>CAJNDS010002592.1:215000-307879 GCA_905221605.1 Symbiodinium natans | reverse complement strand
TGTGTGTGTGTGTGTGTGTGTGTGTGTGTGTGTGTGTGTGTGTGTGTGTTTTGTTTTAAAGGTGCTCTTGTGTTGTCCTTGTTCAGACGCACTGCTCTTTGCCTCCTTCTGCGTTTGTGTTGCTTTTGATCCAGCATTTGCCTCTCTTTTTGAGGTGTTCCTCTTTTCTCCTATGCCTGGGCAGAAGGTAAAACTTCGTCCGCTACCTTGGTTTTATTTCCGTTTTCATTGTTCTTTGCGTCCTTTGTCGTTTCTCTGGGTTTTGATCAAGCATTTGCCTGTGTTTTTGAGGTGTTCTTCTTTTGTCCTGTGCCTGGGTGGAGATAGAGGTCCGTCACCTTGTTGCTTTTATTTCCGTTTGCATTGCTGTTTGCAAGCTTGTTCGTGTTTCTTGGCAGAGCATTTGCCTATGTTTTTGGGCTGTTCTCCTTTTGTTATGCCTGGGTAGGAGAGAAACTCCATGACCTATTTTGCTGGTATTTCTGATTTCATTGTTCTTTGCCTGCTTCTGCGTTTGTGTTGACATTTGTTCCAGCATTTGCCTCTCTTTTTGAGGTGTTCCTCTTTTCTCCTATGCCTGGGCAGGACATATGCCTGGGCAGGAGGTAAACCTCCGTCCGCTACTTTGGTTTTATGTCCGTTTTCATTGTTCTTTGCGTCCTTTGTCGTTTCTCTGGGTTTTGATCAAGCATTTGCCCGTGTTTTTGAGGTGTTCTTCTTTTGTCCTATGCCTGGGTGGGAGATAGAACTCCGTCACCTACATTGCTTTTATTTCCGTTTGCATTGCTGTTTGCATGCTTGTTCGTGTTTTTTGGCATAGCATTTGCCTATGTTTTTGGGCTGTTCTCCTTTTTATTTGTTCTGCCTGAGTAGGAGAGAAACTCCGTGACCTATTTTGCTTGTATTTCTTTCTGATTTCATTGCTCTTTGCCTCCTTCTGCGTTTGTGTTGCTTTTGATCCAGCATTTGCCTCTCTTTTTGAGGTGTTCCTCTTTTCTCCTATGCCTGGGCAGGAGGTAAAACTCCGTCCGCTACCTTGGTTTTATTTCCGTTTTCATTCTTTGCGTCCTTTGTCGTTTCTCTGGGTTTTGATCAAGCGTTTGCCTGTGTTTTTGAGGTGTTCTTCTTTTGTCCTATGCCTGGGCGGGAGATAGAACTCCGTCACCTACATTGCTTTTATTTCCGTTTGCATTGCTGTTTGCATGCTTGTTCGTGATTTTTGGCATAGCATTTGCCTGTGTTTTTGAGCTGTTCTCCTTGTCATTTGTTCTGCCTGAGTAGGAGAGAAACTCCGTGACCTATTTTGCTTGTATTTCTGATTTCATTGCTCTTTGCCTCCTTCTGCGTTTGTGTTGCTTTTGATCCAGCCTTTGCCTCTCTTTATGAGGTGTTCCTCTTTTCTCCTATGCCTGGGCAGGAGGTAAAACTCCGTCCGCTACCTTGGTTTTATTTCCGTTTTCATTGTTCTTTGCGTCCTTTGTCGTTTCTCTGGGTTTTGATCAAGCATTTGCCTGTGTTTTTGAGGTGTTCTTCTTTTGTCCTATGCCTGGGCGGGAGATAGAACTCCGTCACCTACATTGCTTGTATTTCCGTTTGCATTGCTGTTTGCATGCTTGTTCGTGATTTTTGGCATAGCATTTGCCTGTGTTTTTGAGCTGTTCTCCTTGTCATTTGTTCTGCCTGAGTAGGAGAGAAACTCCGTGACCTATTTTGCTTGTATTTCTGATTTCATTGCTCTTTGCCTCCTTCTGCGTTTGTGTTGCTTTTGATCCAGCATTTGCCTCTCTTTTTGAGGCGTTCCTCTTTTCTCCTATGCCTGGGCAGGAGGTAAAACTCCGTCCGCTACCTTGGATTTATTTCCGTTTTCATTCTTTGCGTCCTTTGTCGTTTCTCTGGGTTTTGAGCAAGCATTTGCCTGTGTTTTTGAGGTGTTCTTCTTTTGTCCTATGCCTGGGTGGGAGAAAGAACTCCGTCACCTACGTTGCTTTTATTTCCGTTTGCATTGCTGTTTGCATGCTTGTTCGTGTTTTTTGGCATAGCATTTGCCTATGTTTTTGAGCTGTTCTCCTTTTAATTTGTTCTGCCTGAGTAGGAGAGAAAGTCCGTGACCTATTTTGCTTGTATTTCTGATTTCATTGTTCTTTGCGTGCTTCTTCGTTTCTGTTGTCTTTGCTCCATCGTTTGCCTATGTTTTTGAGGTGTTCGTCATGTCGGGCGTGTGACCCCAACCAACCCGCTTCGTGAACCTCGCGCGCCGTTTGAAGCCTCGCTTCCAAACGCTCTTCTGACCGACCCCTGGCTCGCAATCCAAACTTTGCCGTTGTGCTGCTCGCAAGGCTAAATGCCCTGGATTAGCCGAAGGATTTGAGCCATGGGGGCCCTTCTAAGGGAGCATAGGGCACCGGGATTCGGTGGAATTTGGAATCTGCCCACTTTGACGCTTAGAACAAAGCAAAAAAGGCCCGACTCAACAGGACGTATAGAACAACGCAAAACGCAAGTTTTAAAACTTCCTCCTCCGCCGGTCTTTGGGTCGGTCGCCCGCTTCTCCCACCCTCCGCCGGTCCTTGGGTCGGTCGCCCTGTTTTTGCAGGATCCGCGTTGGTTCTCGGGGTGCCGGTTGCCCCGGGGGGTCCTTGGGTCCCCCTCCCGTGGGCCTTTATGCAAGCACATGGGGACAGATTCTAAATTCATCTAGGTTTTTCTAGTTGGGGGGGCTGCCCTGCTTGGTCCCTTCCTGGGACCCTGCAGGGGCCCCACAAAACTGATACGGAGTTACAGGTAAACTTAACAAATTTGTATATTTCTTTCCTCGCTCACTTGCCCGCAGCCGCCTCAAGGGTCAGGAATCCTATCAGAGTGCCCAGCCTAGGTATGCACAGTAGGACACTCTGAGGCTGTACAGTCTGTACATGAACGAAGCCATGCCGCCAAACACCCACACCACCCGAACCCCACATCACCCCAACCACCCACATGACCCGAACCACCAAGACCGCCCCAAGCCACCCGCCCCCTGAGCCACCCACGCTGACGAGCCGCCATCCGCACCGCCCGCCACCAGTGTGAAGGCCCCCCCCTCTCCCAAAAGGCTGCGAACTAGCCCTAAACCCTAAACCCTCATAGCGTCATCCCTGCAAAGGGCGCCCAAATCCTCCAACTACCCCAAGCTGCCCAAGCCGAAGCCACCCAAGAAACTCCCTAAGCCCTGAGGCACCCTAAAATGGCGGGGGGTGGGGTCGGCGGCACTGGCGGTAGCCATTAAATATTGTCAACACATGACCTAACAAGGCTGAATATGTCAATGTATGTTTCTGTATGCTTATATAGATACACACACTGATCTCTGCACACTTAGCTGCTCACATGTAGTTGTGGATCTACATATGTACAGATATCAGTGCATGTGTCACCACCATGGCTTGGAATCACTGTTCCTGTCATGTCAGCCTTGTCGCTAGGCGCTTACTCGTTCGAGCCAGTAAGAAAACCTCTTGCCGCAGAGACAAACTGGCCTCTGGCACGTTGTTGAGCACGTGCACGTCCGAAGCTGCAGATTCCTGCAAACTGAGCTGCTGCTGCACTGCTGCCCCTGTGAACAGCCGTAGGCAGGTGTATATGACGACAGGTGAGACCACTCTGACCGCACCATGCCATATGTGTTCGGTGTCTTGCTCACTTGCGGATACTTGCGGCCCTGCTTTGTTCACGGGTCCTGTGGCGGAGTCTCAATCCTAGCCTCCTGGACCTGCAATCTCTTCAGCATGCAGCGGAAGGGACCAATGCTGTCATGCTCCATTGTCAAACCCTTGCTGCACATCGCGGACATCTTTTCGCAGTGCCTGGTCGGGTTGCTCTGTGGATCTTGCCACCTTGAAAGGGACAAAAAACATCAAAAAGCCGTCAGTACGCAACTTCTTGCCACAGCGACGGCAAATGCCGATGGTTGCTTCGAAGTGATCCAGGTGGAGCCGTGTGGGTGAAGATCCATTTGTTGCAGCTGGCCTCTGGCACGTTGTTTGGCACGCGCACGTCCGAAGCTGCAGATTCCTCCGAACTGAGTTGCTGGTGATTGCTAGTGCATGCTAGTGCTGTTTGAATTGCGGGAACTTTCGCCATTTTCAGGTGGTCCTAGTCTTGGAACGTAACGAGTGTGGGTCTGGTTGCTCAACTAAAACTATCTTGTTTGGTCGGGGAGTCGATTGATCGCCCTTCCGTCCCAGGACTGTACACATGTGTACACATCTGTACGCCCTAATTGCACCTGAACAGGGCCACATTCATGTTCAAGGAGCTTCTTCTTGCGCCCGTGAACTCGTCAACTTGTGACACACCTAAAACACACCATTCTCTTCGTACAGCTGCGTCATGGCCAGCACCCCTAGTGTATTGTGACCTCAATGACTGCGCCGCACGCGTGCGCATTTGATTTTCGGTTTATGCGCTGGCCCATCTTGCCTGGCTTAAACTGGCGATGCCCTACACCCGGAAACTGCGCTCTGTAGTTGTCTGCGCAAAGAATCATGCGCCTTGTCCAACTGCAGTGCCGCTGCTGTGGTTGCAGCGATGCTAGGTGCCTCGACAAAGAAAGAGGCAAGAGTGCAAGCAAGCGAACAGGACTTGCAGCGAGAATTGCGCTCCGTGCCATTTTCTATGGTGCAGGTGCACGCAGGCAGCGGAAGCGCGGGCAACTAAGTCCTACAGACTGCAGTTGCTACGACTCGTCGGCATGGAACCTGGAGTTTTCTGAAGCCCCAGCCCACATGCCGTGGCTTACAGCATGCGCCATCTCTGTACGAGGCCACGTGGGGCACTGGATTTGTCAAGAGGCCGAATTCTTGCACAAATTGGGAGCTTTTGAGGCCATGCTTGCTGACATGCGCGATGTCCGCGAAGGCCCTCCCGGCTTGCTGTCAATCTTGCTTCAGATGCTAGCGCCAAGTAATGCAGATGGTCCTCATGCCCGAAAATGTTCAACAGGCCCAAGGCTCTCTCTTCAAACGGGGGCCATATCTCAAGGATTCTCAAGGAACGGACTTCTCATGCGCCGTTCCGTAGGTCATTCGCACCTATTTCGTTTATCGGAAAATTTTGCGTAGGCTACAAAAGTTTAATGCGGGATCCTGAGGAGAAAGACCGGCACCTTCATGAGGGCTAACAAAATGACAGCATCCTGGCTGCATCATATCTCCAATACCGTCTCCTGGTTGTGCCCCTTAGCCCAATGATCCCATGAGAAACGCCTGACCGACCTTGGGTCAGCCAGATCAGCTACTGTAGAAGTGAGGCGATGGCAAGTCATACACCGAGCCGCTGAATCTGCTCACCGAATCTATTCTGCAGAGGAAACTTCGGCGACTTGACGTGCTTCTGTGGACCCACTTTCCTCCTCGTTCTCCTTCTCAGGCTTCTCCATGAACTCCTCCGGGAGTTCAGTTCAAAAGTCCACTAAGCTTGTCAGAAGCTTGGGTGGTGCGTGGATCTCCATAAGAGATCTGGGTCTTAGCTGGCCTCGATGCGGTTGGACAAGCGCCGCAGACCAATGCCTTACAACATCTTGGACTGTCAAAAGTCTCTCCCGGCCACCAGCCGATACCAGCCTAAATCAAAAGTGCAGGGGAGTAAGCTGAGTGGTTCTTGCTTCTTAGGCTCCTTACGGCCACGAGCCTACCTCGAGAAGTTGCAGTCAAGAAGTTGCGACGGTCAACCACAGATTCCAAGGTACCTTTGCCTTCTCGCTTGCGCAAACGGGACATCTTCTTGCCTCAGCCGGGTTCGGTGGCATCCAGGCCATGCAGCACTAAACCCAAAAAGGACTGAGCACGGCCAGGCAGCTCGACCAAATCTTGGCAACAACAGCATCCTGCTTGATGAAGCTGACCTCTGTTGAACGTGCTTTCGAGCGCAATACCACGGGAGTAAAAGGGCTTTACAATATCATCGACATCGGTGTCACTCGACGGACCCAGCGGTTGACAACTGTGATCTGTGCAGGGTGGCTTC
Source organism: Symbiodinium natans (assembly GCA_905221605.1). Taxonomy (NCBI): domain Eukaryota; class Dinophyceae; order Suessiales; family Symbiodiniaceae; genus Symbiodinium; species Symbiodinium natans. Next base: position 301,876 of record CAJNDS010002592.1, on the reverse strand, counting down.
TGGTCAGGGGGGCCAACTGGGCTGCAGACTGATGCAAACTGGGGCAAGGCACACTGACAACATAAGCTGGCTCTACCATGGAACGCTTGTCCATTTAAGTGGCCTCCTCCTCCTGCGCCTGCTGCCATTGTGGTGGAGCAGCTGCCTGGTAGCGGAGCAAGGAATCTGAGCATGGCTCGGTTCATGTGGCACACATGGTCTTACTCTGTCAAGTGGGCCCGATAGTAAACATAAAGCCCTGTAAGAACAATCGAAACAGTTCGCTACTTGTTGGACCCCTTCGTCTTCCGGAAATTGTTTGATTGGGGTAGTGCACGCCTGGTAGTCATCCCAGCCGGGGTGGTCGATGATCTTGCCATGGGAGACTTCAAGGACTCGCGTGGAGAACTCTCGCAGGAAGAAACCTCGATAAAACTTCTTCGTGAAGCTGAGCTGAAGATTGCAAGCACCGCTCTACACGAGCTTCGTGAAGCAAAAACCATCACCGATCATCCTCGACAAGCCGCGATCATGGCTGACCACCAGTGCTGCTCCTGTTTTTAGTAGCCAGCAGGACAAGAGGGCATCCAAAGTCGTGCGCAAGCAGTGGGACAACGGATGGTTCAACTCATGCGGCAATGCCTCTGCTCTGCTGCCACATGCTATGTAAAAAGCTTGCACCTTCGAAGGACTTCAAGGCGTCTTCCAGGAGCTCACGAGTAGGAATGTCCAAGTGATTGGTCGGCTCGTCGAGAACCAACAAAGCCACCGGCTTCAGCAAAAACTTGGCAAAGGCCAGTCGAGCCTGCTTTGAGAAAGCTGCCGGACTGATGCGGTTTGCACATGTTTGCACCTAGCATCTGGCCACAAAATGGCTGTCCCAGCCTTCTCGCCACCACTTAAGCTGGAAACGGGCTGCTTTGCCGTGACACCACTGAGCCTCAAGCGGTCCAGGACTGTTTCCTTGGAGGGCTCAGGAAATGTCAGGAAGATTCACTTTCGGGCGCAGGCCTCACCTGCAGATGAGAGCCACAACTGACCGACGAAGGCCACTGAGGACCACTGACTCATACTTCCAGCTGACAAAAATTTAGCAGTACCTGAAGGAGGTTGTCGTAAGCCGGCAAGTGGCGCATTGGCCATCAGGCAACTCTGAATTCTGCCCAAGGATCGACGCCGCCAGCGCGATCAATTTCCAAGGGTGTGCCTGAAGATGCAGAGCTGTGCATACAAAAAGTCTCTCACACAGCCGAAGCTGGCAGCTTGGGGAGACACAGTGAAGTTATATGAAGTTATCCTTGTTGGTTTGGTTGACCGCTGTTGCTAGTAGCTCTTGTTCGACTGATGTTGCTTGTGTCCCATGACGCACTGTCGTAAAAGATGGGTGCTCAGTGCTTCTTCACGAGCTTCACGGCACCAAGCCACATGACATGTACAGCGCATCCTGCACTGAGCCCTCCTCTGTGTTGAAGGCTTCGGCAAGTCCTCGGTGGCTGTGGGGACATGATTTCCGGCTTGATCTGCGTACTAAGCTAGAAGTACTGTCACATTCTGTCACGTGAAACCCTTCTTTGTTACAGACTCTAGGGTCGTTGGAGGCAGCAGCCTTGACTCGTGCTTTGTGGCCGCGAGATGCGGCCAGGTCTCTCTGGGGGAAGTAGGCAGCGCCAGCTGAGGTCATGGATGCTGCGCCTTGCATTCGGGTCACGCTGCAACAACAAATGGGGAATGCACGGCATTGCACAGGCAATCGCCAACAACGTCAGCCTTGCACACGAGCGGACTTGTCGAGGTCATTCACTAAAGCCTTGACGAGGGTGCTTTTGCCTCGTCTCTGAAACCAGTGAGAGCTCTCCTACAGCAACCATCCCTCAACACTCTGGCCCGCTCGAAGTCTCTCCGATGCCCGATGCCCAGAAATGCTTTGGCAGGGTTGCCGCATCCGTTCGGTCCGACCACTGCTACCTTCTCGCCCTGATGCAGAGAGAAGCTGATGTTCTTGAGAATCTCCTCAAGGTCGGCGCTTGTCAAGCGCAACGAGTGCCAGGTTGCTGCTGGGTTGTCATGGTTGTCTTGACGTACGTGCGCAGAACGATTACGCAGCAGCCTGTGATTTTTACCGGTATGGACCTGTCCAGCCATATGGACGTGACAGTTCCCAAGCCTTTTCCCAGACTGCTACGACAGGACACGCCGATGACACTCTGCTCCTTGTCTGGGAACGCGACATTCAAGTTGTCAACCTGCATTCCACGCAGGAAAAACAAGTTGTTCAACATGCAGCACTTCGACCATCTACGCCGTACGCCCAATCTGGCTGCTTGTTGAGGCACATTCGAGTAGACTTGCCTACTTGAAAGCTGTCCTGGTTAGTGTCTCAATCATAGGCTTGCCGGTCCTACAGTAGCTTTTGGCATGTAGTGGCTGGTCTTGGCGAACAAAGGGGGTGGTGTGCATTTCCAGCAGATGCACCTCAAGCAGCGCCAGCGGCTCTGCCTCTGAACCCCAAATGTCGTCGATCTCGGCTGATGTTTCCTGGACAGTTTAGTGAATGTTTCTTGATGCTCCTTCACCTGACATGTCTCGAACAGCACGAATTCTTGATGCAAAAATTGCAGCTCCTCCTCTGCCGATGATGGCTCCGTGGAGGGCACCGACAAGGAACACGGGAAGCGGAAGTTTTTCACCACCTTGACCTTGCCACAAAGCACACTGTGTCTGGGCAGCTCACGCGCTGAAAGCCTTTCGCTGGATTTGGATTCGCCCTGCCTCCGGCTTCGGAGGAGCTTTGGCAAGCAAACTCTCCATATCCTGCACGGCCATCTGGGATTATGATGCTGACTGGAATGAAGAGAAACTTCTTCGCAGACTCAGGTCAAGGAGTGGAATGATGGTAACAGCCCCATCAAACCGGACTGGTTTACATACTTCCTTTCGCAGGCTGCCCAAGAAGCTCCTTCTTCTTCTTCGCCAAGGTGTCCATCAAGAAACGCTGCTGCAGCTTCTTTATCCGCTTCTTCAGTCTCAGCACTTGGTCTCTGTGAAGGTTGTATGCCTTCCACTGCCGGTAAAAAGCGCCATCGCGGGCTTCCAGGTACTCGACATAGTTTCCGAAGTATGTCTTTGACTCGCCGTCTGCAATCTCCACTATGCGGTTGCAAACCTGGTTTAAGAAGTAGCGGTCATGGGACACGATGACCATTGCCACATCTTGAGCTCTCAGAAACTCCTCCATAAATTCAACGGTCTCCAGGTCTATGTGATTTGTGGGCTCGTCAAGGAGAATCAGATCTGGGCGGGAGAGGATGATCTTACCAAGAGCTACTCGCATCTGCCACCCGCCAGACAGCTCCCGTGTCAGCGTGTCTCGGTAGGACACCTCAAGCTTGTTCACGCCATGTCCCCTACACACTGAAGGAGGTCTCATTTGGGGGCGGGGGCCGGACGTTTAGCTGCAGCCGAGGTGCCAGATCTAGCTGCAATATCAGATCCTCGACCTGCGCCGGGAAGTGGCTTGAGAAAAGTCCGGCATTGGCTGCAGACAACGTACCATGAGCAAGGGAAGGGTAGGGCAACGATTCAGCTCAGAGTGATTTCGGATCCGCACTTGATCAAACCCCGTCCGATTTAGATCCACGACGTTCTTCCGGAATGAAGAGTCTGCACGCCGACACGACGGGGTTCAGGGCTCAGGTCTTCCCAATCGTTGAAGAAAAGTTTTCTTCGGTTTCGGTCCTTCGGGTTCAAAATGGGGGCCGAGATGTCGGTGGGGCAAACCCTTAGAACACACAAAAATTAAGGGACTTGCCCATCACCCAGATTTCATCCCCCCCCAACCCTGAGCCGTAAGCACCTTGAGTTTTCTTATAAATCCCACTTTTCTTCAATGACTAGGAAGACCTTTTTTTGGAACCCAAAACGGAGGCAGCGACCTGCGACTGCTGCAGAAAACAGCTCGGAGCTAAAACCCCAAATCCGTAAGCCCTAAATCGTAAGCCAGGTGAAGCACGGACCCAGTGTGTCCGGTTAGCTGCAAAGCTTGATCCTCTTGGTGCTGTCCGGGGTCCGAGGGGTCCGACAGAAGGCAAATGTGCGAAAGGGCATCACCAAACAGATGTGACCAGCAACATCAGCTGTCAAAACATGTCGGAGCCCCACCGCTCCGAGGTGCTTCTCGATGGAGTCGCGCTCCTTGGACCAGGATTGGTAGACTCAGCGGAAGGCAGAGGCCCTTGAATCGTGAGAGCCTCCACAAGCTTGTCCATCTCTTCTAGCCTCGCACCACGACATGGCAGCTTGGGATGCAAATGCCTCTCTGCCAGTACTATGAGCTGACACTGAGCACAGAGAAGATTCTAGAAGCTTCAAAAGAAAAAAAGAACATAAAGAACCCTGCAGCCTCGTGTCCACCGCTGTCGCATCCTTGATTGCCAAGTCGACCTCTGCGAGTGTCCGGTCGCCGAAGACAGACTGCAACTCCTGCCGTACGAAAATCTTGAAGGCACACGCATCGAGGCATCGAGCCGGGCCACTGTAGCATGCCAACAACAAACGGATTGCACGGATGCTCGCTGAGGGCCTGCGGCCAAAGCGGCTTGGGGAACAAAAAAAGCGCTTTCAACGTGCGCGGACATGTGGACTTAGGCCACCCTCTCCAGGCTCTGCCGTAGGAGAGCTTCGGCTTCTGGGGCTGGAGGGCACGGGGTGCGGCGTGGAACTGATGGATGCAAGTTGGGGGAGGATGGGGGGGAAGGTGAAGGGACTTTGGTATCAATTCGGGAATTGAACCTTGCTTCAGCAGGCACCAGACAACTCAAGCTGCATTAGCTGACTTGCCCTGAAGCTTTACGCCGATGCACCCGAGCCCGACCAATGCTACGGCATTCAACATGCGCGCAAGTCCGTCACGGGCCTCAAAAGCAGTCTTGCTATTGTCCAGGTCAGCCTCTTGCTGCATGTAGGCAATTCTCATGTTCTTGGGGTGCTTGATGATCCTTGCAGGCTTACAGATCTCACTCTCACTAACATCAGAGTGTGAGACTCTATCGCCCCAGCCTGCCGCCTGTTGGCTCAATTTCCTGCAGAATCATCAGGAGCTGAGAGCTTTTCCTCAGCACGACGTGCGACAGACCTACTCCAGGTCCTTGTTCACACCAACCTTCTGCAAGTTCTGAAAAGACACAAGGGTCGGTGGGGCACATGGTGCAACTTTGCAACCGAGGGGCCCGCAGCCATTGGGCCCAATCAGCCCAACTTTCTGTTTTCGGCAGATGCTCCAGCTGACGGACTCCAGGACCTGTGTAGGCTCAAGGAGCATGCTTTTGACAGGTCACATGGAACTGGAACAAGCTTGCAGCCAAATGACTGGCTTGGTCGAGAACCGCCCCTTCTCGCCGGCTCCTTCCACCGCCGGGGTCCAGGACACCTCCGCAATTCTCCACATTCATTTTGCCAGCTGCATGGCTACTTTGACATTTAGGCATGAGCTACTGAGAGGAGGCCTCATCCACAATGACGGCAGGCTGCACGTCGGGCACCTGGCGATGAAAACTTCCTATACTAATTTCAGGCACCTCATGGCACCTCCTTTCTGACTTGAATGGCAAGCCCAGCGTCACACTGCAAAGCTAGAGCAAAGCCCCTCCTCCCCTTTCCCTCCTTCCGGGGCAACTTCGCTACGCTGTCACTTCTCATTCCGACTCAGTCACCCCTTACCTCACTTTAGTGGCCCGCAATGACCGCAAAACACTAGACTCAAGCCAAACTTTCTTGTCATCTAATTCATCATCTAATCAGGCGACATGCTCACGCACAACGATGCCTTGCTTGGATCCAGCTCGGATCTCCGAAGCACTGTCGGCCGCCGCCTCGTGACAAGACGTGGCGCTGAACACAGGCAAAGTCTGAATGGAATCCAAGATCGGAAAGCAAGAGGACAAAGTGCCTGTGTCAATTCGATCCCTTCCTATTCTCCAAACCGGCCAGACCCACAGGGCTCACGGGACGAGCCTCGATTTCCTTTTCCAAGTCCGCGACTTCTGCCGGCCTCGTCACATCTCTTCACATCAGAGATTTCATCTGGAACTTTGGGATACTTTGAGTGATATGGGGCTCTCACGTACTTAAGGGAAGAACACAACGACCTGACATATTGACTTGCTCGCCTTCTTTGGGCCGGCCGCCCGCTTCACGGCCGCGGTTGTCCGAGGTTTGTGCAGACTCCTTGTCACAAGGCTGGCAGCTTACGTCGCTACACCTTTTCTGTCTCGGGCCAGAAGAAACAGACATTTGCCATGGAGCGGATCCTGTTTCTGCGCAAGGCGCACGGCACGCCAACGCGCACTTCGTGCTGGCCCCAGTCCGCGACTGAGGCGAAGGGCGCGGCAAAAGGATAGGAGCCCGCAAGCTGCCAGTGTGGTTCTGGGTGGAAGTCTCAGCGGTCGTGGGGCGGAGCCCTGCTCTGGGAAGCATAGTAGCATAAGAGACTGGCACAGACAGCTAAGCTTCTTTGATTCTCTATATTCTCTTCAGGCTTGTGCTTGTTAGGGAACCTCATGCGGCTTTGATGTGGCTTTGGGCTCAGGTCAGCATATGTCAGCACGTGCATTGATAGCATTGCGTCCGGGAATCCCATTGCCACGTGTTGGTTGTGGCCGTACCGGCGCCAGCCGCGGCTTTGCCGCCCGCAGCGCTGCAGCCGCCAGGGACGTCGCAGGACTTGAGTCCATCAGCACAGGAATCATGGGACCACCGAAGGATTTGTACAAGTAATGCTCTGTACTTCAGAGTACAAGCTGTGACAGGGCCCGGGGCGGTGCAGTCATTAAGGCTGTTCGCGGCTTGCCGATGGTTCTAAGAGAGTCGTTGTGCAACACTCAGTATTGTAAGCACGTCGGATCTATGCAAATGTCCATGTTGCCAGTTGAATCTGACCAAAATGCTTGACATGAGTCGTGCGGGTGATCTTGCCATAGCAACAGTCCTAACCGCCAAGCATTTGCCTGCGTATCAGCACCCTGATGTTACATGATCCTGCATCTTTCAATGAAATTAATCGTCTGCAGTGGAAGCAGCACCTCCTCCTCGCTCTCGAGGGGCTCGTCTTCAAAGGGGGCAATTTGATGCTCGTCCTGTCCACGTGTTGGTGAAAGCTCGAGAGGTTTGCTTGCTGAAGCGGCGCCTCTACGTATGCGGGCTGCAGCTCTTCCGACGAAGCCTTCTCCGCACATGCTCAATCTTCGTGAGTTCTTCGTGCCATGTCATGCCTTCCAAAGAGCACTGCTGGTGTTACCTTCTATTCATGATACAACGTGATACAACGCAACCTCCTCCAACCATGTGCAGCTGGGTAGCGGTCGCGGCTGGTTGCTCAGTTCTCGCCTCGGCTGTTGTGACGGGCCCCGTGGCCGGCTCAAAGGCAGCTGCGTGCGCCTGGCAAAGCAGGTTCAGGGCAACATGTCTCTGTACATGTCTGCAGGTGTTAGCCGCTGTAAGCCTGTCTGCTTGCCGGTCTCTGCATGCTGCATGCCTCGAAGGATATTGCTGCTTTGAATTCCTCTGCCTGCTCTTCATCACCGTGCCGCAGCTTCCCCGGCTCCTGCGCACAGCAACCGCCGATTTAAGGGCAGATGCATATATGCAGCATGCACGAACCACCTCCCCGGCTTGGACTGGACGCGGAGGCTGCTGTGGCTGACTTGGCTGAACTGGAGGAGCACCTGGTGCCTCTGGCTTTCCAATTGCCGTTAGCCTCACTTTGTATGTGTCTGATGGGTTCTCCAGCACGAGCAACATATCCTCCTCTTTGTCGAACTCTGGTGCTTCGGGAACACTCCATGCTGGAAGCTCTTCTGCAGCTGGAATGATGGCACACTCAAACTGGAACCGCCAGCCGCTTCCCTGAACTGCATCGCCGCACGCAGCAACGATGTCAGTCTTCCATGAGTCGACCTGTGAGGAGTCATAGGTATAGTGCTGAAGCACATCGTGAATCTTTTCGTTGAACACCTTGTGGAACTGAGAAGGGTCGGCCTCAGAACTGCTCTGGGCTCAGAACTTCAAACGCGGAGTGCCTGTGGGTGTCAATGAGCTCAGGACATCCCTGTGCGAAGAGCTTTCTGGCCGTGTCGGCGAGGGGTCCGCCACCTATGGCACATGCCGTCACTACCATGGCTTGGAATCACTGTTCTCGTTATGTCGGCCTTGTTGTTAGGCGCTTACTCGTTCGAGTCATCGTCTGGCCTTGCCGTGCTCAGGACTCGCAGCAGGCGCTGCCTGCAAGGCATGCATGCTGCGTTGGTAAGGACTTCAAACTACATGCAAATGATAACCACCTCTTCCTCCTCGCTCTCGAGGGGCTCGTCTTCAAAGGGGGCAATTTGATGCTCGTCCTGTCCACGTGTTAGTGAAAGCTCGAGAGGTTTGCTTGCTGAAGCGGCGCCTCTACGTATGCGGGCTGCAGCTCTTCCGACGCAGCCTTCTCCGCACATGCTCAATCTTCGTGATTTCTTCGTGCCATGTCATGCCTTCCAAAGAGCACTGCTGGTGTTACCTTCTATTCATGATACAACGTGATACAACGCAACCTCCCCCAACCACGTGCAGCTGGGTAGCGGTCGCGGCTGGTTGCTCAGTTCTCGCCTCGGCTGTTGTGACGGGCCCCGTGGCCGGCTCAAAGGCAGCTGCGTGCGCCTGGCAAAGCAGGTTCAGGGCAACATGTCTCTGTACATGTCTGCAGGTGTTAGCCGCTGTAAGCCTGTCTGCTTGCCGGTCTCTGCATGCTGCATGCCTCGAAGGATATTGCTGCTTTGAATTCCTCTGCCTGCTCTTCATCACCGTGCCGCAGCTTCCCCGGCTCCTGCGCACAGCAACCGCCGATTTAAGGGCAGATGCATATATGCAGCATGCACGAACCACCTCCCCGGCTTGGACTGGACGCGGAGGCTGCTGTGGCTGACTTGGCTGAACTGGAGGAGCACCTGGTGCCTCTGGCTTTCCAATTGCCGTTAGCCTCACTTTGTATGTGTCTGATGGGTTCTCCAGCACGAGCAACATATCATCCTCTTTGTCGAACTCTGGTGCTTCGGGAACACTCCATGCTGGAAGCTCTTCTGCAGCTGGAATGATGGCACACTCAAACTGGAACCGCCAGCCGCTTCCCTGAACTGCATCGCCGCACGCAGCAACGATGTCAGTCTTCCATGAGTCGACCTGTGAGGAGTCATAGGTATAGTGCTGAAGCACATCGTGAATCTTTTCGTTGAACACCTTGTAGAACTGAGAAGGGTCGGCCTCAGAACTGCTCTGGGCTCAGAACTTCAAACGCGGAGTGTCTGTGGAGTGTCAATAAGCTCAGGACATCCCTGTGCGAAGAGCTTTCTGGCCGTGTCGGCGAGGAGTCCGCCACCTATGGCACATGCCGTAATCATCCGCAATCCATGGTGAAATAGCCAGGATTCTTGACCATGGCACAAGCATCCCGGATCATCCCAGCCTCTCTATGTGTAGGAATTGCTTCAGGACTTGCAGGAGGCGCTGCCTGCAAGTCTTGAACTCTGCTTGCAAGTCTTGAACTCTGCTTGCATGTGGGCAAGCACTTCTAACTGCATGCGCAACCTGCCGGCAAATACTATATATTGTCAACACATGACCTAACAAGGCTGAATATGTCAATGTATGTTTCTGTATGCTTATATAGATACACACACTGATCTCTGCACACTTAGCTGCTCACATGTAGTTGTGGATCTACATATGTACAGATATCAGTGCATGTGTGTATATATAATATTTAATATACACATGTGTCGCTCTCTCCCTTTCTCTCTCTGCGCTCCTTCTTCTTCTACTGGGCTTAGGGGTCAGGTCGCGCCCGCAGTCCGGATATCTTCCTTCATTCCTTCCTTCCTTCCAGCACGCATTCCGCATGGTCACCAAAGTGGCCGCCCTCGAGAGCACTTTAGGGTCGCCCCACGGACTTGTCCAGTGTTTCAGGCTCACAAACACCAGCCCCCTTTTGGGATTGGTCAAAGCAGCGTGCGCCCACGGACGATGTCTTTCTCTCTCTCTCTCTCTCTCTGACTCTCCTCTTCTTCTTCTTCTTCTGCCCAGCGAAGGGGGCCCCGAGGGGTCTCACTCTGTCCCTTCCCAGGGTTTGCGAGGTGAGAAATGTGCGAGCAGTTTCAAGGTTCCCCCTTGATCCCCGATTTAAAACATAATAATATGTAAACTTTCTGCTCAGCATGTCCTTTGTCTGCCTAGCACGTACTTGGTTCAACCACAACTCTCACTCACAACCTTGCTACAACCTTGCTGAAAAGCTCCCCTCCCCCGCAGTGTTCAAGGCCCCGCCCATGTTGGTTATATCGTTCCCTTCTTGTTGGCTGACTTCGCTGCCCCTCAGCTCTTTTGCGCTCTCTCTTTCTCTCTTCCTCTTTCTGTCTTCTTCTTCTGCTCTGCCCTTTTGGCTTGCAGAGCCCAGCTTTGAAGCTGAAGGGTGGCCTGCTTCAAACACGACCTGGGCAACACAACTCGGAACATGGCATGTTCTTTTGGAAACGCATTGAAACACATTTAGCCAGTTTTGAGGTTCGGCACAATGAAACCGACAGCAAGTCTCTGCGAACGCCCCAATCCCCCCCCCCCCCCACTTCAACCTTTGGAATTATGAATGTTTCGCAAGCTTCAGAGCACCTTCGATTCCTGATTACTGTAAAAACAACGATGCTTCTGCTGCATGCGCGCATTAGGATCCACTGCGCGCGACGCGCGCACGAAAAGCATCGCAGGACCGGCGCAACAGAACATGTAGTGAATGCATCCAAGCCAGGCATCGCCCTCCTTAAAGGCAAGTCCTGTACTGGCACATATGGAGCCAAGCCGCCGTTTGGGCTGCGCCTCCTGTGAAACAGACAAGAGATGGGAGGTGGGGCTGCCATGGAGGGGGGCGAAGGCTGACTGGTCTTTGTGAATCTCAGTGGTAAGGGCAATGAAAGGTGTGAGAGGCGTGACGCTCTGGACAGGTGACTATTCACTCTGGTGTCACTACTCCATTAATCATCTTGATCTGGCAGCGGCGGGCTCCCTTTTCTCAAAGCGATGACGAAGGCGAAGCTGGCCGTTTTCACATTCATCGCAGCAGATACCTCAGTCCTCAGAAATGTGGGCGAAGTTGTTGCCCTGGCGCAACAGTGTGGCGAGCCCATGTTCCTGTTGGAGGACTGAGGGATGCCTGCCATTGTGCTGGCAAGGCGCTGGCTTCGCCTTGCTGCATGCTCTGTGAGTAGGCTGTGAGGGGCTGTGTCGGATAGCCGCCTGCTTGTGACCAGCTTGAAACAAGCGGAGTCTGCGGCCTCCAGCTTTGGGAGTTGGGAAGCGTCGAGGTGGGTGGTGGTGGCCACCCATACCCTTGGGGCCCTTGTGTTGCCCGTGCCTCGGGGACGCGCAAGCCGAAGAAGAAGGACCACGCCTGATCCAAAGCACCAGGCCGCTGACCCGGACTTTCAGCATCTACGGTGTCTTGTGGTGGAGGCTCAAGTCGATAACGCATTGGCTCCCTGGCATCTGACGTGGCCGCATCCTCGCCGTCCTCACGGTTTGTCTCCAAGTTATCCATCTCCACTTCCTCCTGTAAAGTCAGAGTTGGATCTGGGAAAGAAGTGCCCTTCTCCCCATTAGTCGAACTGATTTGGCTTTGGCTAGCGGCTAGGACAGGATGTCGACTTGAAAAGTCGGCTTGGTAGTTTGGGTGCTGCAGAGTCTCAAAGGGGCCATGATCGCTGGGGTCAAGGAGCGATTCTGGGCATGGGCAGTTGCCTGGGGCCTGGCACATTCCCAGTCCGTACAGGCGTTTCCACAACGTGTGGACCAGACCTGCCAAGGACCGTGACTTTAGCAGTGTCGTGCCGGCACTGCTGGGTCCTGATTGGACTCCAGGCCTTGTAAAGGCAGCCGACTCGCCAAGACTCGGCTTTGAATTGTAAGTAGGTGACTTAAGTGTGGAGTGAATGGGCCTTGCTGATGCCGCCAAGCCTGGCTACACGTCTTTGAGCAATTGCTTGAAATGCCTGGCAGACTAGGAACCTGTATGCAAAATACCTTTAACTTTACCGTTGCCCTTTGTTCCCACATGTATTTTCATGTTACACTCCGTTGGAAAGCAGAAGCTGTGGTTGACATGCTGCGTTGTTTCATGACCCCCGTCCGCAAGAAGCCCGCTCACTGCTGGAGCGAGCACCGTTGTTCGCCGACGGACGGAGGGTAGCTGAGGATTCACATGCACATCCTCTTCCTCGACAACATGCATGGGGACCTCGTCGTAAAGGATGTAGAAGACACAGTCTAAGCGAAGCAGCCGCTCTTCAGCAGCTTGCAAGTTCTCCTTCCTCTCGGCTTCAGTTTTGAGGCCCTGAGGATAGCGCACAGCAGTTCCACTGGCCTCTAGGTCCTTAATTTTTTGGGAGATCTCCATCAAGATCTCATACCGTCGCTGCTTCCCGATTTCCACCATCATCCAATCAACTCCAGCCAGTGTAGTGAAGAAGTACTTTGCCATGGCAACTCCAGCAAGTTTGATCCAGAAACTGGGTTGCAGCACTGAAATCTGTTCAGCAATGTACTTGTAAGCATCCCTCTCCACGCTGGCATTCTCCTCCTCGGAATCCTCATCACCTATTGTCAGCTTGTATCGTTTCCAAGCGAAGGTACAGATGAATACGTATCCGATAATCGCAAGGACTGTTGATGCTCGGTTCATGCTCACCTTAGTGCCCCCGGCGTCATGTGATGCCTCCTCGCTGTCTTGAGTGCTTTTTTGGTCCTGGGCCATCTGTCTTCGGCCAAGCTGCCATGACCTGCGCAACGGCCTTGTCTGTGAGTGGCCGAGTGATGCTGTAGTAGCTACCGAGAGCAAGGTACCTGAAAACAGGCCAGCTGTGTCTGACAAGTCCACGGCCTGTATTTAGAACTTCCCGAGCACGGTTAGTTCCCGACTGTTTATTTGAGCAGTGGCACACCATCGGGCCGAATGCCATGACCAGCAGGCCCAACAGCATCCAGAAGTCTCCAAGAAGCTGGAAGAAGATGTGATACATCCCCCAAGTCATCGGACAGTAAAGGAGTGGCAAGACAACCACAAACATGCCTTAGGTTGGGCACTTGCGACAGGCCATCGTGCCGGATACAGTTCAAGACAGAACTGGTTCCGCACACCCCCCCAAAGTTCCAAAAAACCGGTGCTTTCCCTAATCCGCCGCACTTCAACTGCCCCTCTGGTCATTGCCCCGAGACCAGGAATCGTGGACTGGGGTGCGGTCACCTTCACCTTCAGCAAGCTCATACACTCTTCAGATCTCTTCAGGTTGTGGGGTATTGATGGGTCAGGGTATGTCGGGGTATGTGCGGGCCTACTGGTCCCCACCTTCAATGCTCCCCGCAGCAGCGCAGGTGCCAGCGCGAGGGCGGCTGGCATGATTGTGTTGAATCCTCGAAGCCTTTGTGATTGGGTAGAATCTGTCTCCAAGGCATCTCTACGACTCTATGATTCTCTACGTTCCTAACGAAGAGTTTTCTGCAGTCATTGGCCTGAACGTATCTCTGCCTTGCTGAATCTCTGAGCAGCCAGGGCGCCCATTGATGAAGCCCATGCCCATTGAAACGCTTTGTTTCATTCTTTGGGCGATTGGGCCAGCGGAGGCTGCCACTTGGAGCGCATTCTCCTTGCACGCAAGATGGGGTTTTAAAGCTGGAAACCCACAAAAACTCTTTTCTTCGTTTAACAATGTCAAAAGGGTCCCCCCCCCATTCCCCCCCACTTCTTCACTAGACGGCAATTGGATACCCGGAGCCGGAGCCCTGATGTTTCAAGTGTCAAAGCCGAGCTCAATGGTCCCCTTGAGGTTTGGCATGACCGTCGTCCGGCACAGCTCTGTTGCCTGTTCAATCGCCTGCTTGTGGAAGCGGTCTGGCTGCTTGAGGTAGTGCTCTATCTGGTCGCAGGTTGAATGGATCGGCCTGGGGGTCTCGGGTCTCCAAGAGACCACGACTTCAATACCGAACTTCCATGAAATCGCTTCCCCTACGGACACGAATCAACACACTGCCTGAAATCGAAGTCTACAAGCTTGATGAAGGAACAGCACTTCAAATGTCTGTTCGGAGTCATCTTCAGCGTGGAGCAAGTCTTTGTTGCAAAACGCTCGGCGTTTTCCACATGGCCTTTCTCATCGATGTCTATGAGCTGCATGCATGCCTGGTTCACAGTCGATGCCAGGTCTTCCGTGTGGTTACCTGGAGTTAATGACTGGAGTGTGATGTTCTGCGTGCCCGGTTGAACTCATGTCAACAAGAGCAAGGACAAACTAAAGGTGCACAACGCCGAGCATCCCATGTGCTGCGAAAGCTCGCTGGCGAAAGTATGCACCACCGGGTCCAGCACAGTCCAGTCCACGAAGAGCCGTGTGGGAATCACAGTTGCCTTAAGGCACTTCATGCTTCGAGCTGCCATGTGGAGCCCTTTCGAATACTTCCGAACTAGAAAAGCAGAAAGGTTCTGTGTCTCTGAGCCTATCAATGCCAAAGACGCCAGGAAAGGCGCTACCAAGCTGAAGGCCCAACCTGTCAGCACCCCGCGGTGCGACTGGTGGAAATGGGACCTGGGAGCCCAAAAACGCCCCCAAGAGATACGAAGCATGCTAACGTCTATAGGCTTGGATGCGAAACAGTATGTGCTAACAGCTCCAGTGTACTTCAGCTGAGTGCAGGCACCCAAGCCTTGTCACCCCTCGAGCGGAAGCGGCTTGGGGTTTCGGTTGGGTAAGGCACCCCCCATAGGCAAGTCAAAGCAAGGACCCTCGGCGCTAGTGCATGGCAGCTGGCCACTTTCTCAGCGACCACCACAGCAGGTAGCAGCCTGGAGTGCTGCGTACAGACAGCTCTGTGACAAGTTGTGACAAGTGGCAACATATGCCCTTAACCCCGCTCCAACAACCAACCACTGCCCGCCAGCCATAACCTAAGGATGCACAGTAAGAGCCGGCCGAGCAGCTGGCTGCTTGGCATGCCACTTCAAGAATTGCTTGCAAGATGTCCATCATCGCCGTTTGACTGATAATCTTGGCAAACCTTGCTGCGATGCATCGCTCTCACTTTCCCCTCACTCCTTTCCAGGTATTCTTCCAATTTGCCGTGCCACCACCATCACACTGGTGGTTCTCAGTCTATTGTTGGAATGGTTCAGGTTGCCCCCCACTTTACTTGTGGCAAGCCTTCGCCACAAACAGCCCCCCTTGCTGACTGGAGCAAGCCAGCTTGGGCTGCTTCTTCTTTTGGCGCTTATACACGGCGAGTTTGAAACTGGAGTTTAGTCTGAGACTAGTTTGACAACAGCCTCCCTATCGTACCGTGGATAGACGAAATCCTGCATCATCTTTTACAGCAGGCTACAGTATCCCTTCCAAACCCAGAATCTTCACATAATATTGGTTTCCCAGAACAGGTGCATAAGGCATTTGCGTCAATGACCCAAATCCTGCTCTGCCATGCTTTCATCAACGTTGAAATTCGAGGGGTGCGGGGTTTGTGCTAGTTGACGTGCCATGCTCATCTTGTACCCGGTCATGCGATTTTGTCCAGCATCTTACATAGAACCGCATAGAATGCCAATCGAACCAAACGAGTTGCATCACGAAAAAAGGCGCGGCGAAAAGCTTAGCCGATGCCGAGGAACATTCCTGTGTAGAGGTGGGTAGTATAAGCAAACCATGCTTCTGGGTCTTTGGAGCTCCAGTCTTTGCTTGACATCTGCACAAACTGCGGGAAGCGAACCACATCGCCATCGATCTCAATCCCTGACGCACAGTGAATTTCATCTACTCATTCTGACTCATTCTCCAAACAGTCCAAAAACAAGCAGCAAGGTCAGACAAGGTTAGACAGTAACCTATTCGATCCAAGTGTCGGCTTTTGTGGACCCACGCTTTTCTTGTCATGATAGCATTTGGAACTTCCGCAGCTTCCAGAAAGAATGCTAGCACGCAAAACACCACCGAGACAAACATCATGCTACGACGTACGGTCAAGAAGTTAATGACTGCATCGTTAAAGACTTTGCGCTGTGATGCAAGGAACGCTTTCTCGGTGGAGGAGTAGACGTTCTTGTCTCCAGAAGCTGTTTCCATAGACCGCAGGAAGTGGAGTGGTAGGAGCATCGCATAGTTCACGAGCATTCGCCAATCCTCTTTGTGTCTCCAGTGGGACAAACAAACATGTTTGCTTCGTCTACTTACAGCATCTTACAGTATGTGCTCATCGCTCAGAAAGAAGATCTTACCTTCGAGTTCTACTTGTCGACACGAGCCCACGCCCTGCCCTGCCCGCATCTGGAGCACACGGGTTTACACCGCCATCGCTTCGAGCTCGTGCTGTGAGCAGCAGAAGCCCATTGATTCTGATTGCCAGCTTGCGACATCTTTCCCGAAGTGGATGCATTTAGGGCCTTCGACGGTTGCTTTCCGCAATTCTACGCGGTATTTGGAGAACAAATCACTGACGGAGTGTGCACAGCGCGCAGTGCCTGCTTCAGGGTCTGGGCGGGCTGGATTGCTTTGGCTGGCAGTCTGTTAGTACCAAGCCAGTACCGTGACAGGATACAAACAAAACACTCCGACATCAGTCTTCGACTTCAACAGCAGCTAACTAACACGTACAGCACATTGCATTACTGTGCTCCTTCTTCCGCTTCCAGGCAATGCTGCTGATGGTAATTGGTTCATAGAAGCTCCCTTGTTGAAGAGAGCTGCAGCAGCCATATGTTAACACCGAGCCGATCCACAGGAACAGAACTCCCGTAAGCAGCCAAATGGCCTCGACTTGAACAAAGCAAAGCTCAGACTCTAACTAGTTGCGCATCAGCCTAGGTCCTATAGGTCGTCCCGGAAGCCATTCTACAGCCGACAATGCCAAAAGCGCTATATTGCCCTAGACGCTGTTTCGCTGGAGATGTTGGTTTCTGTGGCCAACCAGTCTGGCCAGCCACGGTCATCTTGCGTGTCGGACATGGCCAGCTCTTACCGCCAAGCAGGGCAGGGGTGGGCAGGGGCTAAGCTGCACCACCTTTACAGAAGCGCGTCCATGCGCCATGGCGCCTCACCAACGAATGAGATGCAGAATGAGATGTAAAATGGACTGATGGTGATGATGATGATGATGATGATGTAGAATGTAACTTCCACTCATGCGATCCCAGTGCCAACCAAATCCGACCCGTCGAGTCCCAACATTTGCTTGCCCTTACCCCCGTGTTCGATGAAGAGCATAGGCAAAGCTTCGTCCGAGCCAGCGGCAGACACTGCAGCTTAGAGGCTTAGAGCTTCGGAACATGTCGGAACCTGCCTTACACAGCGTCTGGAGCTGTCTGCTGACAGGGATCCCTTGCTCCCCACCCATTAGAGAAACCACACCCCAATACACCCTGCTTGCATTGTATGCAAGTTATGCAAGTGATGGTGAATCACTTCACTGTTGGCCGACGCACCTTCGAGGAGCCTCTGCTGTTTGGTGGCGTCGCCTCCTTGCCAAAAAGCCAATTGACTTACCAAAAAACAAACTAAAGAAGCAATGGCTGTGCGCACCCAGAAATCTCATGCCTCTGCTCGTGAGACAGAAGGCGAAGGCGAACCTGTGGCCCACGTGTAACAGCTGCACGATGCTAAGTCGCTAAGACGAAGCTCAGGCCCCAAAAGGTTGGACCAAAGGACAGCTGCCTTTCAAGCACGACCTCAAGGGCTGAGAAGAAGCATCCGACGGCACCTTCCACGGGAGCCATCCGAGGTGCCATATTCTTCATGCCCAGATGGGAAGCGCTTTGGCCTGCTCCTCGTTGCAGAAAGGCTGCACCTATCAGTCAAGGGAGTCTGGAGTCTTCCAGCCTTTTGGACTTTGCTTCTAGATGTAACAGCGTGCGCAGTTCGACCGCCAAAGATGACTACACACCCCGTGGAGCGTTAAGCTCTCCAAGCACACATTTGTGCCGCAAGCCAAACAAGCTCTAAAGCCGAAAGCGAAATCAAGCGAGCCTCGTTTGACAAGTCCTGCTTATTCGCAGTGTGCCTCTCTGTGGCCTCTGGTGTTTGCCTCAAGCTTGTCTTGTTGGAGGTGCACCATCTACAGCAGTCACAGCTGCGGCGAGAAGTCCGACGCATCAATGCAAAGGGAAAATCGTGTGAGAAGTCCCTACGGCGGGCCCTACGAGTAGCTCGAGAGATGATTTATGACTGACCAGCAGAGGTGCCTGGCCGAGTCCTCGCCTGGTGCCCTGCGCCGCACTCGAGGACCACGATCCTGCGGCGCGGTTTTGCAGCTCGGTCATAGGCTGCGACGGCCTGTTGACACGTTTTATCTGCCCTTGAGCCTCAGGTGGCCGACCAGGGGGTGGTGTGATGGCAATGGCGCGGTCAGGCCTCAGTGTCTCAGTGTAGATTCCAGGAGCATTCAACATCATTCGAAACATCACTCAACCCAGCTTCAGTTTGCCTGCTCGAAAAAAGCCACAGAACCGGGAACCCGGGCTCATCGCCAGCTGATTTGCGGCTACTGAAATTGTCCACTGACGGGCCTGGACCATAAACAAGCCAGTATGTGCACGTACAAATAAATAGTCCACTATGATGGAATGAAGCAGCGGCGTGTGACCGCGAGACCGCCGAGCATCCAAAGAGGATAGTTTGGGATGGACTTCGATCTTCACTTCACATGTCCACTTGGCTTCCTTTAGGTTGACGGGTCAGTGCCTCCTGCACCAGTCCTGCTTCCGTTGTCTGCGAATATCGACGCGGATGCTCGCTGCTCGAAGGGGTCAGCAGCTGCCACTGCCCCTGTCAACAAAATCTATAAAAGGGCTTAGGCTTGCGGCTTGCGCTTCACTGTGAGTAGCCGCAGGTTACATGGGCAGCAGCTGTCAGACAAGAGTGTGTGTGAGTGTGTGTGCGCGCGCGTGCGCGCGCGTGCGCATGTGGGTGTGCGCGTGCGCGCGTGCGCATTTGGGTGTGTGTGTGGGTGGGGACGGGAGGGGGAGGGGCGTGGGCGTGGGGCACAGGGCCCGGGGCGTGGGTGCGTGCGCACCCTTGTGCTAAGCTAAGCGGTTCTACACGAACGAGTTGCCGACCGAGTTCTGACTCAGTGTCGGAATACTTGAGGTTTGCCATCAAGTATCGAAGGCCTCTCGAGCTTGCTGTGGGCACAAAAAAGTCCTCGAGCGGGTCCTTGCAATTTGTGCAGCTTGCAATGTTTGGCCTCGCCGCTAGCCGCAACTGCCGTCCACAACTCCGACCCAAGTCCTCGAAGGCAGAGGACGAGGGTGCCGACGCCCGGACACGTGGCATGTGCCTGGTCGAAGTGTTCAAGCGGAGAGGAAGAGAACTCGCTGCAGAGCACCGTGGTCGAACTGGTCTGTGCGTGCTGCCTAGCAACCTTTGCTGGCTTAGGCTGAAGCTCAGGAGCAGAATGGAGTAGACATGAGTCGACGACAAATATCACGAACAGAATGTGAGAAATGATCCCATTGCAGCCCCTGCACCCTAATTGCACTTGTAGCTCCTCGGAGCTCCCCACATCTTTTTTGCGGGCCAAAGGGCGGGCCGTCTGTGCACAGCAAGGGCGCCAAAACCAATGTTTGGCAAGAAACAGCTGCGGGAGCTATGCGATGTGCTCGACATGACTGCTTTAGTGTCTGGACGAACCGATGCAGGAGCCTGCCGAGCCCTAAAGTACGTGCGGACCTGATGCCGCGGCTGATGTGGATAGACACGCTTATGGGCTTTGAAGCGGGGGGCAGCTTTTGATCCATCGCATTGGTCCTTTTCCCCAGCACCTGACAAAGTCACATGGGCGGTGCTAGGCCAAGTTGTGTGACGGATGGAATTCCCGGCCTTGGGCCGGGACGTCAGGGCCCAGCTGCATTCAGCAGATTTGTAGAGTATGCCTTGGCTCCACACGCACACGACGCAAAGCATCCCAGGTCTGCCATGGGTCTGCTATAGCCCTGTGGCGGTATGCATGCATCAGGTCGGTAAGGTTCTTGTATCCATGGTAGCCTTCCACGCCCCAGCAAGAGCAGGGATGTCTTCGTGAAGGGACTCGAACGAGCCACGCAAGATGAAACGGAGACAGAAACCACACTTGGACTCCCTTGGCGGCCTATAGCGAAGGGTGAGACCCAAAAGTCTGCCGATGGAGTCACCTGCACAACGCTCTTTCGTACTGCAACAGAGCCTTGATGTCGGCAGCAGACGCAGTTCAAAAGACTTCGGAGTCCAAGTCCTTCCATAAACCCATCCAAGGCCTCCGAGGGCTGGCAGGTCATCCAGCGGTGTAGCTCAGGCTCGAAGCCGTAGACGTCGCACAAGGCATTGGCCAAGTTCCTAGGACTCGAATCAATGCAGGTTTCATTGGGCTGCAGGACATGTGAAAGGCGTGACTTTTCGCGCCAAACATGCCAATCAAATGACAAGGCTAAGCGTAGCCCAAAATTGCCCATGAGCTTGAAGGACCGAAGGAATCTTGAGACATTTTGCAAATTCTTGCAAGGCACTCTAGGCTGCCTGGAGCGATGCTTGGTCCCGGCAGTGGGGGCAGCTTCCGCTTTGCCAAATGCTCCTGGCCTTAGGCTGGGAGCTTGGCACTGCCCGACACTGATTTTGCTAGCCAACTACCATCTTTCTAACAAAACACAGCGCTGCTACCTGCCACAGTCCCGCTTCCCTGCCAAGCTTTGCACAGGGCAGTGGCTCCGTGGCAAAAAAGTAGCGCCCGATCTCGTCCTTCTCACAGGCAGGGAACAGACTGGCGCAGACCCCGGCAAGACGCGCATCAAGACTTCATACTTCCAAGACGCCCCTGCACAATGCCTCCACAGCCGGATGTGCTGTGACGTTGGAAGCGACGAAGCAACGCCCGAGCATGATGTCCCACCTTAAGTCTGGAAGCTGCTTCAGATTCTTGAACCTTGACGCCATGGAGGTTTACCATTTCATCAAGGTGCCAATGACCAGCAACAAAGCCACCTGAGATGACAGCTATGTCCCCATGCGTGGAGGTCTGGTTGAGTTTGAATTTAGCCTCCCTCCCCCTCCCCTGCCCTGCAGAGTTGAAGGCAACATTAGGCACGATGTGATGCAAAAGACTAAAGTCTTTGCCGGCTTTTGTCCTGCCAAGTTGCAGCCATTTACTCGGTGTGCCACCTTCTTGTCGTGGACCACCGTCGGCGCCCAGAAGCCAACCTGCCGCAAAACATGTGCATTGAAACGACGTTATCCACGCCATTACCAGTTGCTGGCTTTGCAGTCGATTGCAATGAGTTGTCAGTTACCGCTAGATCCATGACGCTCAGGGAAAAAGCGCACCATTTTTGCAGTGGCACGCGCAACCACGAACTCCGGTTGCCTGCTTTGGAAAAGGGTATGTCACAGCGTTCTTCTCCAACCTCGGTTGCAGCCGAGTCTTCTTGATCTTCACAACTGCAGCAGGAAGAGTAACCGTAACGTCTGAGCAGTTGCCGCATATGCATACGCAACGTAGCATCCCAATCGAGCAAGCTCTATCTGCAATATAGCGAAACAGCTGTCAACTGCTCGAGACACTCATGGCTTTGCACCTCAAAATGCCCTGATCATCACTGCGAACCATTGTTAGTCGGTGCTGTTTCTCACTTCGTCTCCGTGCTGCGAGTTTTAAACTGTGTGGTTTCATGATGTTTCATGTCTTCGCATTTCTTTGCCATCAAAGGGCTTCAATGGCCTCTAATTGGAAGGAACCTCGGGATGGTCTGGTTAAAGTTTGTGGCATGTCTCTTGTTGGTATCGGACACATATTTGGAAGGGCACCTTCCCTGTGCTTGTACCTGGAAGGAACACTGAATAGACGTGGCTTCTTGAGCTATGGCTCTGCTCTTCTGCGTGTGGTTTGTGTTGCTTCCTTGCTGCTACGATAGCTGCCGCACGCACGTTTTGCTTGAAACCACGCAGGCAAGAGCCACTCGAGTCTCATACGTTTCAACGAATGGAAGCTGCAGAATTACGTCTTCGCGGGCGCGCAAGCATGAACGGAAGAACATGCAAACATCAGCCCGCTTGAAGGAGCCAGAGCGACTGGCTTCATCTCAGAAGTATCTGTACCATAGTGTCTCACACTGCTTTGCACATCATACAGAAAAAAAGGCATGCAATAGAAGCGTAGGTCACAATGGCAAATGGCTGAACAACGCAGCTTCACACCCGTACTAAAAATCACATCCGCAAGTGACCCGTGAAGGCAATAATGGTCTCTTGCTTGCAGGATGGAAAAGGTTACCAGAACGGTTTTCAGTCATGCAAACATACCGAGTGCAGACTTTGTTTTCTTCCCTTAGCAACGGAATGGAAAGAAATTTGATCTTCACACCGAGTTGGCGAGGGGCAGCTCGAGGTTTCTCCAGTGTGTTGCAAAACAGCTTACCAAGATTCTGCTTGCTTCATGGCAACTTTGTTGTCAAAGAGCTCTGTTACACTTCGTAGCGGTATGGTTTGGCCATGCTGACATACTACGTCTTGGGAATGCGACGAAGTCATACAGCATTGGGAATAGGAGCCGAGGCCTAACCGTCCTGATGCCAAGCTGCTTCTCTAAGTGGCGCGATAATCTTCGTAAGGCCTCCCTTGTCATGCAAACCCCGCCGGCGGTGTGTGGGAAAATCCCAACCTGCAACTTCATGCCTCAGTCACTCTTCAGAGCTTCAGCAGACTGTCTGTACACATGATCACATAGGCAATACGCTCTGCTACCGTTTGCATGCTCTTGGGTGCGGGGGGTACACAAAGAATTGGGAGGGTCTCAGCATGACCAATGCTGCCCACGAGACCCAAATGCAGTGCAGCTATATAGTGTGGCTCCTGGCATCTTCACTTACGCACTCTTTCGCACATCTTGGCTGCACGATGGCAAGCCTCGCATCTCCATAGGCCCCAGCGCCAATAAAGCCCTTCGACTCTCACACAGTGGCGTATGCGGGTAGGTTCAGGTGAAAGAGTACCACGCTCAGCGTACAGAGTACTCCACAACTAAGATACCCAAAGGGCAGAGGCGGCATAGGCCCGTCCCCTAAAACCCAAGATAGTCTGACCCTTCAGACCCCTGAACCATCAACCGGAAAGCCAGAGCCTCAGCTCGCAGCACGTTTGCCCGTGCAAAGGCCCGAAGGTTCTCAGCGGAGAAGGCCTGCCGCAAACAGGGCACTCCCGGAGTCTTTCTACATAGGCATGTCAATTTTAAGTGCAGCTGAGCAACACTATCAAGCTCCAACCTTATATTATGCATGAGTGCCATTCACACGTTCATACGTCGTGGACCTCACTCCCCCCACCCCCCCCCCCCCCATCGCATCTGCAGCAGATCACAACCCATCGCCCATCCTCAACGTTTCAAGCCTAGACAAGCCCTATCCCTGTTCTGTCCTACTATGCACAGCACCCTCCTTTCTTCATCTGGGGGGCCAGCAGAACAGATCAGCACGGTCCAAACTGTGTCGAGCCGTGTAGACAGCCATGAGTAAGCTTTTCTGGATGGTATTGCCTGAGTGCGTTCAGCGGCTCTTGCAGAAGCTCTTCCTGCCCTCTCATGTGCAGCCAAAGTCTCCGGACCACAATCCTGTGCTGGCGACTACGCACAGCGGCGCAACAAAAAAAACATTGCCAGCAACATGTACACATGTGCAAGCTGTGAGTTGGCCCTTATGACTCTAAGCAGATGTGGCACAGAGAGCTCGATTCCTTCTTCTGCTTGGTTGCTGTACGGAGCACACTGTCAAGATGCAGATGGGGCCGTGATCCGGACGACACATCACCAGTTTGGGGCACGTTGCTTCTACTTGAAGCAACTTCAGTCTCTGCATCCAAGAGGACTTAGCTTATACAGCGGAAGATCCATCACGAAGTGGCCGAGCATCGCGTGTGAAAAATGTTCGAGCTCGGAGCTTCGGGTGTAGGATTGCCTGTCCGATGCCCAAGGTCGAGGAGTATGGGGCAATGCCTTGTCACATCTATGTGGTGTGTCACAACATAGCTCCCCAAAACCATGTTCCAAAACATGGCGATGTACAAAGGCATGCATTAACGTGGCCATGCCAAATTTTCTACCCAAAACTGTCCCCTCTTCCACTCTCCACACTTTTGTGAGGAGCCCCTCATCACTCAGCATTATATGACCCATACCCTCGATGGGCTTCGTGTGCCTGCATCACTCCACTGCATCTTCATCCAGCTCCTGGAAAGAGTGGATGCCGCTGGATACCAGTCCATTGATGTATTGGGGAAATTTTGGTAGGCTTTGGTCGGCAGACTTGCAGTCTCCCCATGCTGGCCAAGAGTCTTGTCAGCTTGCGCTTCAGGGAAAGCTTGCACCAGGTTCACCTTCGGCTGGGACTTGTTTTTGTGATGCCGAGCACAGCAGGACGCATGTCCTAGCCGCATAAAGCATGCCGTCTTAACGGGGACAGAGGTCGTCACGATTTCAAACTCGCGCCGACCAACGCTGATGCGCCAGGAACTGCGGGTCTCCTGCAGAGTGCTGTAAGCAACACTCGGATTTGATGTCCGTCATGTGGCAGCATGTGACAGCATGTCCACATGGCTGATGGCTGAAGCAGAAACTGGCAGAAAACCGGTGCCTCTTCTCGGCTCGGTGAAGCAAAGAATGTTGTCCAATCACAGTGCCGAGCAAAGGTCTGTGCCATCCCTGGGCGCTTGCTGGATTTTAGCGCAATCAGTATCCATGGGCCTTCCATGCACGCCCTCAATTGTAGCTAGTTGTTGCTCCTCCTCCTCTTCTTCTCAAGTCCTTTCTTCTGCTGAGCAGGTGTCTTTTCTTTCTTGTCAAAGTTGCTGCGGATCGGTGGCGAGTCATTCGGCAGCGCTGCAAGATACCTTTCGGCCCATGAACTACACGAAAGAACCACGATCCCAAAAACAGCAATTCGCCCTGGCCCGCCGGAGGCATCAGCTATTCCCATACTAAGCACTCTGTTTCAGTTTCCAAGGGCACCGTGTACGCATCCCCCCGCCCTGCTTTTTGATC
Organism: Symbiodinium natans; assembly: GCA_905221605.1. Taxonomy (NCBI): domain Eukaryota; class Dinophyceae; order Suessiales; family Symbiodiniaceae; genus Symbiodinium; species Symbiodinium natans. Next base: position 276,799 of record CAJNDS010002592.1, on the reverse strand, counting down.
TTTCGGAGGCCTCGAGGCAGAACCGGACCGACAGTTTTCTGCAAAAAGTCTCTTGGTCCGACCTACCAGGTTTTTTGAGCATGGATCGGGCACCCTCTCGACGTCTTTTCTTTGTTTTGCCTAGGGAGGCTGACCTGCCGGTGCCCCTTGAGTTGTGGAGTTTCCGACACTTGCCGGTGTTGAGGCCTGATGGGGCGCTACCAAGTATGAGGGCGGGCGGCACTTGCCCGGCAACTTTCAAGTCGTGGCGCATGCTCTGCGAACAGCAAAGACACCATTAAGTCAACGAATCACAGCATGTGACATAGAATCAAGATAAGCTGCAAGCATGCCACGCGTTGGGCAACACCATCTGGGGCAGCCAGCGCGGCTGCCTTGCCGGCTATGCTGCTGCATGCCCGATCAAATCCGGCGATGTTAATGTTGACCGTCTACTGCGTGTTCTATAGGAGGCCCGAAGGCATGGGCGTGTGCGTGCCCATGTATTTCCTGTCTCCTGCGGCAGGAAGCATGTCGCAACCCCGCCTCATACTTTGCATCCGTGGCGGTTTGATTGCAGGTCAACTCTCCGCCAGTCCAGGACAATGGTTGTGGAAGGAGCTTTCGTCCTGGATTGCTTGGCCAAGCAAGGAGCGAGATCTATGCCAATCTATGCTCTTTGCCAGACCTGAAGCGTAGGCTGCGTGAGCTGCACGGACCTGGTAGGTACCCATTCGTGTAAGTGTGCAAGTCACACTTTTCGCAAAGCCCTGTGTCTCATGCTGCCATCGTGACACCCTACAGGATTCTGGAAAACTCAAGCACGAAAGTCGAACAGAGCAGACAAGTGCCTAGCGGGCCTATCGGGTACCCAGCCTTTGCCAGTAGCCCAGCTGGGCGGAAGCCGCGTGGAGGAGCCACGCAGCTGTCGCAGGCAAAGTCATCGAGCAATTCCCACGGGCATGCTTGCATGACCTGCATTTGATTGCATCTGCCAGCTAGCGCATGGTTGTCATCAAGAGCAGAAACAGATTTGAATTTCAACGGCTCGGATTCAAGAATGACGCGGCGCCACATCTACCTGCAAACTTGATGATTTGTTCAGGTTCCGAAACCATCTTTGCAGGTCCCGAGTCGAAGCCGACTTCAAGGCAAAATACCTTCATTGTAATAGCGTTTGAACACACACAACTGTTTGTAGCATGCCCTTCCGAGGCGCTCTTTAATTTCTGCTGATACAGTGTATACAGTGAACGGGGCTACGTCCTGCTGTCCTGCCGATTCCCGACATGTAATGCGACTGGATGTATTGGAAACGAGCAGCCAATAGCCGTAGTCATAGTTATTCAGGCCCACTAAGGACTACCATAGCCTTCCAGCTCGAAGGGAGAAGAGTGCCCACAGCCTCAAAGAAACATGCTACGGTGCCTAAAAGGCCAAAGCCCTGGGCCACGTAAAATATACTTGTCGTGGTGTCCCCCCTTCCTCTCGTATGTCCCCCCCGTTGTTGCACACACAGGGAGAGATTCGTCGCAAGGAGGAGGGCTTTGGTTTCAAAGCCTGTGTCGCCAAAAGCTGCCCTGGGCCTGTTGCATACCCTTGACTCTTCATTACAGCTGTATCGGTCGAAAGCATGAGAAATACTGCTTGGTATGTTTGACGGGATAATATGACTGTAGCAGCTACACTGTATGGCAGAAGCACAGCCTTCTCATCTGCAAGAAAGATTTTCGGACAGCTCGCATCCCAAGACTTCGAACTGCCGACCCCTCCTGCGTTTCCATTATCAACCTCAGGTACAGGAGCTGTAAACAACAGAGCATGGAGTTCATGAGCAGAGCTTTCACTGTGTTTCAGGCAAGGCTTTTGTTTGCCACCCGTCTCGCAATGCACGACGGGGTTTTAGACTCCGGGCTTGCGCTTACAGGGCCTGTGCGTGCCAGTTGGATCTAGGAGGCTGCTGAATTTTTCCTACCTTCTCAGCTGAACTGGGACACAGTGCAAGGACTGGGCGATGTGTGGAGAGATCGAAAGCAACAACGAGGCTTCGACGAGTTCGAGTTGTTTGGACGAGAAGCCTGGAAATCTTCGATCAGACAGCGCTTCACCCCAGCAAAGGTTTAGGAATCCGACTGTGGCAGCACATGTTACATGGCTTCCACACTTTGCAGAAACTGGCTCCGCCTTGGAGCCCGCGCGGCACAAACTACTGCAATTACTTTCCGATCGCGAAGCCGGCAATGTGAACTTGCAAGCGTATGGCTAACAGCGGCTAACAACCGCCATATGGCCCTTCCGCAGCGTTTTGGCTTGTCGAAGCTTGGGCAAGATGGTCAAAATCGAATTCAGACTACCCCCCCCCCCCCCGCCACGATGCTGTACCTGTTTTCTGGGCAGTGTTAACCAGAGTTCTTTCTTGCTTCTTGCTTTGAAACGACTCCCGGCCGCGGCAGCTTCAGCAGCATTTCCCAGCTGTGCCAGCAGCGATGGAGAGCCCAGGTGCTGTGATGCTGCTGCGGCGGCCGCCCGCACCAGGCTCCGCGAGAGAGCAGCAGGGGCACACCCTTGGAATTGGAAAGGGTCATGTCGGAATTTCCATAGACATCATCAGGAAGGCACCCTTGCAACCCTTTCCATCGACCAGTACGCTGACCTCCCATAGCACCTGCAAATACAATGCCATGTCAGTGCTTCACTTCGTTCCGGAAGATGATTCCGAAGGCACTCCAAGGTGCATAAGGACCGCAAAAAGACTTGAATGAGGTGACAGGCCCCAATTCCACCGAGGTGCTACCTTCGGATGCGTCCACGCTGAAGGAATTGTAGCAGTCTTTCGGGGCATGCTGCCGCACGTGCAATAGCATCCTGCAGGCCAATATTCTGCCAAACAACACCTGCAAGGTAGTGGTGATGTGGGGCTATGGCTCCATGGTCCTCTTCAGCAAGGGATGTGGCAGAGGTATCTGGCTCAGCGCTTGCTGCCGGCGAGGCCCTTGAAACAGCTTGGAACCGATTCAAGGTTCATGATGCAAGCTGCAAAGTGAGGTGTGAAGACTTGACGTGCAGTGGCACAAGTTGCTTGAGCTCTATTTTCCGACAAGATTGTCTCGTGGTATTGTCTTTGAAGAAGCTATAAAGCAAGGTAGAAACGAAGAGTTTCAAGCTGTGTGGGTCAACTGATGTGGCCAGAGACGCTTGCCTGGCTTTTGGAGGTCCTGTGCAAGGCAGCACCAAGCGTCAACCCGACATATCTGTCACGCAAATCATGCAAAACCTGCTGCGCCTTGGCCAAAGCATTGCTCACCTTCAGTGTCCTCTCTAACCTGTCCTAGCTGTGTTCAAAACCATGGCAGGTCCTGGGTCAGCCTTTGTGCCTGCCTGACGCTCAAGGTTCCACCAGGCACCTGATACCTGCGCTGCGCATACATTTCCCTTTGGACTCATTGCATTTGATGTTGCTCGATCCCAGTTCCATTGCTTCTGATGGTTTACAAGTCAACGATGGCAGGTGCGAGAGCTCCGAGGCACAACGTGGATCGAACAAATCGGGAGACTGTCAGTGAGTGAGCCAAAGAAATGGAAAGCGCCGCGGCAAATTCTACTCTCCCATACCGTGATGCTGCGGAATGTGTGCTGCCGAAAGAGAGGTAATTGCGAAAACTCGCAGGATGTCCGCGGAAGCAATATACACTTACGTAGTCAGTCTAGTCTGTCTGGTGGAAGCCATGCAGGATCTAGCATACCCCATTGAATCCTGCAAGCTGACGTGCTGTTACGTGCTGTGTTTACACAGTGAGGCCTCCATTTTTGATGCGCAACCATCAAATGTGAAGATGTGGAGTGCGAGCCTGTCTCCGATGTCCTGGCTGCACACGCAGCGACCTCTGTTGGCCAAGTCCGCAGCCTCCTTTGCTCCGACTAGGATGTGGAGTCATCGGGCTGTCAACTGGACCATGCGTACGACCTACAGCGTATTACAGTGTCCTCTGCCGAGCCGGCTGGCACTGGCAGCTTACCATCTACTAGCTTCCATCGCCTCAGCTGCAGGTCTTTGACATGCAGCGCAATGGACCCTTCCCACAAGTTAAAAAAATCTTCCGCTCAGCGGCATTTCGCTGGGCTGCAGTGCACGAGGGAAGGGCGAGTGCAGACCCATGCGGCGCATTAGGGCCCTGTGTATCACCTGAGATCTCATGATCGTCATGGCCATGCTGGAGACGTCCTTCACAAGCCAGCACAAATCAAAGCCCTCGCCGCCCCAGCCAAGCAGCTAGGCGAAGCAGTGGCCCGTTCCCGAGGCAGCGCCACGGAAGGCAGAGCCAAAGCCGTGCTGAGATGTTTTTTCCCGAGATTGCTTGGCCTGTCGAATCTGCTCATGAGTGCGCTGAACGTGACAACATGTCTGAACATTCTGAACAGGATTTCTCTTGGGGTTCTCGGGCCTGCGTCGCCTACATTGCTGGAAGCTTCTTGCAGGACTCGTTGCAGGTACCTGGGCGGAGCTGCAAGCAATTGGTTGTACAACAGAACGCCGGAAGTAAGCGATAAGCCAGTGTGCACTTCTTTCCGCGGGAGGTGAACTTCCAGCATTGACGTGTCCTTAGCGGAACATGTTCCTTGCGTGTCCGGGCCATGGCTGAGGTGTGACTGTGCAGCAGATGCAGCACCTAGTGCAGCCAACTCAGCCAACTCTGTGGACCGGCAGCGATGTGGAGAGCCCTGCATATTGAACGTACGTAGATGAACTGCAGCACATGAGGCGATGCGTTGAAATGCTTCGATGCTGACAGTTTGCTTGATGGCCTGGGTGGACCATGGGCTGAGCCGGGCGAGAAGCTCGTCGTGCCTTGCTTTGCTTTTGCTTCAAGAAGAGTCGCGCAGGACGCGGCATTCTTCGCGAAGTCGGCTTGCCAGCTGGATTGTTGCGCATGCTCACACAGCCTTGCCAGCATTTGCAAGCACTCAAGCTCGCTGGAGGTGGGAACCACCAGCCTCGGACTGCAAAACTCAAAACCTTTCATGGAAGGGCTTTTGCCACACGTGTCCCAAGCATCTTAATTTATACAATTTCCAACTGTGCAAGTAGTTGTTGAGGGCTCTAGATGGAGCCAGGCAGCAGCAGAAGGAGCAAGCTCGGATGGGTAATTCTGGCTGCCATCTGCCGCGATAACATGGCAATACATGTGCCTAGTGACGTCTTTCTACTGCATTGGCTTAGGGAATGAGGGCCGGGCCTTAACAGGAAGTAGTCAGACTGTCTCCACCCGTTACTGTACTCACCCAACGAGATTCCACAAGATAAGGGCTGGGAAATGACAGGTAATGTGAGCCTTTGAGGCTTTTTCAAGAGGGTTCAGCATGTTCGTCCTCACCACAGCCATTCCCAAAGCATCGGCACAGTTTTGGCTTGACACATGTTTCTCCGTGAATTTCGGAAAAGCTTGAGCGTGCTTGCCGGAGCTGGAACTTCGGCGGCGTTGCAAGATGCAGTGAGTCAATGAGTGCACAAGTGCCTATCCACTGCTATCTGACATTCTCTCGGTCTATTTTTGCTTGTTGAGCGGAAAGCCAAAAAGCTCGTCATGACAGCTGGGCCGCTTCGCGGCAAGCCAGGGTCTAAGGTGGCTGCGGACTTCGGGTGGGTTTTTGCCGCCTTGCACTGCTGTTTCTGGTGTGAATGGACAAACATGGACAAACTGAACCTCAAAGCCCTGGCGCTGGAACAAAGTCAGGGCAACTGACATATTGAATTCCCTCGCCTGCCCGCTTCGCTGAAAGGACGCTGATTTCAGCTGGTGCGAAATGGGCCATGCATCGTCATTGGATGCTACACGTGGCGAGGTGGCAGGAAGCAGGTCAAAGGAGCCACGGTGTTCGCTTGCTTGAGGTGCCTTTTTCTCCAATACACGAAAGAACTACCTCCTGCCAAATGCAATCTGCGATGCCCTTGCAGGAATCGGAACCGATCCGCAAGCGCATTCAAGACAGCAAAAGCTGGATAACAACTCGTGTTCCTCCTCGGGTCCTGCAGCACAGAAACTGGGACGAGCACCGATCAATACACTTTTTCTGTCCTCGAGCTGCGACTACTTCTCGCTCTCCTAACTAAAATCTTGCCCAATTCACTCTCTTCGCTGATTCTTATGTTGGTGGCCGCCAAATTCGAATTTCCCAACAGCATTCAGCGAATCCTTTTGAAGAGAGCCACTCCGGTGAGCGACGCCCCCAAAGACCGTCGATGGCCTCAGGCTCGCGCCATCTAGCAGTGTCGCGCATCATCAACGCAATGAGTGCCGGAATATGAACCGAACAAATTGGGACGTCAATCTAGCAGGCTGAGTCCAGAGACCAAGAAGCAAGATTAAGCTGCAGCTTGCAAACGTTGCCAAGGCGCAAGATTACAGACAAGAATTGCATATATACATATATATATGTATAAACATATATATATATATGTATATATATATATATGTATATATATATGTATATATATGTATATATATGTATATATATGTATATATATGTATATATATGTATATATATATGTATATATATATGTATATATATATATGTATATGCGCTAACCATGCGCTACCCCCCCCCCCCCCCCCCCCCCCTCCAAAACCCACGGTGAGGACTGTGTTGGCGGCGGCGGCGGTGTGTTTTCGCAAAGGCTGCCATGTAAAAAACATGCCATGCATACATGCATACATGCATACATGCATACATACATATATATATATACATATATAAATATATACATATATATATACATATGCTCACGCCCCCCCCCCCCCCCCCCCCGCGCATGATCCACGTTTCTGCTTCGAAACAGATGGATCTTGGGAGGAGAGGGGGCCATGAGCTAGCGATAAAAACACCGACAGGGCCGATAAAAATCTATATTATTTCAAGTCAGGCAGGTCATTTACATCAACAAGGCCGAAAAAATCATATTTTTTTTAGAAAACTCGAGCCGGCTCGAATTTTCCAAAAAAAAACTGACACAGTAGGTCGCCCAAACACGAGCAGGCTCGAATTTTCCAAAAAAACCTAAATTTCAGTATCTATGCCAGCCCGGTAGATCCTGAAAGTTCGTTTTTTTTTTGGAAAATTCGAGTCTGCTCGAGTTTCTGGGACCTAAAGCTTCAAGAATTTTCGAAAATTCGAGCCGGCTCGAATTTTTCAAAAAAAACTGACACAGTAGGTCGCCCAAACACGAGCAGTCTCGAATTTTCCAAAAAAACCTAAATTTCAGGATCTATGGCTCCAGCAGCCCGATAGATCTTGAAAGTTAGTTTTTTTTGAAAATTCGAGCCTGCTCGAGTTTTCGAGGCGTGGTGCTTCAAGAATTTTCGGAAATTCGAGCCGGCTCGAATTTTCTAAAAAAAATGCTGAAACCATGGCTGTGTGACCCCAAGGCCTCATAGATGACATAATTTAGGGATTTTTTTTTGAAAATTCGAGCCTGCTCGAGTTTTCGAGACCTGGAGCTTCAAGAATTTTCGCAAAATTCGAGCCGGCTCGAATTTTCAAAAAAATGCTGAAACCATGGCTGTGTGACCCCAAGGCCTCATAGATGACAGAATGTAGGTTTTTTTGAAAAATTCGAGCCTGCTCGAGTTTTAGTGACCTGGTGCCTCGAGAATTTCCGGAAAATTCGAGCCGGCTCGAGTTTTCCCTATATCTCTTGAAATTCTGACTGCGGTAATTGATACAATTAGTAGCATTAGTTATTAATTCTAATTCAATTGTTAAGTGTCCCATATATGTTAACGGCAAATATCTAACTTGTGAGAAGAGGCCACGCAATGGTTTAAATCCAACAGCCGTTTTGTTCTTAAACCCTTGACAATGAACATAATAACTACCTTTGTGTAATTTAAAATTTAAACTATCAATGAGGATATCTTCGGGATTAAAAGTTTCCATTATATATAAATAGCATAGATAATTCAATTACATATACATACCTTCAACTTGTATTCAATCAAGTAATTCAAAACTATATGAATTGTCTTTACCATTGTTCTTCTTCCTACCGTTCTTAACTGCTTTATCTACATCATTATTCTCAGCTAACTTTCTTATCTCTTCGTAAGCATGTTGTTTAAATTGCTTCTCTATCTTCGATGTCTCTATTTGTTCGTATGTTGTTGCTTTCTTATGAAACGCTATGAATATTATGTCGATTATTGCATCAAACTGTTGTTAAAAACTCTTCTTCGGTTATAGGTAGACGTCCTGCTGTGTTTTTATCATTGCCTATATCGTCATAAGGATGATTTTGTAGAGGGTCTAATGTTGATTTCTTTGATGTTATGCTTCCTTAATCAAACATACCAACAGGGTCTCCTGCTTTCCGTATTCTTAAATTTGTCCCAGTGTCTTCTGGTCGCTGTCCTGATACAAACGGAGAACCATATCTACGACTTCTGAATACATTAACATAATCATTGTTTACTTGTTGTCCCGATGCTGAACCTGAACTATGACTTATGATACCAGAAATTCCAGTTTTTTCTTTTCTTTAACCGTCTATTTCAATAAAACCATCTTATATGAACTAACCTACATCTTTATAACGCTGAGTCTGTTGCGTCTTGTACAAAGGAAGTTTTCATTCATCATAAACATCTCTACCGCTTTTAGTCCCAGCAATGTATAAAATAGAACCATTTTTGATATATCCCATCAGGATTCTCATACGCTAATTCAAGTCCTTGCGTGTCCGTTGAGAATGTCTCTGTCTTTGCGAATTCGTCTCTAACTTCATTATGTAGTCTGCTTCTTGTGTTAGGTGCTTATTTGAAAACCCTTCATCTCTTCGTTTATGTTTATGCATTATGGTTTATAAATTATTTTTTATCTAATCAATGAATATTGTTGAATTTCAAGAAGGTGTATATTGAAAGCCATTATAGAGTGAATAACAGAGATTAGCAAACCACACAAAACCAAATCCAGAAACGGATTCTGTTTGTAGATTTCTGTTGTTTAAAAGTGTAGATAATCAATAGCAAGTTGTAGCTTCAGACATGGCAAGACACGAAAGTATCGTAAATACCGGTGTTTTTCACTTCAACAATATGTGTAAGTAAGCACAGGCGCAGAAGGACAAGCAAGAAAAGGATACATATGGATCATGGGGGGGGGGGGTGTGACCATATATATATATATACATATTTAGGACGTGCCTGGTAACCCGCCCCCCCCTGCGGTGTGGTGTGGTCCCCGGGGCCTGGGCCGGCGACTCGCAAGGTCCCTTACATGACTATGTGTTTGGTACCAACCCACCCTCCTAGAATCCCTTTTCATTTGATTTATACAAATATAAACAAAAAACATATAAATACACACACACACACACATATATATATATATACATTTTTTACTTGACTTGGCAATATGTACACGCGTGCTTTCAAAAGCTGATTCAGGACAAAGTGGCTGACTCCAGAAAATACATAGGCACAGATTTTGATGGCAGAAATGATACCATGATTTTCCCGATTTTGGGGTCCCAAGGGCCTTGATGAGGGCTGGTGCCAGTTTTTCAAGGACTCCAACGACAACACGGATGCCACGCTCATCACATCAAGAACACTGGGTCGAAACGCTTACTGCATACCGGAAGTAAGTGACTTAATTGACCGCTACATGCACATGCATGCCTGTAAGAGCGCAAGCCTGCGCACTGTTGCTGGCGGTTATGCTGCTTGGCATTGTCATCCATGTCCCTGGTTCTTTGCACCACTTCTTTGTCTGATGTTGTCCACGCTTTCTGCAATCAAGCGGTGTTTGTCCACCACAGCTGCTTGGACAGTGGCCGTGACCTCATCTATCTTCGTCTGGATGTTGAACCAGAGTCGTTGGGGACTGCTCCACAATGGTCGTGACGGATGAGGCACTGGGGAAGTGGAGTTTATCCACATGTTGCTTGAGCTCTTCGATTAGGTTTCCTCCAAAGTATCTTGGAGGCCCCTGGTTTGCTGCGTGCGCGAATTTTGCGATTCCATGCAGCTATTGCTGGTTTCCTTCCAGAGGTCTGTTACCAGGCTTGTCAGGCTCTTGAGGTGTCCCGAGACCCTTTAAGGCCTAGATGTGAAATATGAAGCCCCAAATCATCCCCGAGACCCTGTCTTTGCATCCATCTGGTGATGGGTTGTCACTCCGCACCCCTGCCGTAAAAGGGTGAGACTTGCTGCGCGTCTCTGCGTGCAGCTGTGAGGCGAGTGCGTTGAGCTGCGTCGTGTTGTGAGTGTGTTTGCATTAACGTGGTGTTTCCTGCCCATGCCTGCTTGTGCCTGCTCGCATCCTGCCGTTCAGGCACGATCAGCCGCGCGAGGTCTTTTACCTTTTGCATCTGGCCTGCTGTGACTCTGCCAGGTGACCAATACTGACTACTCAACGCCTTAAGCGAGGAGGCGACTCGTGCAAAGATCTAAAACCCTGAACCCTAAAACCTTCAGATCCTCTTGCCTATGTCGTCCAAGACCAGATCACGGTGCTGGCTCTGAGTGACTGCAAGAATGTTCCTTGGACCCATCGGATCGACCTGGTATCTTGGTTGCATCGCACATCATCCAGCTGGTGCAATGTGACGAACGGCTGGTTGCGCGCTGGGCAGGGGCGGGGGGAAACCACATAGCGCACCAACCATATATATATATATATACATACATGCTTCTTGTTCTCATCATGATTATACTATTAGTGATATTGCGATAATGAATTCTTAGTATTGTTTGTACGCAGTGCTTTGAGGGTTCATCTCTGAGGAGTTGGCTTTAGTCATCACCTTCGTCCACGGACCTTGAGGCGGTAGAGCCTTAGGTGCACGTAGCAACTTGGATAACATGCCATATCGTGTGAAACATGTAACATCGACGAGCCGCCACCCATGCTGCTCGATGCCCTGCCACCTGAAGCAGTCGGCTGGCAACTTCGACGGCAAACAGGAAACCCCAACCTAAACTCTCCAAATGCGATATATACATATATATGTGTATGTATAGATAGTTTCAGCTTCATCTATTTAAGATCCTATCTATTCTGCCAGCGCAGAAGCCAACCAGTGAAAGACCATGCGGAAATCCCCCAGACATACACCAATAGCACTATATAGCACTCCAAGCGCTCCAGACAACATTCCATTGGTACGACAAAAGTCGACTTTGCGGACGTACTCGGTGTACTACGTTGTACCACAAAAGTCGGCTTTCGAGCCACCAGAGCCCCGGATGTCCTCCAAACACCAAAGCGACCACAGCTTTTTGGCATTTCGCTAAGCCAGATGTCGAGAAGCGACGACAGTTTCGCATTCGTTCAAAAGCCGGCAAGGCAGGGGCGCGATTTCCAACATCGCTATTTGCACATCCCATTGGTCTGGCCGCACGCAGAAGCAAGAATCCACCGCCTGCCACTGCCACTTTTTCAGGAAGCGCAGTGATGCAAGCCGCAAGAAGTGCAAGGGACCCAGGCGGAGAGCACGATTTCCACTTTCAAACGCCACAAATGCGCACGGGGCCTCGGCGAGATCCCGATTCGACACCATCCACAAAAGCACGTAATTGGCGATGTTCCAAGGCCCCGAGATTTCGTGTCAGCACCCGTGCGGAAAAAGGACCACCGCTCGAGGAATATCGTCCGCGCGCCGCGTGCGTTTCGGGCGTGCCGCGCGGGCACACCAATCTAACCCCCTTCTACTCTGAACAGCAGAGTCAGAGCCCCTAGTATGTGCTTTTCCAACTAGGAGACATTGAAGCAAAGTCCCCAAAAAAACCAAGAAGCTGCTCCCATAGCCGATGCTAGACTTCTGCTCTCCAAGACACCCCTTTGCCGCGTCTTCCCTTGGGACTTGACCTTCGACAAAATGTGTGGGGCGACAAATTCAAATGCGGAACAGAAGCTACATACCGCATACGGTTACATACCGGAAGAATGCAAGTTAGGCTTTTTTTTAAGGGGTTTTAGGGCACACAGGCAGCCACAAACAACCAACCATTGAACATGGTGCATAACATCCTTGGAGACCATGTGGTAATTAGTTTCGCATCGGGCCAAGGTGCGATTTTGGACAGCGTCCTTTCCTGATGTGGGGCCATCCACACATAGGGAAGGTTCATAGGGTGTTCCTCCTAATGCCACGCTCCAGTCAGACAGGCTGCAAATTTCTAGGCATGAAGCAGCTGACAGATCAAGTGCTGATGTTCTTTATACAAAGCAGAAAATGAGCCAACTGCGAGCTCGAGCCGCCAATTTGGCCATCCGGTCATCCTCCTCCTGCGTGGCAGCCAAATTGCACCAAGGCTCTCACATCGCATCTCTGCCCTGTGTTTTCTGCACAGCCTTGAGAGGCTTCTGTATGCTTCTGAAGAAGAAGGAACAACAACGGAGGAGCAGGGTCATGCGCAGTCCTCTGCCACTTCCCGGGGCCATGGTGCATCAGAGGCTGTGGAGCCTCCGTAGCGCTTGATGGTGTCCTGGTTGCTCAATAGGTCGGAAGCTTGAGTTCGAGGGGACACGTCAGGACTAAGGCTGCGCAGGGCAATTCTCAAGTGGGCGGCTTTTTGGCTGCTTTCTCTGACTTAGTGGGCCCTGATCTTCAGAGGCCTGCATAGACCTCGTTTCATTGTGGCTTGTTTTCGGATGTTTTCCGATCCCTCGCTCCTCGAAGACAGGATGGACACTTGCTGATTCTAGGACTTGGATGCCCCCCGCCAGGCCAACCTTGCGCAGGTTTGTGTGCAACATGGGCATGACTGCTGAGGATGATGGTGTACGTGGCTCATCGTGGCTCGGCTGAGATTGTTTACCGGCCAAACAACTTCACATGCAAACAGCCGAATGGGCGTTCACTTGGCAACGAAGCGTTTATCATGAACAAGAGCATGGTATAGCGGGGGCCCACCCACATCGGCCGAGCGACATCTCCTTCGTTGAATTCCAAGGGTTTGTCCTTCGTTGCTCACTCAAAAGGGGCAACAAGGACATGGGAACTGAAAGGCCGCCCAAACCCTAAACCCGGGGCTGAGTAGCGAAACCGTCTTAATGCCCAGAGCCAGCAGCCCTGCGACCAAGGCGCCATCCCCAAGGCGGTCAGAAAGGCTGACCAACGCTTCCTAAGTTTCCAACCGCGCAATCTCCAAGGCCTTGCTCACAGGCTTTGTGAGTCTTGCGCCTCTGAGTATAGCGAAGTCAGCGACCCAGTTCCGTTTCTTCCCATGCTTCAAGCCTGGGAAAGCAAAGTCCTCCATAGCTGCCCAAGTTGCCGCGAAAGGGAGTGCAACGTATTCGAAGTGATTGCTGCACGGTTCAGGCGTGCGTAGCCCTGAGCAGCATGGCCACAAGCGCAACTGCTACAGTGCAGTAACGGCCTGAGCTGAGCTGTATAGTTATAGCTTGCACGGTGACTCCCTTACAGTTGTAAACTCCACCAGATGGATGTTTCTTTTTGACGTCCAAGACTTCCATGCGCCTGCATGTTCGAGAAGGCGTCGTGATAGGATTGTGTCAGCTGTGCAATGAGCAGGTTCCTGACACAAAGCATGCCACGTGCACGCCACGTCATTCTATGCAACCTCAAGAAGGCAACTACGGCAACGTAAATGAATCCCAGGGCTGGGCGGCAAGAGGTGGGTCAACTCAAGGCATCGAACCCTTGCACGTGCAGTCTGCCATCATCCTGAAAAATTCTGTTCAAGGCTCATCAGTAAGATGGACACTACGAACACAAATGTCACAACAGGCACGAAGACGACCACGGAGCTTGCCGCAATCTCAAGATATTTCTCCTGGCGAACATGTGGGATGATCTTGCGCGCGGCAGTTCCCCTTTTGGAGCCAGCAAGCTCCCAGATGTTAGCTGCACTGTCTATTGGCCTGCAGTTTTTCCCAGTCCTCCGGAAAGATCTCCAAGGCCATCTGCAAGAGCACGTCACCCCACAAGTGAGCCCCCTCGATTGATGGATACTCAAAGTACAGGGCGCTGATCGACGTGGCGAACCTGGAGTCCATGACCCTCCGCGAAAGGGCCATCAATGGACACTATCCTGCACTTTTAGGGTTTTGGATTGAGGGAAGTACCTGCGTTGACGTTGGAACAGATGTGTGCAAAATTGTGCAAACAAGGTGCGCAAGAACGAGGGCGAAAATAGCGCAGAGAAAGAGCGCCACTTCGCCAAGCATGCGGCCACAAACCAGAACCTCAGACCGGCCACTCTCGGAGTCTTGGGAGACCTCTGGGTGCCTCGAAACCGAATCTGAAGTCGGGGAGTTTCCTTGGAGACTTCGAAGACTTTCATGCGAATATGGTCCTACAGTCCAGTCCTGACTGCAAGTAGCATAGGCAGATATCCGCATGGAGAAGATGGCAAGGTCCAAAAGCAGCGCCCAGTAGATCATCATTGCAAGGAAGGTGGTGATGGAGTAGGAGACTATGGTGTCCTCTGCTGCTCATGGGCATGATGTTGTTGCAGGCCTTCTTGCTGTGACACCGTGCAGCAGACTTTCAGTACTTGAGCTTCCTCGGCACCCTGGCACGTCGGGGTCAGGGGAAAGCCATCCGGTCCAGTCTGGCTGAAGATTAAGCAGAGGAAGAAGGGCTCCTGACGATCATCATCCGTTTGGGATGCCGCGGTTGGAATGGGTTCTGGTATTTGGCGTTGCCCATGTTGGGGATACATCTTAGACTTCCGCGGAGGCCAAATCTGTAACCACGCAGACCTCTCAGCCTCAAACGTTGAAGCCTGAAGCCCAAATAGCCGTCAACCCAGAAACCCAAGTCCCTAAACCCAATCTCTCAACAATCGGTGTATGTGAACTCGCGGGGTGTGTGGAGAGCAGAGATGAACTCAACCAGGGTCTTCCGAACCCAACCGAGACGAGACGTCGTCTCCCGCGGACTTTCGCAGAACTTACGCGAACCTGCGTGAAACTCGGGGGGTGCAGCTTCTCAATTGGGCACACGCTAAGCTCAGCTCGAACCCCTTGATGTTACTGTTCGAACATGCGAAGCGTTGAGCAACAACAAAACTTGCATCCTTAGAATTCATGAAATCGAAGTCCTCTCGGGCAACACAATCGCGAACAATTCCAAGCTTTAAGCTTCCGAGTGCCTGCTTTATAGAATGTATTCCCCAGCAGGGACCTTGAGTGTCAACGCGCAGCTATGCAGTTCATGTTCCTTTCGAACTGCTCTGCGGAACTGCCGATTCTACCGTAGAAGCCGTCGTCTACTGAATGCAGTCCTGCGCACAGCTGATGATGAGAAGCCACATCAAAATGAAGTTGGCAAATTCTTGGGTGCTGAAAAGGTAGGCCGGAATCCTTGGTCAACATCATTCAACATCCAAAGGCTGGGTTGGGTAGGGTCTGGGTTGCTCACAGTGATGACGGGGCCAAGTGCAGTTGACAGAAAACACTGTTGCCTGGTTGGGCCATGGCTCGGAATGCAGCCTGACTTGTCGAGGTTGCCGTTTGTACAGTCGGAGCAGGTCTTGCGCATCGTGCCTGGGAATAAGGCGCAGCTAGGTCAACAATGGGTAGCAGTGGGGAAACATGCGCAGCCGCCTCAAAGAAGTCGGGAATGACACAAACAAAGGGTACAAGCAGGCCACACGTGCCAACAAACGCCCGGCACCTTTTCAAGGACCACTGACCAATCGTGTTTCGACATCTAGCCGAAGTGCCAAATATCAGCTTGCACATCATGCCGAGGTAGTTCAGGATACGCAGTGTGAAAATGACGACGAGCCTTGGTCTCACTGGAAATCTCATCATGCTCGAAACTGTGCTCTTGTGAATGTCACATGCCCTTGGGTACTCACTCGGCCTTAGTCGCTAGTCCTTCTTGTCTACGTGCTGGAGTATGACACACGGGGACCATTGTTTCATTGTGAGGCTGTCAGGCATGAACACGTGTGATGAGTCTGTCCGACCAGCGGAGCGGCTCCTCTCGGCTTTGCGCCTCGCCTGTGTGATTGGGGAGAATCGCTTGGCTTGTGACGAAGATCAGCAGCATCAGCAGGAAGTACCTATGCAATCAGTCCCCTTCTCAAATTGCAGCCGGCAGGCCTTCCCCAAGCCCACCACGCCCCACCTTTTACAAACCCTCGTTGCGGCCTGTCGCCATCCATCTCACAAACTGATGCAGAACTGAACATTGCTCAAAGCTGTAAAGCGACTCTTGCATACTGTTGCGGGCTATGCCGCAGAAGGATCCCTTCTGTTACAACACAGCCACCCAGCATCCTTTTGCAAGCCAACCCTGTCGACCTATGGCCATATGATCGGTGCCTGAATGAGTCACTATGCATGATGCACTTCCTCGGCCCCAATGCGCCAGAGCACAACTTGGACACGACGAACTTGTAGCTGGCCAGTCTGTACCAAAGCAAGTCTGCGAACCTTGGGCTAGACTAGGTTGGTATATTGGAAGCTCTTGGAGGGTACATGCCACGGAACACGAGCCATCCAGCATACTATGGAGCCCTTCCACCAGGCGACATGACCACAGTGGGGTGACGAATGATCTTCGGATCCCCATGCGCCACCAACCACTCTAAGTTCATGCTATAGTTGCCTTCCAGGTCCTGGCCGCAGGGTTGAGAAAACGGGAAGCCCAAGATCTAGACAGGCGACACCACTCAACACAATGTCCGGCTGCCTTAATCCCCAGTACATCTAACCAAGAACCCATTCAAAGATGGACACGTCGTTGCGGTGTGCAGACAACAATTCCTTCATCGTGTACCTAGTCCTAACCCTGTCTAGAGCGCCCATCCTGGATCAAGTGCTTCACGTAGTAGTTCACCCGTCGCAAGCCTGGCCACGTTCGAGAACGAACTCTGAAGTGTGTCACTCCTCCTGCTAGTGCACGTGGCAAAAGAGTGTGATTGCTTCGGGCGTGTGCGCCGTTCAGCCAGCGCGTGCCCGCACGTGCGCGCCAGCGTGCATGTTACGAGCATTTACGATGCCAAGTGGCAGGCAAGCATCTTCAAGCACGTGTGCGTGAAAGGAAACAGGCAATTGCCTGCAAGCCGGGTGTGTGTAGTACATGCATGCAGGCTTAAGCGCGCGTGCACTGGCAGCCACATGCAAACCGGTTCGCCCATGAATCGGTACATAGTCGTCGTGAGTCGTCGTTGTCGATATCCCACCTCCTAAAAGCTCTGAAGCCTTCAGGTCTTCCTAGCCCCGTACTCTGTCCGTAACTCCCAAAGACCCTATAAACCTAATGAGGGCAAGCAGGGCAGCATGCAGTGAGGCGGAAGGAGCGGGGGGGCACAATTGAGGGAAGGACCCCAGGAATGCGCTCCAAGCTCGAAACTTTTCCAACTTTCCATGCCACAGCTTACCTATGTCCGCCGATAGCCGACTCCAAACTGCAGCCGGCCCCTTATTGCCGACTCTGGGCAGATCTTGGCAGAATCAATGCAGATCAATTCTGACTCTGTCTCAACCCGCTTCAAGCCTTCCTTCGTCTGACGAGACCGCCACACTAAGCCATCGAGTAGCCTTGGAGACATTGGGTGCTCAAGCGGGTGGAATCTCAAGCAGGAGGGTTTGCAACGAGGTATTGCAGCCAGGAATTGAAGCCCAGCCACGTTGGCATCAGTGTCGGAGCTGTCGCACACAAGCGCTGGATCACTTCCGGGTGGCGAGTGAAGAGCGTCTCACAGCCATAGTAATAAACGTCACCTCAAGCCATAACTATAGGATTGAAAACGGAAGTGAGCACAAGCCTTCACCAGAAGGTTCTGAGGGGTCAGACGGGCCTGCTCCTATCGACGCGCCGATGCAACAGTGGCCGTGCTGCAACGCGGGTGTTAATGATGTGAGAATATGGTCGGTATCCTGCACGTCTCAGAACCCGACGGTCCGCCCTGATCGTCAGCAAGTCTTCCAGCATGGCAACTGCACACACGGTCGCTCCTTGCAGACTCCACAGGGAAGCGGTTGACAGATCAGATCTTCTAAACAAGTAAGGCTAATGCTCTACGCATTCCAATGCGTCACATGCGTCAGATTTGACTTGGGTGCGTCAGATTCGACTTGGGGGCCAAGTCGGGCGGCGAAAGATGGCGAAAGCTAGCCCTGGGTATCACACGTTCTCCAGCCAAGACCCGATTGAAATATGCATGGTGCACCCCAACAGCGCGCACCAAACCTCACCACTGCCCCCACGCTCCTCCTGTCCATGCCCACTACCCACCGCACGTCCAGCGGCCCCCCCCCCTGCCCGCAGACCCGCCATACTTGCCACCCAGCACAACCATCAAAACAGCCCCACCCTTCACGCCGGCGCCGAAATCCCATACGACCTCCTCCAAAGGCAGCGTCGCCAACATCATCAGCATCAACAGCACCATCGCCCCCGATAGCTGCTTACGTAACTCTTCCGGAAACATGGGCCCTGGAGTCTTCTCAGAACATTCCAAGCTGTCAAGGCTGCGCCAAGGCTCCACTGTCGATGGCCCAATAGAACGGCGAGATGGACTGTGTACCCACAGCAATGCTTAGCAGCTCACTGGCGCGATGACCTGGGTGTGTGATTGCTGCGGGGCATCCGTCAAAAGCCCCCATATCAGGTGGCCTATGGCGCAAAGCAATGCCCTACGACTCTTCTAGCTGCGTCGTATGCTTTCAATTTGGCAATGCTTGATTTGAAGCGCGAAGGCCAGGGGCATCAAGGGCATGCAAGTAGTAAAGGGATGAATACCAGCATCGGACGTTGGCAAAGAATGGCTCGGATTAGGGCACCCTCGCTCCACACATTCCACAAAACTGCTCTTCGATGGCCACTGCATATTCTCAGCATCCTTTCCCTCGAAGCTTGTGGCCTCCCCGTCCCAACAATGCACCCTCCAAGCAATCCAAGAGGCCTCTCGAAACTACTTCCATGGCCTGCAAAGCGTTCTACGCTGCGACATCATTCAGCATCTTGACACCATGAAAGTGCAAAAGCTGCGCGGGGACTAGCATGGATCGACACCAGCACCACAGACAAGTTCTCTGGAAAGTCACTCAGCCCAACTGAACTCTCAAGCATCAGCGTCACGAACCTTGTTGAGCATGAGTCTTTGATTAGTGTTGATGGCCTTCATCACCTGTGCTGCTGTTGCGGACGTGCTCTGGTGACATCCGCAAGAAGAATAATTGATGTTCGGAGTTCGGGCTCGTGTTTTGCAGACCAAACCTCCACTGCTGCTTCTGAGGGCATGCGACGCCACTGCAGCAAGGTTGCCAGGGTGGAGCCCTCTGAGATGGCTCGGACCTGTCACTTCTGCTCTGTTCTGTTCCTTCTTGCTTTGAGGATTCGAGGTATTCGGATGATGCTTCTCGTAGTCTTTAACTCCGATCGGGCACAATTTGGGAAGAATACCAAAGTTGACATGCAAGATCAGGGCCCAAGCAGCGCAGATACGGGTCCATCATAAATGTAGCAGCAGGAGGCCTTCAAAACCAGAACAAGCACCTGGAATGCGCCCTTTCGATGCGCCAGCAAAAGTCAAACATGTGGTTGTTTTCAGCGTCATCTCCCAAGCTTGGGCTTCACATTTGTCGGGGCAAGAGAAACAAGCAAACACGCTTGCAAACCACCAAGCGTGTGATTGTTGCAAAAGAAAAACAAAAACAAAGACCTGCTGGCTCCCCCCTCCGAAGCAGGCCCTTCTCCAAGAGACTTCGCCCGCCCTGAGGCCCGAAGCCCTGAACCCATCCTAGCAGCTCCAGCCCAGCCATTATGCCGACATCTAACTGAGGCAAGCCTGTTTGGCCATATAACTAGGCAGTGGGATGGCAATGGATCAATGATGATCAATGGATGGCAAAGGCACCAGGATCTTGGAGATCAAGGCCAGGGACCAGCGGAAGGCCTCGATCGCCAGCCTTAGAGTCACAAAGATTTTCAGCGGGGACAAGAAGGAGAAGCTCTGCTGTGCTTTCAGCTAAGTCTTACAGGAAGTCTGATCAATCTACTGATCACCCATGTCACGCCGGTACTGCCAGCGGCCAAGAGCAGTCACAGCAGGCACGTGCAATCCATCCACACGTCAACATCAACACCAAAGCAGTCAGACCACTCGTTGGTCGCCAGCTCTTGTAGCAGTGCTACGGCTGCTGAAACAAAAGGAGGGAACCTTGGTTGACAAGTGCAGAAGCACTCCGACCCTCTCAGCCACGACCAGGCATATCATGCCCCAGCGACTTCGCGAAGAAAACTGCATAGTGATCGACCACAGCACCGGGATACGTTTGCAAGCTTCATGGTCCGAAACAGACTCCATCTTTCACCGAGGGGCATCTCCACTGGAATGGCATACCCGACGTGTCGCAAACCAATTGCAGATATCTCCTCTACCATCTTCCGCGGAGCGGCATACATGTCCAACGTCATTGAAATGATTCCTCGCTGGGCCGTGATTGGCAAGGGTGAAGTGGGTGGCTGAAATGGTGCTCATCTAGATTTGGCAAATGCCCGACCGCCTTCCCCAACGCTGATGGTTCCAGCTGAGTCTAGTTTTCGTGACCCGTAAGACGCCCAGTCTATCATCTTGCATGCTGAACTCATTAGTTGCTGTGTCGACTTGGGCCCACTTGCTCCAATACTTCGGTTGCCCAGAGTCGACCAGAAATGAAGTGCATTCTCGTCGCGGACTGTTGAAAGAAGTCCTGCAGCAACGTGGCGCGAGCGGCTAAACAAACTTCGTGATTTTTAAGTGGCCCAGTTTTCGAACTATGCCTGCTGAGGACTGTGAATCGACTCGCATGTGATGTGCCAGTTTGATTCTGACGCTGATCCCCTGACATCTAGGCCTAGAGGTGTCCTGACCGGCAGGCGCCAGCTCAAAGAACACTGGAAACAGCCGCTGGGTCAGCCGTTGCGAATCCTGGCAGGTGGCTGGCTGCGGTATGCTGCGGTATGCTGCTGTCTTTCATATCAAAACCATCAAAACTGCCTCGCTTTGTGCCCGGAACCTGACTCCCATTGGCAAACTCGGAGCATCCATGCCTTCTCCTCCATGTATCTGAAGAAGTTTGACAACGCGTGCTCTTGCTGCCGTGGCTTGCCTGCAGCTAGCACACGATCCGGATCCGCAGTGTCCTTGCATTTACGAGCAGTGTGACGCGTGCCTATCATGGCGCTCAGGAGGCCCTCGATATTCTCCCAGAGCCAGCTCCATGCGATTTCGTGGTTGGAGTCCCAGTCCTTTCGGGCAGCGGCATGGGAAGCAAGCCTTATTCAGCACAAGTCATGCATACACAGTCTTGCTCTGGCCAGCAGCTCCTCCGGAAGTAAGGACCGAAGCGAAGCCAGCGTCACAGACTTAAAGTCAGGCAAGTTGATGGGGCCTTTGTATTTGGCCAGAACCAGTGAAACCACATCGCACTCCTCCTGTGCAGATGCAGGGGATTGCACTTATAGACTTAGAGGTGCCCCTGGAAGCTCGTAGACAGGCATTTCAAAGAGCACATGCCGCATCCTGAAGGCGGGAGGAGTTGGCAACATTCAGCACCATGTTTTCAAATTGGGCCAAGATGATGTTCATCCACCTGGCGTTTCAAGCGAAGATAGGGAAGGGTGTTACCCGCCGAGGACCCCGCAGGCCTCTGATTGTTCAAGGTTGTGAATGTGTGGCTACCAGGCTACCATCACGAATCCCTCCCATTCCGACTCCTCCTCCCCAAATTTGCAGGGTCCACGTGCTAGAGCCGAAGCCCATCACGGATGCATTGAAGAGAAGCATCTCATTGAACGTGGTGGGCACCTTCATCCTTGTGCATGGGTTGGGAAGATCTACGCAAGACACCGCACGCAGCTCAGGGACCTACAGCCCTAAGCGTTTGAACTTTGAGCTGAGTGCAGGGTAGTCTCTGATCACCAGCTGCCTCGCCCGAGCTGCGAGCTCCAGAGAGGTTCGCTGGGCCCTGGCGTGGAGGCTGCGTGGCTCTCGTGCTCTTTTGAGGAATGCAAGATGTCGGGATACTCCTCACTACTAAGCCTGCTAGGCTTGCTGCTGCCTCGAACATTCCACATTCAAACTGCTGTAGGCCTTCGCAGTCTTCGCGTGATTGTCTTGCTTTGTGTCGTTTGCGTTGGTCTCCTTCTCCTTGTCGGCCTCCTCCACACCTTCCTCACCCTCCTTGCAGAAGCAATCAAGAGGGAAGGACGCAGGGAGAATACAAGACACTGAGCAGTTGGACCGGACGCAGCAAGTCCAAGATCTTCTCTGTTTCATATTGCGAGGGAGAGATCCCTGCATCTTTACGAGGTGATAATGCAAAACTGAAGAGCTCTGCGCTATTCTCTGCTATCCCGCAACTCTCACTAGCCGAGTCCTCTTCTGCAAGCAGGGCCTGCGCGAGTGCGGCAAGCTTCTCAACGCTGAGAGTTCAATGTGCTGCTGCCAGGAAATCAATCTTGAACATTGACATCAACAAACTGATGCGAGCTGTGCATCTGCACAAAATCACCTAAAACAAAAACAAAAAAACCTTAGCAAACTGTGCCTCTGCTTCGTTGGAATTGCTTCCTTTGGATGCGATTGCCCAACTACGAAGGATCCTCGGAGCTTCGATATGCCAACCTACGGCACTTTCTGGCATACAGACGTACATGAACAAGAGCAGAAACAAGTACTTGTGAATGAACATGGCGGAGTAATCGCTTTTGTCGACGACAGCATGAGCATGCTCACCACACTTGCGGAATGTAAATCTCAAAGATCTCAAGAGCTAAGCATCCTCCCGAAATGCTCCGCCCTAAACCCTCCGAAGGGCAAAGCGCCTGTGACATGCGACTTGAAGCGTCCAATGGGCCGCTGTGCTAGTCAAGTCTCACGCTGATGCGCCCGGCGTACTCGCGGCGGATATAGATGAATGCTCCCCCTGCATCAGCTAGCAAAGGCCAATCTGATTTCACATGGCCGTGCGAGGCAAGCGACTTGGCCTGTACGTGCCAACAAGAATCATGGCTCAAGCGGCAAACCCGATCTTGCCTGCATAATTGATAAGCGCCTGAAAGCCGGCACGGACACCGCTGGTGAGGTGCCCGGTGTCCAGCGTCTCCTCTGAAGAACTCTTAGATGTCATGTTTGGCAGAGGGGTCGAAGCTGCGTCCTCCAAAAGGTCGAGGAGAGCCTCGCGAAAGAAGTCGACTCGCACGCCTAGGCCCACACTGGCCAGCTGGGCACATTCCGCTGGAACTCACCTCTCCCAAATCACACCGTTTCAACACTTCCTTCACCGAGCTACAGCCTAGAACTAGGCCAACGTCGATATTGCAGTTGCTTTGTGCGCACAATCGCTTGGACGATCGAACCGCCTGGTTGCAACACCAACGCTGCGCGGCTGCGATCCCCCGCATGTCAAAACAGCATAAGCTTTTTACCAAATCCAAAGGCAAAACGGCAAGGAGCTTGTGACTTCGATCTCCAAGTGCCGAAATCCCAGAGATTCCTGAGTGAGGCCACGTAACCTGATGACTGTTTCGCTCATGTTTCGTGAATGCCTCGACAATTAGGAGAGCCAGAAGTCTACCTGCGAAACAGTATAACTGCAGCTGGGGGCATCATGATATGTCATGATGCTACATGCAGCCCGGCTTCGATCTCCTTTTTAAGCAAGACCTTCTGCGAGGCGCAAGCTATGCAGCTGGACACCCCGCGCATGAACCGCATGGCCTCAGCGGAAGGTCGGACCCTAGTCATGCTTGAGACTGGAGCAATGGCCTGGATTCTCTAGATTTGCAACAGCACGGTGGCAGCACTACTTAAGAGAACCTTGGAGGAAGAAGATGAGACTCTGTGGACCCCTCGCCAAAAAAAGTCATTTTTCAGTCTTCACAGTTCTGACAGCAGCCGCAGGCCAAGGAAAATGAGAGGATCTGGCTTTGTTCTAGCTTGGCGACGGAACCAACGATGCCATAGTCAGGCTTCAAACTTACAATTGCTCGGAAGGTTCTGGAGACCACCCCAACCTCACAAATGCTGCGCCATGTGGTTGTACCGCCTTTTAGCAGGTTGCAGACTGAAGTGTGGAGAACGATGCCAAGGGGCCAAAGCCTTCTACACATGATGGGTTTCTGTGCTTGGACACTACTGGTTGGCTGGCCCTCCTAAGCCACGAGGACGATTGGAAGTACGAAAGCCAGCCTGTGGGATGCGATGTTTGTTCGTGTTGAATAAGGAGGAGTAGGCTCTTGTGCCGCCAACCGACCCTTCGGGCCTCCAGGCTGAGCCAGATACAGCTCCGATGAGAGCAAAACCGGACTTCTCTGACTCATGCGATGCCCTCTTGACAACTTTACGAGCTCCAAGCTTTGCGGGAGAATGCAACCAGACGACCCGGGCCAGGAAATTAATTGTCTTGTCCTGCCACTGCAGCTGGGTCACGACTACAGCCTTTGGGCTTTTGAAGAGAAGCTGAAGGCTTGGCGCGGCATCGAACAACGACGTAAAAAACCTGGGCTGGCACTCCTTGACCGGGGAACTTCGGGAACCTTGGCCACCTGCCTCTGACTGGCCTTGCTGCAATCCTCGCATCCCAAACATGCCTAAAGTAGATGCCGGGAAACATTTCACCAGCGGCTTCCCGGGAATCAAATTTAGCACAAAAGGCCGTCCAGGTCTCCTGGACCTGGGCCAGTCAAAAAGTGGGAATGGTTGCACATGCAAAAGCTCGAGTCGAGCAGGTGCTTCGAAAGGATTGTTGTCTTCATTTACCACATCAGAGAAGGAACAACGACTTGCATCATAATCTGAAATCTTAATTATGCATTTTAAGGAGGCTCGGTTTGATGTTCCCTCTGAGCCCAGCCCAACCCCGAATCACCGCTAATCCGTTCCCCCTAATATTAAAAGGCCCCCCCCCCCAATAGAAACTCCAAATGTGGTTTCTATTACAAGGGGGATGTTTTATCCAAATGTCACGTTTGGGGTCTAAAGGGTTGAGGGTCTAGGCTTCAGGGTTTGGAGGGTTTAGGGCTTTCAGGGTTTCGTGTTTGATTAGGTTTTAGGGAGAGGGAAGGAGGGTTTAGGGTTTCAGGGTTTAGGATTGGCTCTAGGGATTGGGAGCCCTGAACCCACCACCCAATTCGGAATAGGTTTTAAAAGGTGGGTGGGTTTGGGCAGGATTTTCCGGAAAGTGTTTTTATGGTTAGGGGGGGTATTTCATAAAAGGGGGAAGGGATTAACGCACACTCACCTGCCCTGTCCCCTTGTAACTGGCATACCTGCTACTTCTAACGCTCTCAAACCACATGAAGCAGCAGGTCTGACGCCCTGCATGAGAAAACAGCCAGAAAGCGACATCGCGCAGGTAAGACCAATCAGTTAGCACGGCAGCACGCTAGAAACATGACCACTTGCAATCCCGCATGTGCATGGGCACGTGCCTGCGTTGCAATGGACTCTGGAAGTTCAAAGTCGTCGAACGTGGAGTCGTCCACTGCAGCGTACTTTTCCTTGGGTGATCCGCATGACCCAGCATAAACCACCCAACAGTGGGCGCCCCACAGCCGTGTACAAGCTGTGTACAAGCTTGCTCCAGGCTCTTGCAGTCTCCTGCTGTTCAACTTCAGCTCAGGATTCACGACTAGATGGTGTATCCAAAGTCTTTGAGCAGTAAGTGTGTGAAGATGTTCTTGATAAGTTAAGGACTGGTAGGTTGACTAGTCAGGTCTACCATGCAAAGGCCCGAGGCCCTAGGCTCTGACAAACCAAGGAGCTAGGCCGAGGGATTCCAAGGCTAAAGGCTCCGTTTCGCCTTCGGCGAATGTCGCCAGCCTCGAGTTATCGGCCTCTTCTTCATTGTCTTGCTCGCTGGAACCGTCCTCTTGCCAGACCTGGCAAGTGGCAAGGAAGCAGCTGCAGCCGTAGTCTATTCCTGTAATGAGGCCTGCTGATATCTGCAGCCAGTAGGAATTGCAAAACTTTCTCTGCAACACTGGAATGCACTGGAAACGCACCTCATCAGTGACGGCGTCGCTGCCATCTTCTTCTGACATAGCGAAAGGTCGAGAGGGTGCCGACCAGGGCTCTTGCAAAACCGTGTCAGCTTTGCCTAATCACAACGCAAACATCCAGCTGCATGTGCAACTTATATAAGGCGCAACTGCATACAGCTTGGCGTTTACAGGTCGAATCTGGATAAACTTAATTAACCTCTCGTGAAGGCTTGTTCACATTAAGCTGGCTGGCTGAAGGGAGGGTAGGCCCTCAAGGCCACTTGAGCCAAAGCCAGTCTCAGCGCTGATGCCGCTACTTTAGTATCTGTGCTTCTGCGCCCAGAGACTACAAACAACCACCTTTGAAGGTCAACCTCCGAGCACTCTTACTTCCGCATGGGCCAAGAATTTAGGCCAGCAGCATGAGAAAAGTCCGAAGAAGCGCAGTGGAAATTTCCCAGCGGCAAGAAACTGAGCACTCTGAATCTTTGACCTTACCTGTGGTGATCCTCTGCTTTTCCTGCGCGTGCCGAAGCCAGTAGAGCAGTGCCTGTGGTCATGGCAAAAAGTCATGATGCCGTTCTTCTTAACACAAGAACTCGAGCTCCTGAGCACGGGTAGAATGCCAATCGGCCGTTCCACAAGTTCAACAACCCCTATGCTCCGGAACTTAGCATGATACTGATTTCGTGATTCAGGCAGTTCACTTGCAGCACATGTCGACGGCGCGGGGTTGACATGTCGACTCTGAAGTAGCAGTCGGGGACTTAGCGAACGGAGTAACAGTACAGAGCATATACGAACATGTACATTAACTCATATAGGCCAAGGCAAGGGCCGAACAGCCCCAAGCATCCCCATATCAATACGTACAAAAACGGCTCAGGGAAAAAGACACAAACCTCAGGAGAGGTTGCGGGCGGGTCCGCGTCTAATCTCGCTTGCAACGCGTCGCAGACAGTCACAAAAAACCAAACTGTGCTTCCAGCTGTCTGCCCAGCTGCCGTTCATGGCCAGTGTGTTGGCTTTGACCCACCATCTACACCACAAAGTGACCTGTGACGGCTTGAGTGCTTCATTTACAACCGGCAACCTCCCGAGAAGGGCATGCCCTTGACACAGTGAAGGAGCACTGAGTCTGCGCACCACTTTGCAGGGCCGAAGGCCTGATGCAAACACCTGCAAACACTCTGCAAACACCTTGCAACACGGCTCATGTTTTGGTGCTCTGCCGCAGCAGGGAGAGTCTAACAGAAAGATTATCCAGATTTCAGCTCCAAAACAGCCTGCTCTTCCGAGAGAAGCCTGAACAGCACGTGCAGCAAAAAAGATGTCGATGCACAACTGAACGCAGTAGCGCAAAGAGTCTTTGAATTGCGACCGCAATATGTGAAGTTGGAAAGTCTCAGATTGTCACGATAGGCACATGGAAGATCTCCGCGAAACACGACCTGAGCTGAGCTGGGACTGGGGTCGAAAGGTACGATGGGACCTGCTGAGGTTCTTGCCCTCCAGCCAGACTGACCTTACCAGTTCCACAAATACATCTGCGAAGGATGATCTCAAGATTTGTTCCCAACACTCGCAGTCACTGAGGTGTTCCGATGCGGTTCCATTTTCCATGTCTTGGCAAGTGCCCGCTTTTTAGGCAGGGGTGTCAGGTATACATAGATGAGCACCCTCGAGTTTAGCAGGCCGCTTGGTAATCCCCAAGCACCGGCATCTTCACCGCAAGGTGAACCTGTACAACGCTTGGTTGCATCGAC
Source organism: Symbiodinium natans (assembly GCA_905221605.1). Lineage (NCBI taxonomy): Eukaryota > Dinophyceae > Suessiales > Symbiodiniaceae > Symbiodinium > Symbiodinium natans. The sequence goes on along the minus strand of CAJNDS010002592.1, from coordinate 249,103 downwards.
AAAACATCATTCAAATATGTTTACCCTTCTTATGCATGTCTCTACAGTCTGAGAGTGATCTGGCAGTTTTCCGGACGCTTCTGCTAGCCGCTAGCCTGTCATTACGATCTTCATTTCGCCACATCACTCACACTGCAGCTTGACACGCTCCGATGCTGCAACAGGCGACCATCTCTGCAGGAGGCAGCCCAGGGGCAAGGCTGATCCAAACAGCTTCTGCGACAAGGCCTCTCATCTTCAGCGGGTGAAGAACCGGTCGATTTCAGTTCGGATCCTCTTTACATGCGCGTCAGAACTCCACCACGTATCCAGCAGGGCATGGACCCTTTCCACGTCAGAGGCCTGCAGCACAACAAGAAGCAGGGGCATGAGTAAATGTTACAACTTAAGTAGGGCTCTGGCCTCCGTGAACCCACCTCCTTCATCCAACCCCCGCTCCAAGAACGCCCTCCTTCCAAGCCACACCGTCCCCCACCCTCAATTGGTCTCGAATATGATGATTCAGAATCTAGACGTCAAGTATATCTCAAGGAAGCAGGGTGAGATTCGCGCCTGTGCCACCTGCTGGATGGCCTTCGGAAAGAGCAATCGAACGCGGGGAGGCTTTCGGAAGAGCAAAGCGTAACAGACAGGGTGTCAGAAAATGTGAGGCTTTCATGGAACTGAATTTAAATTCGAAAAAGCAGAGAAGCTCGCAGGACTTGCTGGTCATGTGGCGGCGCAAAGCAGTCCGCTGACGGCTGTTCGCTCAGTGGATCTCTTGTGTCTTCTGATTTTGCGTGTGCGGGCATGGGGGGACAAGGAGGCACAGCGACCGGAAGATGCTTCCAGGGAGAGGGACGAAGAGACAGATGCAAAGACGGCAAAACGGAGACGAAGAGTGCTGCTCGATCGACCAGACCGATGTCCCAATCTTGCCCACAAAATGCGACTTACGTATGTACCGCCTTTCGGCCCCAACAAAACAAAAGCCACCAAGTTCGATGCTCAATGGAAGCTTCCGAGGTGGAGAGAAGTGCCCAGTGTATCCCACTGCATCAGTAAGCGTTCATCTGTGCTCGGGACGCACGAAGTGATTGAGAACTGTAGGCAATAGGTGAAAGAGAGATTGTCGTTCTTGGTCTGTGCAGGCACGGTCATGCACATCCAAATCAATATGAGTGACCGAGTACAGCTATTGCCCCTGAGCAAAGGGAAGAGATTGAAAAGCCAAAAAAAGAAGGTAGGAACAATCTGCTCGGCTCGCATCTTCTGTAATGTGTTTTGCATGAGGAGGAGGCAGAGCCAGCAAGACGAATGTGGTGAGAGTCGAGGTGCCTACCGCAGTGGTGGCTGAGGCGATGTTGTGGAGGTCTGGTGGTCTACATGTGCTTGAAAGTGCGATGCCGCCGCCAGATTACTTGAACCTTTGCCTTTGACATGAAGGGTTCTCCTGCGAGTCCTCTTTGCGAGCTGATACAGACGATCGCGCACGAACCTTCACGAAGCTATCGCACCAGTGCGCTTAACTTCCTCGTTAGGCCCGCAGCTCAAGTGATCACATCTGGCCATGCCATGGCTTCGAGACGGACCTTGCCAGTGTGTTTCATGCAGCTTTCCGACTCCGGTCTTGCACAACATCTTGGAGTTCTTCTAGAGGCTTGAGAAAGTTCTCTTTTGGTAGCTTGTCCCGGCATCTTGTGTTGACGCGGCAGGAGAAGCAGACATGCAATGAGCATGTTCGCCAAACTGGCGTCCAGGTGCCTTCCCCAAGGAGACGGTGCGTGCAGCGCAGCCGACGATGATGATGATGATGATGGCAGCAGCAGCAGCAGCAGATGCAGATACTGATAGCAGCAGATAGCAGGATCCAGCAGCAGACAGCAGCGTATAGCAGCATGCCTGTTTTCGTGCTATCGTTCTGCTAGTGCACAGGTCAACGCCCTGGCTGTTAGTTTTGGACCGTCTTGCAGAGACGCATTGTAGGATGGTATTGTCTTGTCATGCCATGTCTTTAGCCGCCGTGGATGCCCGTTAAATACCAAGATTCCTCGCAATAGAGCAGCTAAGAGTCAAAAATGTCTGACACCTGCTTTCAACAGAACTGTCCGACCTCTATCACCTCTGTTCAACCTCCGGCAAAACAAGAAAGTTGCAACCAGCGAAGGACGGAAGTTCCCTGACATTCCCTGATGAGCCTCCAGGGCCTGCTCACGGACTGCGGCGTCCTGGTGCCCTGCCTGCCAGGATGCAGCCTCCAGCGTGCGGCGGTGTCCGGGCCCTGAGAGCAACGAAAGCTCCTAACCAAGCTCGCCTGCTTCTGCTTACTGCTTCCCCACATGTTGTAGTCACTGTTAACATTCAGCCCGACATTCCCGAACAAACGGCCTGAAAAGCCCCCCTTAAACACGATGCTCGTGTGGTGGGTTTGCAAAGGTTTGCCTCGTGATGGCCTATACTGCACCGGCCCATGCGCTAAACCCTGCTTTTGTCGAAAAGTTTGAATTGCCGTGACATACTGCAGCACTGAACATCTGTGCTTGGGAAACTGTTGGCACCCCTCCTTGGAGCGGCACATGTGCAGCAGCAAGACAGAAAACAACAAGTTTCAAGGCCTTCTAGTTTTCTCTCTGAGGATCGCATGCTGGCAGCAATCTAACTGGAATTTACCCCCTTGCATGGTGCTTGATGCATCTCTTTTGGAGCGCAAGCCATAGCAAACACAGCATGTTGCACGAGCTTTCCTGGGACAGTAGAGGGAACGTGCAAACTGAAAAACAGTCAGTCAGACAGTCAGACAGTCAGACGATCAGACACTCAGATGCTCGCAGATCTACTTAGTCCAGCGGTGAATTTGAGTCTGACCGTCTGAGTTTTCTAAGTGCCTGCGCGTCCGAATGTCTGAGTGTCTGCGTATTCCAAGTGTCTGCATATCTCATTGTCTGATGGTCCGTGAGTTTTCTGACTGTTTGCTGCGTGGTTAACCAGGGGCCTGCTGTCAGCATGGCGCACTCCAAGGCCAGGCGCGTGTGCTCGGCCGGAAGCTTCGGGATCTCCGCCACGGCAGCCCTGAGTCCAAGGTTTCACTTCCGTGGTCGCAACTGAATGGTCCGCAGAAAGCAGGTGTCTCTCATGCTTGCTCAATAGTTCGGTACCCGTGTCAGAGCATCAAACCCACCACAAGCATTCTGGGCAAGACGCTACAAGTCTGTATGTCCTACTGATGAGGCTACGATTCAGGGCTCCCTGCATCCAGGAGAGAAGTGACAATGACATTGCCGCTGGGCAGCCATAGATCCGCATCCTCACCTTGTTCACTTGCAGCTGCGCACTCGCCGGGGTTTGGTCGAACGAAATGACCAAGTTTGCTGATGCTGACCTTGGTTCAGTGGCTGCGCACTTCTACTTGGAGCCGTTCGGGGGGGCTTTTGGTACAGTGGCTTCAGGACCGCTGGAGACAGCAAGAGCCCTACGCATCCCTCAACCTAAGTCGGAGTGGCCAGATTCCGGAGAGTAAACTTTATAAGGGGATCTTGAACTTTAACTCCCAGATGCCTTTGCCCTTGTGCGACTGCTTATGTATAAGTCGGGGAAGGTGGGAGGGGGGGGGGGTTCCGATGCCACGTGTGCATGTGAGTGCCTCAGCAAGACTTAATGAAAAGGAGGACCCTGGCAACTTCATCACGGAGTTGTTGGCATGGGCACTGCAGTCCTTTGTGGCTTTCTTTGCCTGCTGGATCGCCACCCCCCCCCCCCCCCCTAAGACCACACAGTCACACTCGGAACCATTCGAGGTTTCTCACGAATCTTGCTGGCAGACAAGAGTGGACATAAATGGAACCAGCAGATACTTCAAAGCTCATCCGACTCATCATCAAACATCTCCTCTACCGTGCCCTCGCCTGGTCCAATCATGCTTGGAATCCTTCGAGGCCTTTCAAGTGGCTCAGCTTGGCAGGTCTGTGCGTCTCATCCGTTTTCAGTTTAGCACGACGCAGGAAGCCAACAGAGTCTTCCTCTTAGTTCCACTTGCTTATGTGCTCAAGCAGCGGGTTCGTGCATGAGGCATACTGTTTCAGCCACATGCCGTTGGCTTAACCGGGTGTCCTGTGTCCTGTCAGCGGAACACGGTCAGGTAGTTCTCGATTAGGTGGTCGCAGAGTCGTTCCATGAACTTGCTGGCTTCACGGTGTTTTCTAGCACAAGCTTCACACAAGCTACAGTTCTGGTCTCTCAACCGTTTGGGAGACTCGTGAGGAACACTGCTTCTGATGCGGATCGCGGCCACACCAAGTACGAGAGCTCAGCAAAGAGACGATTCCCAACACCTTTCACTGGGTGGCCAGGCTGGCCTGCTTTCAAGACCCCAAAAAATGCAAGCCCTTAGAAGACATGCGAGGCCATCCCAAGCAATTCAAGGCCGTCAGAGGAGATGCCAGGGGGAACAAAGCACTGCTCTGCGAGGAAGGGCAGAAACCTGGGAAGCAAGCACCGGTGCGGGAACGAAGTGGGAAAGGCGAGGCCAGGTGAGGCGCAGAAAGCACGGGGTACTCACGCTGGTTTTCAGGGTGGATCATTGCTGCCAATGGCTGCCATGTCGTCCTAGCGAGACACTGTGCTAACGGAGCGAGAAAGCGTGAGCTTCGTAGCCCCGTTGTGCCGGCCAGGATGAGCAAGTCAAAACGAAAAATCATATGTGCGGTGTTTTTGGGTTGCAATCAAGAAGGCATGGGGCCCATCATGGGCGTTCAATGTTGGCAGGAGTCGTCGCCACCATTTATACCACCGAAGCCGACAGACATCGCCAGACATCACATGAAACACACAGTTTGGCTTTTCATCAAACTTGACCAGGTCTTGCACCCCACTTCTCTCTTCATCGCACTAGCAAGCACCACATATGACACTGGCATTGTAAACTTCACCACGCCACACAGAACCAGACATTGCAGCACAATGTTGAACTTCATCGCTAAACTACTTGCCACATGTCCATGCATGTCACCACTGCACACTCCACAACAAAATTGCCCAAGACTCATCACTGCAGTCCTGACCCCACGTGTAGTCTCGGGTTGTTTTCTCACCGAGCTGCTGCCAGAAATGCCTGCTCATCCACTGCACCAAAGAAATAGTTGCCGAACTCATTGACGAATGAGAACTCCAGACAGCTTATTAGCTTCTCCAGCGAAACACCTCGTTCAGCGGCCACTTGTGGTAACTCGACCAGGGTTTCCAATGCCAAGCTTTTCTGAATACTTTCCGTGATGCTATCACAGGGTATCACCTGTCGATACATCCATCCAGGCTTCAGCATGCGAGCTGTTGCGTGATACCCTCCGAGCGTCCCCTTTGCCATGGCCAGTGGGTCATTGACGAATGTAACTCGTCTACCCTCCTCTGCGGGGCGAGGCCTTGCCGGCAGTTGGCTTCGGCGTTCGAGATGCTTCAAAAGATCGCCCATAATCGAGGCCTCCGAAGACGGGACTTGTTGCAGCGACAAAGCCGTGCGATCCGTGTAGAAGCATCGTGCGACTGCCATGGCTGCCTGGCTTTGCAGACTCTCATCTCCACTGGCCAACACTCGCGCGAGCAATCGAGTTGATTCCTTGCCCGAAAGGCCCTTCAACAACAACTGGAGCGCAACCTCTCTCAAACTAGCATCGTTCCAGTTCAAAGCCCCCACATAGCAAGAAGCCGGTGCGTTGTCCATCTCCAGCAACTGAAGCATGGCCCCATGTTTTCCTGGACCACATGTGGCCGTGAGGCAAATGTCCCGACAGTGAAAAACCTGCATGTTCAACTTGAGTTGGGTCCCATCGCCATACTGGTCATACTGGGCAACGGCAGAGGTGTCACAGAGTTCGACTGCTTCACTGCTGCTGTCACCTCGACCACAGGAACACGATTGCTATCAGTCTGCAAAGAGGACAGCAGACGCGGTTCAGACTAAGATTGCGTGTCATGACAATTCATGAACATGGTGTCAAATGTGTGCCAAGGTGGCCCTACCTTGAAGCAGCAGCACTTGCCATTCCACAGGAACTCCACTCTGGAGTTCAATGCCTTAGCATTGACTGACACTGTGAACTACACCGGACTGCATTACATTAAAAAAATGCGGCAGAGCCAACAGTGAACAGCTAGCTGGAAGGGCAATGTTGATTCGTGGACACAGCAAGCAACACGCATGCTAGCCTCGATGACTCCTTATGATAGACGTCTGGCCTTGATTGTTATCGAAAGCACTCGGGAAGCAACCTGCTAACGAATCTACAAGAAGTAACGTGACGCCAGCTGCCTTTCAACGCAAGTGTAAGAAGTAAAGTGACGCAGCTTCAGTTCTCGAACCGTCTCCGCACCTGCCACGCTGAAATGGTACATCTCTCCTCACCCAGCAGACATAACAAGTTCACGATGGTTGCATGATTCTGAAACTGTCCAGACCTCGCTCCTGACAAGCGGACCACGCAGACCTCGACTGCTTCCGATGCGGAAGGTTGAGCACCTGGAACTCGGGAAGATCCACGAAGGCCTCGTCCCACGCAGACGAAAGAACGACTCATGCGTACTCTTTGCCGAAACTGTCCGTAGTTCTAGCTGCCGCAGTTCTGTTCAGGTGCGTCATTCCCCGTACACATCTGAGCTCTTGCGGGGTGCGGGAAGTCAGACCCAATGGTCGACATCATGATCGCTGAAGTCGAGCCAAGCCACTTGCAAGCCAAGCGTTCCTCTCATCTTCCTCGAGGCAACGGCACGTGTGAAAGGCAACGGCACGTGTGAAGCCACAGCAGTACCTCATAGTACCTCATAGTACTTCATAGTACCTCATAGTACCTCACTCTTTCACTGGAGACAATGGATTCCAGGTGGACCCCTCATGGTCTTGAAGAATCTCCAGGTTGTCCTCGGGCAGGCCCAAGCCGCAAAGCATGTCCCGCGACGGACTTGCGGGCCTGACAAGCATGTCTTTGAAAGTAGGACTCCTATACCTGCGAAGTTGCATTTACATATCGTTTCCACACGTAATCACTTGCTAATCCACAACATGGGAGATCAGTGCTGGTGTGGAACTGTCCGATGGAGCCTGCGATCCAACCTTTCGGCCCAATTCTTGGCCTTCGCGCGGCATGATGGTGGTTTATGGTGAAACATTGCAGTGCTCAGTCCTGGGTACCCACAGCAAAACTCAAAGCTGTGGGTCAAATACACGTGCGCCAATCCTCGACAAGCTGGCCTCAAAGACCAATCGCTTCATGTGGAACGGCTCCTGGGTGACTCGCGCAACCGCAGGCCATCGGGCCCCACAGGCAGCATGGGATCAGGCTCAACGCAACAGGTATCATGAGTCATGAGCATGCGGTCAGCCCGACTACAACAGTGCAGCCTTCTCTTGTACGCTTAGATTCCGGTATCTTGGAGATGTTCTGCACTTGCACATCTCAAGGCCTACATTGAGAGACCCTGGCCTCACGGGTGTCGATGTCCATGGCTGTTGCTGTAGACTTGGTCTCTTCAGGTACCCAAGTGTGGACCTGTCGATCCAGATAGCAGGGGTTCGGGGTTTCAATCTCAGGACTAGCTCTCTCCGGGCATACTTACTTTTTGTCCACATTATGGGCCCATCAGAATGGGTTGGATGGACATGACATCTGCTGCTACGTCTGAAGGTGCGGGAACAACAGACCAACGAACAAACTTCTCGCAACAGGCTACATTGGAAGGTTGTAAAGAAGGTGTCTACATGTTCAATGATCTTCATCCTTTGGCATCTTTCGATCCGGGTCGCGCAACAGCGTACGCGAGAATCCAGAATCCTCATTTCTTTACGCTTTATCTACGCTGGCCTTCGGCCAGGGCTTGTTCGGTGGTCTCCGAACTGTGGATTTGGCTGTAGGCACGGTAGGCGGCGGCCACTTCCCTTTGCCTGCCCCTGCATTCGGGGAACAGGACTTTCAGAGTTTCTACTCGCAACTTGCAGAGGTTTGATTTTTTGAAGGCTTAGGTTTGGAATTGCATGCGGTGCTCTCCCGCTCTCCCTGCACTCCGCGTCTCCACAGGCTTCCATGCAGGTGCCTTTCGTGGCCATGGCCATGGCAGCCCTGTCTCGTTGTTCGACCTTGAGCCCTGATGCACCCCAGGCACAGTACAAGTCCAAGCTTCTGGAGTCGCAATCTGCTTCCCTATGTACAAAATTGTACGAACGTTGAAGTTTTGCCGTCTGCCTTGCATCGCAACAGGGCTCCGAGGACGGAGCTGTCGCACGACACCTTCAAGCAGTGGAGCCGGTCGCTTTGCCGAAACCACCTTAGGCACAAATCTACTAGATCTGCTTTCAGCCGTCTTCTACTGACCTGTAAGCGCAGAGCCATGTGCAGGAACCGGCGAAAATGCTCATCACATGGTTGACGCACGTACCTCACAAACACATGGTGTTCTTGCACACGCTTTCCTCACCAAAGTGGACGTGCGCCGTCTTCCTCTCACACTAGAACTCCTTGCCAAGGAACCCTCAACTTCCCATGCAATGAGCGCACGCCGTTGCAAGACTCCACTTCCACCCTATGCCCATCTACTTGCAATTTTGCGAGGAGGTCACCGTCCTCAGAAGTGCAAGTATGAAGTTGCTCGAAAGGAGGCTCTTCAACCGGCCTGGCGTAGCGCAGCTCTAAATTGCAGCCTTGCGCAAAAAATGGAAAACAAACAAATAGCCCCCGTAAACTATTTTGATGCTTGTTCGATATGTGGCGTGACATGTTCAAGATATGCACTAGTCACTAGCTTTGCCCGTTACGATGGGGAGCTCGCCCGAAGCTCGTCCGAAGCCATCTCTTCGGGCTGTACACCGCATCAGCATGTCGAGATCTTCGGGCGCGGTGCTGTATAAACTGCTTGCAGTGTCAGTGGAACGTGCTGTGGCCAAATCCAAAGTGTCGTTGAATGGTCAGCCCCATGCCAGGGGTCGGGCAGATGCGGGCAGGAACCGGTCATGGCTGACTACACCTCTAATCACGACATTCCAGAGGCACTGCTCGGGACCGATCTCGTACCAGTGAGGAAACCTCAGAGCTGAGCCGATGAGGAATGAGTGGTGGATTCAGCCAATTTACTTTGCCCCCGGCGTTCCCAAAGCATCGCAAACGGTGTGAAGATCACCACCGTCCTCCCCACGAGCCTTAGGCTTGGAACTTAGAGCCATTGCAAGTTGAAGGATCTAAACTCCCCGACAAAGCGCACATTTTTGTTGCACTGGTACCAGTATGGCCCAGTCGTAGCCACTCCCAATTTCGCCTCGGCCCTGGCCGTGGAAATCGGAGGTTCCCCCTCCCCCGTTTTTGTTCACTTGGTTTTGAGCGGAGAACCAGGGCACCTGGCAGAAGAAAAGCCCCTGATTATTACTCTCAACCTGCTGCTAGGCCCTGTAAGCCCGAGAGGCTCATGAACTCTCTCGGTTCCGACCCCAGCCGTTGACAAAACCTTCAGCGGGCTTTCGGGCCGAGCCGAAGCGCTGGACGGCGCAGCGTCTGGACGCGGAGCGTTACAGATCCATCGGTCATGGAGACCTTTTCTGCGCAGCTCTGCAAGTTGCGAAGTTTTCGTGTGGCCAGGCGCGCGATGCCTCAAAGCTGAAGGCAGACAGGATGGTAAATCAGCCTCCGCCTCTAAGTCTCCCTGTTCCGATCTATAGGCTCAGGTCAGGACACCCAGGGTTCAGCCGACCCCCCTGTTTGTCCAGAATGCCGAGATGGTGCTGTTAGTTACAGGGTCGCTGCGTCCGAATCGTCTTGTTCAACAGGAAATTGAGTTGGCCACACCGTAGAGCGCCTCTTGAACAAAGACCAAGGTGCTGAAGGGACATGCGGTTGCTTTCTGTGCGGACCTGGCGTCCGGCAGATGGGTTCGCGGTGAATGTAATGCCAGTTGGATGCTGCGGGCAAGCAAAACCTGCTCACATTCGCAAGGCCTTGCTGCCAGCCAAAGCCGCAGGCAAAGCTCTGCCTTTCACAGGAGAGGGGCTACTCACGAATTGTCGCATGCGTCGCTGCATCTGCCATCATTTGGCTCCGCTGTTCCGCTCTGCCTTCCGCTGTCGCAGGCTGCCAGACCACCGAAGCGGGGCCCCACAGGCATGGAGGGCCAAGAGGTTGCCTGGGCAAAGACCATGAAAGGTGATTCCAAACACACATTGAAGGAACTACAGGCCGGCCATGGCACCTGCCTACGACAAAAGAGCTGTATACTTCCTTGACGAATGCCGGGTGTGATTTGGCGTGATGGTTCTGGGTTTCTTTGTGTTTTGGCTGAAACTTGGGTATGCTTCTCGACCAGCGGAAGTCGCCTGCACCTGCGCCTATGCTGATGTCTCTGAGTTTTCGTTTGCATCGGTGGAACTTCATGGAAGCATGCCAGTGCCAATGCATGACCGAGGTTTGGTTTTTTTGTACAAGCCACACAACCGGCAATGAACTAAAGCTTTGACTAGGTTTGGATTACAACGGGTTTCTTGTGGAGTATGTGCACGATGGACTCGACAGTTTGCTGCTTTCTGGCTCGCCTGATCCTTCTGCTTCAACTCCGAAGGACAAGAAGTCGCCGCGGGAGCGCAAGGCCTGCGACGTGCATAGTGAAGAGTGGGTGAGTGGGATCTCTCATGGCCTTTGTGACAAGAACATATGCTGACACAACGACTCTCAGTTGCCGAGACGATACAGTAGCAAAGGCCTGGGACTGATCCTTCAAAACTTGGTCCAAGGGTGCAGTGGGCAACCTGAGAGGCACGCTTGTTTCACGCCATCTTTGAGGCACTCCGGTGTTGTCATGAACGCAGCCACCAGGATGTTCCGAGGATTCCAGTGTTGTCTAGAATGCCACGTGCGGTGTTTTTGAGCTCAATGGAGCCAAAAAGCAGGTTCGTCACCATGACACTTCGAGGACGAAGGAGCCCTTCGGCGAGCGCCTTTGTTCGGAAACCGTCACGCCGATTTCACAACACTCACGACTCAACAGACTCCAAACCTTGGAAGAAAACCTTGGAAAACTGGGGGGGGGGGGGAACTCCTGATCCACGCAGGACTAGTCGGACTAGCTCTAGGTCTTTTCAATGCCAGGGTTCATTTGAGAGGCCGGAGCTTGCAGATGTGAAGGCAGATGGCACATTGCCCTCCACATCGTATGCGTCGATGACCAATGCATCATATGCCCCATCGCGCAGATCTCAGGGCTGAAATTTCTGACTCTCAACTTACTGTGCCGGTCGCTTCTGGGCATGCATGGCCATTCTGGTCTGCAGAAGCCCCAAGCAGATTGAAGCCAACAGAACTCTAGTTTTAACAGCCGAACCAGATGCCTCACCGAAGGGCAACAGAACACATCTAAGCTCAGAGTCAAGATGTGTAGAACCAGTGGACCTTCGGTGTTGCGCACCGCCTCGCTCACAAAGTTGGCACCATCAGCCAGGTGCAGCCTGATGCGAGGATGTGGCTCAAAGCCCATAGAGTCGGCTGCTTCAAGAACTGCGGGCTCCAGCTCGACTACATCCACCAGGCAGTGTGGAATCATGTCGGCCAAGAAGGCGGGAACACTTCCACCCCCAAAGCCAATGCAAAGGATGCGAAGTTCCTTTTCAGAGTTGCCCATTTGATGCAGCGGCGCGCCAACCAAGTCAAGGGCTGCCAACACCGAACTTGCCACGGACTTTGTGTACGGCATGAGCAAGCATTTGCGGGACTGCTCTCTCAGGTTGCCGTCCATGTCGATCGAGACCCGGTTGATCGCCTGGTGAGTTGCGATTCGCATTTCACGAACCTCAACCCTCCACAATCCTCCGAATTCCTCGCAACACTCCGTTTGCATGCGCCCTTGGCCATCCTGGATCAAGTCAGACGATCGATTCTCTGGAATGAACCGCAGAACTCGCCATTCCTCACCGTTAGCTCAGGTGTGGCCGAATGTGCAGGGGTGGGAGCAACGCACCAAACAATGCACAAACACGCAGCCGGAAGCATCAAGCTCCTGTACCCACCCTGGAGGCAACGTGCCAGCAGGTGTAGCGCGGTGTGCTGTGACCTGCATACTGCAGATCACATCTTGACAAAGCTGATCTGTCCACGGCCTGAAGCTCGCCACCTGCATGTGGACCAAGGCGACCCGCAAAACTACTGGGATCTAGTAGGGCGCTCGACATGATATGATGCTCACTATGGCTATGGTATATCGATTTTAGTCGATGTTCCTGCATCACTGTGGGCATGTGATTCATTGAGACTGGCAAAGCGGAGATGACGCAGACGCAAATATGTGCATAGCTTTCTCCGGAACCATCGAACCTTAACCTTGCCTTGTGCAAGCGGTTGCCGTTTAAGCAAACGGCCGGGCATCAAAGCCTCATGGATAAGAGCCTGGCCAAAAGGTGAAATGTGGTTGGCCAAGAACACCCCGGGCCGCACTAGAAGGCAAAAACAGCATTGCGCCACCAAAGCCACAGGCCCGTGCGCCAACAGCGCATCTAACAGAACATCAAATATCAAAGTCTCAGCACAAGAGGGGGCTGCAGGCAAAACTACGCGCCCGGATGAGGCAACCGCAGCTTGTTTGAGAATGCTGGGCTGTCATCGACAGAAATTTGACTCCCCCTGTGACCCTGTGCACCCATTTGATGATGGCAAAGGCTGGCCTCTCGGCCCGGGTCGCTGTCTCCGGTCGTGGCCGCGGCACTGCCCAACACCTGAACTGAGCTTCGGCACATGCTTTGTGTGGTCCTCTTCTGGCATTCAGTTTTTTTCTGAGGCCATTCGCTGTGGGAAAAATATCTACTATCACTATACAGCTCGCATATACAGTCACAGAATAACCAGGTCTCTCTGACAGAAAGCCATGCACCACGAAAGTCCAACAGTCTCACGAGCCTCGACTCACAAACAGGCAAAGGTTCCAAAAGACACTCTCCAACACAAGTTCATAGGCAGCCTCCTACGACAGTAGCCTCCTTGAATCATGAGAGGTCATGTACCTGGCTGCAGGATGTCCGAAGGGGTCCCTCAGCATGTCTGCAGCATGAGGGCACCACGGCTGTCGCGCCACCGGGAAGGCCCAGGCGCCTCGCCAAACGACGGCTGGCCAGGCGCGAGGCACGGGAGGCCATGAGAGGCCATAGAGGAACGGAGGTTGAAAAGGCCCTTAATCTTGCTCTCAATGTGCAAACTCGTGTTGCCCACTTCAGTGAAGCATAATTTTCAGAGTAAGCCACAGAATCACTGTGTTTTGGACCTGCAGCTCCGGTGTGTGGCTTGCACAACTTCTGCCGCTTCAAGCGGGGCTTCTGAGTTTGCGTTCTGAGAAGTGCTCTGTTCAAACAGCTGCCCAATCGAAATGGCAAAAGGGCCAACAGTCTTAGTTGCACCTGGCGCGGAGGTCATAGAGTCTCGACACCTGCTGCTGTTCCTGCGCATTCCCGTGCGGAACGGGTGAAGCCACCTGTGTCGATCTTTTCCGAGAGGTTGCAATCAAACCAGGGCCGAAGGCGACACAGCTATCGAAAATGCATACTGGCAGGGCAGTGTGCCGTAATGGCAGCTCACAAGCTCCAGTCTGAGAAAATGAATTCTATCTCGATGTGGAAAAGAGCTTCCTAGCCTCTGAGGCGAGGAAGGTGTTTGCACTAGTCACCCATGCCTTTGCAGCAGAGTCGAACTGAGAAGATAGCAAGCATTTTCGTTGTTTCTTGTTCATATATATATATACATGTATATATATATGTATATATGTATATATATATATATATATATATATATATATTTATATGTATATATGTATATATGTATATATATGTATATATGTATAGATGCATATATGTATAGATGCATATATGTATATATGTATATATGTCTATATGTATATATGTATATATGTATATATGTATATATGTATATATGTATATATGTATATATGTATATATGTATATATGTATATATGTATATATGTATATATGTATACTGTATATGTGTTTGTACATGTGTTTTTGTTGCTGTTGATGTTGCTGTTATTGCTCTTGTTCTTGCTCTTTTCTTTGCGTTGCATTTGTTGTATCTGTTGAATTTGTTGTATGTGTTGTTGTATTTGTTGTTGCATTTGTTGTTGTACTTGTTGTCGTCATTTGTTGTCGTCTTGGCAGTTGTGTTGGTTGGTTTTTGTTTGTGCTGTTGTGTTTGTTGTTGTACTGGTTGTTGTCTTTGTTGTTGTATTTGCTGTTGTATTTGCTGTTGTAGTTGTCGCATTATTTGTTGTAGTATTTGTTGTAGAATTTGTAATAGTATTTGTTTATGATCATTTTTTATTATCGTTATCTTATTATCTTGTCGTTGTCGTTGTCGTTGCCGTTGCCGTTGCGGTTGTTGTTGTTGTTGTTGTTGTTGTTGTTGTTGTTGTTGTTGTTGTTGTTGCTAATGCTGTTGCTGCTGCTGTTGCTGTTGCTGCTGTGATCAAACTGCAACACATCCTGCACTCTCCCGCTCGCAACATCTTGGAACAGCTGGGTGACCTGTGTGCAGCTACGTTGTCCAGCTTAACTGAACATGGTCGCAGTTCCTGCGGAAGATAAAGCGAAGTTCAATAACCTAATTGCGAACCCAGACATTGTATGTCACAGGCCGCCTAAGCACTATCTTCGGCTTGGCTGCATGAAACATTGAAGTTCGATCTGCATTTATGAGTATTCAATCGTACTTGGTATCATTAGCAAGCTTGGACAAAGAGCATTCTTAAGTTGAGCGTTGCTCGGCTGACGTAGCGATTGGTCGAATGCAGAGTTTCAGCAAGCCAAAGACTTAAACATTTTACCAGATGCAGCTGTTCGGAGGAAGCCGCACTTCTGGGGACTCAACATCCACCGCCGCCACGCCGCTTCCCTCAGCTGAGTTTGCTGCTACACGGGGGCGGCATCTTGGGGTCGAAGATGTTCAAGACACGTTTCAGGCCTGCTGGAGCAAAGAGATGCAATTGGAGTTTGGACTGCGATGCGGCAAGGTGACCTCATCTAGATGTACGGCCGCAAAGCCTGCCGACTCAACGAATGGGCCACCTTGGATGACTGTGGAATTCGCAGGACTAACAGGCCTAGACCTGAGAAGAGTTTCAGGCCATGATCCGACAGCGCAGGATTCAGCACGCTCCCCCTTCTGTTTCTAGGTGCTTGTTAAATTGACTTCCGAGGTGCAGCAGCCACCACCGCCACCGGACAAAATGTCAATGCACATGCCAGCAGCATCCTTTGAAACATTGAAAGGCAAATACCAACTCGATGGCTCGACTTGTCAAAGAATTGCTGGATCATGGGGTCCAGTCCCGGTCCTTCCGCTCACACTTCTGCTCATGGACGTGCCCATATGCGCCTCAGAATCGCCGACCCAGGTAGACCCATCATAAGCACTGGGGTGTTGGCTAGGTCATGGTAAGATAGGAGGAAGTCAACCTTCTACTCACTCTACTCCTCGCAAGCAAGGACGCTACCTGAGTTCTCAGGGGGTGGGGGACATGAAGTCATGAAGCACACGCGCAAGCTCGTGGCGCTTTGCCGCCAAGAGCAAGCAGCGTTAAGCAGCGCCTGCCCTGCTGCCAAGGAGCAGATTACCTTGACCTTGCCCTTCCGTGAGGCAGGAAGAGACTTCTCGAAAAGATCCCTCGGGCATTGCTTCGGGTAGTGCTGCATGATCAGAACCTGAGAAGCTGGTGCATTCACGGGCTCAATACATATGACACATATGTACTCATGTCAACTTCTACCACCTGAGGAACACAAAGCACAACATACGGCCAGGAGCTGTCCCAACCTTGTTCTTCCTGGCCCTTTCGATTACCAGCTGACGTCCAGCTTCGTATGTCTTGTTCAGGAAATGCTGGGCGATGGGACGGCCACCACAAAGCACATCAGCAAAGGCTCGGCCTTTTGGGTCCCCTCCCACACGGTCTGGGTTGATCAGAGCGGATGTGTCAACAACAATGACCTCCACATCTGGCTCTGCATCGCTTGGGATTGCATAATGGTAGTTGTAGTCTGGAAGCCAATATCGCCTGCCATGTTTTTGCGCATTTGGTGCGTTGGGCCCCGTCAAGAGGAGACATAAATCGCAAGTCACGACAAAAATCGGTTCTTTCAAGTGGCTCTGTGCCCCAAGGGCGACTCGGATTCCGGTCGGCGTTCAGCTGGTGGCTGGAGTAGGCCTGGGGACAATTCTCTCGCAATTGCAAGAACTTGTCACACTACACCTGAGCCATGAGCCGAGCCAAATCCAGCAACCCGCGCCTGTCCGTTGATGATTCTTCGCTGAGGCGATTCGTCTTTATGCGGGCAGAATGCGTAAGGGTCATGGTTGCCATAGTCGTGATTTCCGTACCTCACTGTCTGCGCGGTGGATCCGTAGCAGCAAGCTTGACTCTTTAAACCTCGAAGCCATGTTGTTCGAGCTCAGGAGGTGTTAGAAAACCAGTACACGTGCATGGATTCATGGATTGCCTGACGCCTTGCGCAGAGCGCTGCCACCATGGTGCGCCGAAAGCCATGGAACTTGGTAAACTGGCGAGTTAGGATCGTGGATGCCGTACGGTTGGGACCATACCTCGCTGTCGGACAGCTGACGCAATCTCCTACGACCTCCGTACCCCTCCGTTTTTCGCTGAAAACTGCCGGGCATCAACAGAATCTCGTGTTTCTATCAGTGTGCTGAAAAAGACAATGTCCACATGGCCAACATACCCTAGACCCGAAACCCTTTTTGAAACCGGACTTGATGACCCCAAACCCTAAACCCTAAACCCTAAACCCTAAACCCCTAAACCCTAGACCCTAAACCCTCAGACATCCGTTGGCTATGACAACTGAGTCAGACAAGCTGCTGCCTCCCAAGCCTCTCGTGTCGCCCCGGTCCAGTAAAAGTTGTCCCCGGCTGAAGCAATGAACAAAAGCTTCTTTGAATTTTGCGCCTGCCGGTCTGGGACTAGCACGGACTCAGCAGGACATGAAGAAGAACCTTGCAAGACAACGCCGGCCTGCTTCTCGACGTAGGCACGCAAATGGGCTGCTACTGCCTTCGGTTGAAGGCCACTATATATATAATACATCAATAAGTGAAAAAACAAAAATAAATATTTCTATGTATAATATATATATATATACATATATATATATTAGTATTAGTATATATGCATATAGCATTTTGGGGGCAGAAAGAGGTGGACGCAAAATCTGTGAACAATGCAAAGTCATGAGTTGGACATCACTACAGACCTCTTGGTTCACTCGGCGCTGTCTCTAAGACCTCTTGGTTCGATGGCATAGATTTCAGACACAAAGCCGGATTTGTGAATGTGCCTGGCACATACTTGAGACTGCGGCTACGAAAGCTAGAAGTGCGCCAGTGTTCTTACGCACGCAGCGCCACGTGTTGGAACTAGACAAGGATCTTTTTTGGGGGGATTGGGGGAGAATCCACCTGGGACACCGATTCGATCCTGGTCCGACATTGTGTAAACCTGTTTTGCAGGACTTGTCTTAATACTTTTGCATCATCACCAATAATATTTGGAAATGGTCTGTAAACTTAATTAATCGGTAAAAAGCTGTACTGGTTTGCTGGACTTTTCCATTTTACAATTTTTTCGAAATTTCATCGAGGGAGGGGGGGGGGGGGGGGGGGGGGAAAGGCTCCCCCCCTCCCCCACGCGGCCCGTGAACTAAATGATGTTCATTCCACTTACATTTCAAAGGGAACGCAACGGCCTGCGGGGAAGCCCTGACAAGGAAACATGCGTTGCTTTCCTTGCGTGGTGGGGTTGCCTTAGGATCCCAAAGCTTCGAGACCAGGCAAGATGGCCCGGAGTGCTCGCCTTCTGGCAGCTGCCGGGGCCACCGGCCTTTCCCCAGTCACCGATGATGAGGAAGTAGTTCTGGTTTCGGCCCATCGCGGACATCTGCAGGGGTGAGCACTTCATGCGCAAGGGCATGTCAGGCCGGAGTGGGTTCGGGTGGGTTTCTGCATTTGAGGCGGCACAGACATCTCAATTACAAGCTAGTGCATGGCGTGAAGATGAACCGCAAGTTATGCATAGCTCAGTATGCTGACCCTGAGTGCTGCTGCCGGCTCTCTGTCCCAACCCTGACCTTGATGCCCAAAGGATTGTCAGAGTCATAGTGATTGATGTACGTCTCTGCGGCTGCAACAGGCCCGGTAACCACAGTGGCCACTGTCGTCGATTGTGTCGTCGATGGTGTCGTCGATTTGGAAGCCGACCAGCCCTGCGATCCGTCCCAGCTAGCGGGATCCCAGCTAGCGGGAGACCAGCCTTTCCAAGACGTCCAAGCTGCACCGTCTTCGCCTCCGTTCCTCTTCAATCGTCCGGCATATTGCGATGCGTCCTCGACAGGCCTGTTGTCTCGCTTTGTCTCCGAGTGGTACGCAGCTGCCGTCGAATGTGTCGTCAATGGTGTCGTCGATTTGGTATCCGACCTGCCCTGCGATCTGTCCCAGCTAGTGGGAGCTTGGTTGTCAGACCAGTCGTTCCAAAATGCACCGTCTTCGCCTCCATTTCTCTGCAATCGTCCTGCGAAATGCGGTGCGTCCTCAACACCCCTGTTGTCTCGCTTTGTCTCCGAGTGGTACGCAGCTGCTGTCGATTGTGTCGCCGATGGTGTCGTCGATTTGGTATCCGACCTGCCCTGCGATCTGTCCCAACTAGTGGGAGCTTGGTTGTCAGACCAGTCGTTCCAAAATGCACCGTCTTCGCCTCCATTTCTCTGCAATCGTCCTGCGAAATGCGGTGCGTCCTCAACACCCCTGTTGTCTCGCTTTGTCTCCGAGTGGTACGCAGCTGCTGTCGATTGTGTCGCCGATGGTGTCGTCGATTTGGTATCCGACCTGCCCTGCGATCTGTCCCAACTAGTGGGAGCTTGGTTGTCAGACCAGTCGTTCCAAGATGCACCGCCTTCGCCTCCGTTTCTCTGCAATCGTCCTGCAAATTGCGATGCATCCTGAACGCCCCTGTTGTCCCGCTTTGTATCCGAGTCGTAGGCAGCTGCCTGCTCGCTCGTATAACTTGATGCTCGGGTCATCGCAGCATTCGGACCGTGCTCGCCCCACCAGCCATTGTCAGCATCTGTCAAGAAACCCCGGTCAAGACTCGTCTGTTGCGAAGTGGCTGCATCAGTCGAGTATGCATCTACATCACCATTCCCATACCCGCCGTAGACAGCATGCCGATCCCGGAATCCCGTATCTTCATCTTCTGAATGAGTTGGGTATTCCTCGCCGGAGATACCAGTTCCTCGATTGTGGGTGGGAAATAGATCATCACTCCTGCCCTGGTTCTGATCATCTTGGTCCGCTGACATGTCGTAGATGTCACGAGAGAACCTACGAATGTAGTGTGCACCCTGGCGTCTGGTGAGCCTGCTCTCAAGACCTCCAGGCGCACTCACGTAGCGGGCAGCGCTGATCACCAGGATGAGGGTCATTGTCAAACCCAGCACCTCCCACCATCTGGACTGAAGCCTTGGCTGCCGTTGATGCCTCGTTTCCGTCTGCAAGAGGACTTCCGCCTCCCCCTGCTCCTGTCATCTTTTCTGCTCAAGGCTACACCAGGCAGGTTGATACTAATTTGCTACCAGGTGAAACATTGTCCGTGCAGTCAGCCGCCCTGTTGTACTCAAAGGATTGTACGTGTTTTCCGTGTTTATCGGTATTTCAAATTTGCTGTTTATCCCCCATTCGACCTGGTCCTCCGCGGCAAGCGGCATCGCCGGCATAGCGAACGCTGTGTCAGGGGACTGGGCCCATACAACCACACGGCTGAACACAGAAACAGGACTCATGTAGCGGATTTCTGAGTGCCTGATGGTCACATACGTAACATAGCTGACAGTACTACAACGAGTCGTACTCAAACTGCGGCCGGCCCGGGGCGATACTAGGCAAGATCCGGCATCAAGCGTATCTGATCAATATGCCTCGGTTTGCTGGCATCGTCCAGTCTATGATCAATGGCGACGACTCTTGCTTTACATCTCTCTACAGAATATTCGAACCGTCCGTTCAACGTTAAACCCAACCTTGGAAGCTGAATGAAGCCAAGTAGAACTACTGAACAGTGAAGTGATGAACGTAAGGCCCAACCAACAAGCGACTGCATTGAATGAATTTGATGTCATGCACTTTTCTTGTGAAACTGACAGTTCTGGGATGTTCTGGGGCGCTGGCAAACGGACCCAAACGTGGGTCCACGTAGGCGTCACCTCTTCTTTGAGTTTCAGCATGATCCACATCATCGGCTTGACATCCGAGCATATACGAGCAAGCTGTCAGCTGGAACCGTTCAAAGTCAAGAGTTTTGACTTTCTGCTATGCCACCCTGTATCGACGATTCGTAGCCAGAACTGCAGAGCGGAACACTGTGGCTCTAAGCACTTTACGTCTCGCCTTTGGGCTGTCGGCTCTTTAACACCCCTGCCTAGGACAGACATCTCCTGCTCGGCAGACACAACGAGCCTGAGCAAAGCGCCCAGAAAAAGGCATGACTTTGTGAGAAGCACCAGACCTCTCTCACAATGAGCCTTTAAGCCACCCATTTACATCTCACCACGCATTATTCAGCTTGTAGCACCCGTGCAGTGCCGCGCGCGGCAACGAGTAATAGGAGAGCAGCACCTCCAAATCACTCTGTCAGTCTATGTCAGCTTCCAGTATGCAAGAAGAAGCCTGGTAAGCAATTCTGAACACGCCATCCACGTACTTAAACTAAGGACTGATGATCCCAACAAGCAGACTTTGTGAAGACTCGCCGCTGCCGTTGGCAGCACCTGCTGCGCATCGGATTTTTCATGCAGGAGCCTCCTGGTCTGCTGTTCGCAGGCTTCCGGGCACAGTTGTGAGCAAGGCTCTCTTGGCCTGGCAGATCGTTCACGTTACCGCACCCAGCCCCTTCCCCGATTCCCCACGACCGCCCCTTGCTTTTTAGCCAATCAGACCGGCCACGCTGCGGGGAAACATGTCGTGAAGACATCCGACTTGAAGCACAGGGATGGCAGTGGTGCAGTATGACAGGATGCTGGGCAGTGCCGGGAGAGCAGACTAGATGAACATGATGAACTTAGCCACGCGAAGAGCAGGAAGGATCTCTACAACGACCATCCACGATCGGGCCTCTGGTGCGAACTGCAAATCCATTCCTGGCAAGATTTGGTGTATCAAGTGTACAAAAACATCTGGAACCCCAGAACATCTGCAGACCTTTGACCCAAACATCGGCAAATTACCTCCCCTTCATGTATCAGGTGCATTGGAGTCAACAACTGAGGCACGCACGAGTGAAGTACACCTGGGCTTGACAAAAAAATCGCCGTATTTCGGGCATGGAACTGCTACTTCTTTCAGCAGGGGCTCAGGCATAAACGTGGTCTAAGCACACGCCTACGTGCGCCCCACCTGCGCCTGTACACTATGTCACTATGTTCGAGCTTCTCCGAGGTACGTAGCCCATTAAGTGGCATGGCATCCTCATGCCGCAACCAACTTGAAAAAGTGTATTGAGCATGGCAACCAAACCAGGGAATAACTCTGCACCAGCATTCAAAGGTCACAGACATTCATATCCCTCTTCGTGATATAGGCTCAATCCTTACCATACGCTGAAAGATTGCACACCTGATGCAAAACATGCAAGCTTCTCCTAGTTCCCATGTGCACCCTGAACCGTGACATCGACGTGGTCTTTGAGGAACTGAGCCGCTGCCTGTTTGAGACTTGTTGGGGAGTCAGGGAAAGCACCTGCAGACCCTCGCCGATCCATGTACGGTATATACCCGGGCAACTCATACTCACAGGGCGCTAAGAAGATGTTTTCCTGAAACGCTTGAAGTCGTTTTCACAACGGATTCTTTCTTGGCCTGATTTGGTGCTCTTTGCTGAGAATCGGGCGCCCGTACGCATCAAGAGCTTGTTCAGCTGACGCACGGCTAAGCGCTGCTCTTCCTCAGACACAGAGCAATATTTCAAGGATTCAGACTTCCCGCACTGTAGGGTTAATTTTCTGCAGGTTTGTATGCCGGCAACAAGACACAGCCTCGTGGTTCAACCAGCAAAGAACGCACGATGGACTCACTCACGCGCGACCACGTGTGACAACGTCTTAGCGCTGAAATAGCCAAAGGTCGCCGTTGACATGCTGCCCCTCGATGCTGGCACTATGCTCTGCGCCATCGATGGAAAGGAGGATCGACATGGCAGCAGATCCAAGATAAAGTGTAGCAGGGATGTGCTTCTTACTTTTACTTTACTTTTGTTTTGCTGTGTGCAGCTTTTGCTGTCTCGACGTGTGCGTGTCAGTGTGGTTAGGGCTCATCAAGACTGTTACCAGCTACAATTCCCCGTTTACAATTCCGACAGCACCTCTCACGCGATGTCTGCGGCTATCAGAGGCTGTCAGCAGTTGAGCCATTGCAGATTACATTGCCAGTTTGGGCTGAAAAGGTCTGCTGAGCTAAATACTCTACAGGGATGTCGCTCTCCATTGGTCCTTGCACGCTACCAAGACTGTTCTTGCCATCGGCTTCTGGGATGAACGCGCGCCAGGCTCAAACAACTGCTGAGAATTAGTCTGGGCAGCCGAGGAAATTTCACATTCAACATGCCGGCTTGACAACCTCTCTACGTCTGCCTGGCAAGTAGCAAAGCATAACCGCAACCACAGCCCCCAGTTCATTTTGTTCATCGCTTCCGGTCCGTCGATCCGTCAGTCCGTCAGGTCATCTCTGAGGCCTTGGAAGCTTGGAGTCGCTGGTGCTGACAAGTGCTGACAGCAAGGCATAGAATTTACAGTGTCTGTTGCAGTGTGCGTGGAGAGAACAGGACAACATGGAGGAATAGGACAACCACACTGGCATCAACCATTTCTTTCCGCCGACGGTGTGAGCGGTGTGAGTGCAGGATCGGTCCAGCTGCTTCGAAAATGTGACTTGAAATGGTCACAAGCCGCCTTTGACCCCTATAGCACACGTCTACTGAAGCGTTCAGGATCTGTGAGGCCAGCTACGCCCGAAAATCACGCGAAAATAGTCAAATCTTTTCAGGCCAAAGCACCACCCTTCAGGTCAGGCATCTTTGGATCTGTGTTGAAGTCATCGCTTGTCTCAGCTCTTGCCCTCAATGGACTCCGCCACGTTCTCGGGCACGGGCTCGTACTTCTCGAACTCCATGGCGTAGTTGGCCCTGCCTTTGGACAAGTTGCGCAGCTCAGCGATGTAGCTGAACATCTCGGCCAGGGGCACACTTGCATTCACAACGTGGAGGTTGCCACGGGTTGCAAGGTTCTGGATGATGCCTCGACGGCTGTTCAGATCTCCGATGATGTTTCCCATGTATTCCTCGGGGGTGATGACCTCGACCTTCATAATCGGCTCCATGACAATGGGCTTCGCCTGGCCGGCGCCCTCCTTGAAGCATGCCCGGGCTGCAATCTCGAAAGCAATGGCGGAGGAGTCAACCGGGTGGAATCCACCATCCTTGAGCCTAGCTTTGACGTCAACGACTGGGAAGCCCATGCGGATGCCGTTCAAGAGCTCGCCCTCGGTGCCCTTGACCACTGCGGGCACGTACTCCTTTGGAACGGTGCCGCCGATAATTTCGTTGGAGAACTCAAAGCCCTCTCCAGGGTTGGGCTCGAAAGACATGCAGAGCTTGGCATACTGGCCAGAGCCTCCCGTCTGCTTCTTGTGGGTGTACCAAAGCTCGACAGGCTCTGTGATGGTTTCGCGGTAGGCCACCTGGGGCTTGCCAATATTGGCTTCCACCTTGAACTCTCTCTTGAGGCGGTCAATGATGATCTCCAAATGAAGCTCGCCCATGCCCTCGATGACCGTTTGGTTGGACTCTTCATCCCGGCTGAAACGGAAGGAAGGGTCCTCTGCTGCCAGCTTGGCAAGTGCCTCACCCATCTTGTCCGCATCCTTCTGGGAGTCCGGCTCGCAGGAGACCTTGATAACAGGCTCTGGGAACTCCATCTTCTCCAACACGATGGGAGAGTCGACGGCGCACAGGGTGTCACCCGTGGTGGTGTCCTTCAAGCCCACAATGGCGATAATGTCGCCTGCCTGGGCCTCCTTGATCTCCTCGCGTTTGTTTGAGTGCCTGAGGCGAGACCCGAGCCCACAACCCAAACGCATGCTACGAACGAGAGCGCCTACGTGCTGACAGAAACGCCAAGGGGCATGAGAACCATTCGGCCCATGCGCTCCTTGGACTTGGTCCTCCAGGCATCTATATGGGCAACTATAGCTTGGCATGCCTATTATGCGTGACACAGCTTCGGAACAAGTCAGAACCTCATCCCGAAATGCACTTTGCACGCACACACAGAGGCCTTGGATTCCAAACCATCTCGCCACTCTTCACCTTGCCAGAATAGAGTCGGTAGAAGGTCAAGGTGCCGATGTAAGGATCTGCGGCCACCTGAGTCACACACCAACTCACACAGACACAGACACCCCTCTCAATTGGGCGGGCCGAACGACTGTGCGACACAGAACGTCCGTACGCAAGACACTTGACCGTGTCAGACCACCTTGAAGGCCAAGCCGGAAAGCTTCTCATCTGGCTCGTTCTTGCGCTCGATCTCCTCCTCCTGCAAACGCCGACAGCGGGCTTCAGCAAAATTGGTTACATTCGCTACAAGTCGACGTGCCAATGGACTCACTGAAGCATCAATCTGCCTCATTCTTGGGGTTCTTGCCCTTGGTGGGCGGCAGATCGACGGGCGATGGCAGGTAGTCGCACACGGCGTCCAGCAAAGGCTGCACACCCTTGTTCTTGAAGGCCGTCCCGCAAAGCACGGGAACTAAGCTGAATGCCAGCGTTCCAATACGGATGCACTTCTTGAGGTCCTCCAGAGATGGCGCCTCACCAGACTCCAAGTAGGCCTCCAGAACCTCTTCATCCTGCTCCACGGCCTTCTCGATGAGGTTCTCGCGCCATTTAGCAACTTCCTCCTCCATGCCCTCGGGGATCTCATCCTTCACATCATACTTCGCACCCAGCTCCTCACCAGTCCAAATCAATGTTTTCATCGTCACCAAATCAAAGACACCCTTGAAGGAGGAGCCCTTCCCGATCGGAAGCTGGATGGGAACGGGATTCGTGCCAAGCTGGTCCACCATCATCTGCACATCCTTGTAGAAGTCTGCGCCCTCGCGGTCCATCTTGTTCACGAAGCACATGCGGGGCACCTTGTACTTGTCGGCTTGGCGCCACACGGTTTCACTCTGGGGCTCGACACCTGCAACGCCATCGAAAACAGCCACGGCACCATCTAGTACTCGGAGAGATCGTTCCACCTCCAGCGTGAAGTCCACGTGACCTGGCGTGTCCACGATGTTGATCCTGTGGCCATCCCAGAAAGCCGTTGTTGCTGCGCTGGTGATGGTGATTCCTCGCTCCTGCTCCTGCTCCATCCAATCCATGGTGGCCTGCCCTTCATGGACCTCTCCGATGTTTTTCTCGCGGCCAGTGTAGTACAGGATGCGCTCTGTCGTCGTCGTCTTTCCGGCATCGATATGGGCCATGATGCCGATGTTGCGATACTTGCTCAGAGGGATGGAACCCTCCTTGCCGCCCACCTGCTTCAACTGGTCCAAGGTGGAAGCACGCAGGGCCACCTGCTTTCGGGCCGAGGTGCGACGGCGCTGGCGGCCCACCGTACGCGCAGCCAGGGCCACAGCGATCGAGGCCACAGCGGGGCCAGCATAGCCAGCGCCAGAAGTCTTGGGGTTCGGAGAGGCGGGTGCTGTGTGGATCTGCCTGGCCACTGCCCCTTCTTGCAGGGCGGGCGCCACGAAGGCCACGGTGCTTGCCATGCTCGCAGGTCTCTACGGCACTGGCTGCGTGAAGATGAAATGATGGAGCAGAAACGCCACTGCGCAAGGAACAGTATGGTTAATGTGCGTCGTGCGGCCGAGCCCGAAACAGGCCAAACAATCAACACTGAACAAACACGACACACATCAAGAGAACACGACAAACCAACACCACAGTAAAACCAACGAAAGCGAACTAAAACACACACATCGAGAACTGTTGGGCTTCGATGCGTCCTGTTTCTCGATTGTTCTGTACGGTATTCTTGTTCTTACTCGCTGTTCTGTACGGTTTGTTTTGCGGTTTTTAATGCACACGCTCTACTGACATGAAGGTCTGCGAGCAGATGCGGACAATCCTTTTTCAAACGTGGGGCAGCTCCAGCCAGACACCGGTCGAACCGGTTTCAGAAATCCCAGGCCACAGCATGCCAGGACACAGATTTCAGCAGAGCTGTGGCGGGAAGATGCGAAGCCAGCGGTCTCAGATCCCCGGCCATCACACACAGCTAAGAGGCAGCAAGCGCACAAGTCTTGCAAGTGCGGCAAAACTTTCCTTCACCAGCGTCAGTCATGGAATTGACAGAGAAGGAATCGGTCAACAGCCTTCCACACAGCAGACGACCAGTCTTCTGTTTAACGATGTGCAGCAGCTGGTTCTTCTTGTTGCCGGCAACGGCATACCCGCCAACAGCGAGAATGTTTTCCACAAAGTGTGGGGCAGAAGCCACAAGTTGCTCAGCGCCATCATCGCTCTCGGACCCAGCTTCAGAGGACCCACTAGAGCTGCTGGTACCAGCGTCTTCAACGGCAGCAGAGGAGCCAGCGCTTTTCTTCTCAGCACTGCCAGGAGGAGAGGCGACCAGGGAAGCAGAGGCAGAGCTGACAGGACTGCCAGGAGCTGTAAAGCGTCCACTTCTCGTGATGTCGGGCAAGAATTTGCCCAACTTCACGGACCGTATGACCTGCCAGAGTTCACGTAATGGACCAGCAAGAACATCTCTGCGGTACCCAACGCTGGCCATGTTCACACCGTGGCTGTGGTAGCCCAGGAAGGTCAGTGTCTTGTCTGACAGTCCAGCCTTGCCACACCAGCTGATCAAGGTGGCCTTGCAGCTGTGGCTACGAACCTTGGAAATGGAAGCCAAATCAGCTTCAGGAGCCTTGGCCAGGATGCAACGCAACCATTGAGTCAGCTGACCGCTGCTGACACACTCACGAAGCCACGAGCCAGAGGCAGTCAAACCAGGTAAGGCAGGGTGATCCAGGGCCCCACTAACTTCCAGGCCATTGGCCTGTCGTACAGCCAGAAAAGTGGCTCCCCAGGGGACGTCAGACATCCCGCCAAAGACAGCGGTCAACGGCATGAACAGGTTTCGTTTGCTGGCAGCCCGAGCTTGCTTGGGGTTCTTCACCTTGCACTCAACGAAGCCATCCAGTCCATCAGGAGTCAGGTCAAACTCGATGTGAGTTGCCCTTGCCAGGTCGCTCCGGCGGGCGCGAGCGTAGACCATGAAGCACAACGTAGAAGCAACCAAGCGCTCGTACAGGTCGTCAGCGGAGGCAGCGTAGTACTCGAGCCACCTGAGTTGAGCGACAGTAAGTGGAGGTGCCTGATCAACTTCAGCCTTGGTGCGCAGGTGAGCGTGAGCAATGCCACGCACACGAGCCGACAGGAGCTCCTGAACAGATACCTGAAGGCCCAGAGTGCCATGCACAAAGTTTAGGCTGCTGACAAGACAGTCTATGCTGCTGGCGGCTGCTGAACATTGCAGCCAGCGGCAGTGCATCCACAACAGATTCTCAGAGACAGCGTCCTCAGGGCAGGTGCGACGTCTCCAGAGGACAAAGCGGGTGAGCGGTTGCGCACGAGTCAGCAGCGTGTTTGTGCTCTTTTTACTGAACAGCACGTCCAAGTGTTCAATCACGGACTCATCGCCGCGAGTAGGCAATCTGTCCACCGTGGCGGTACAGAAAAGCTCCGGTGCCAATCGCAGCAAGTTTGACCACTTGCAAAGAGCCTGAACGCGCTTGTTCCTTTCTTCTTGTGAACTCCAGGTAAGGCCCTTGCCTTTTCCTGGCTGACGAAAAGAGTTCACAGAAGCGACAGAGCCAGCTGCAGCAGGGCAACCAGTAGAGGGCGCAGAACACTGCTTGGGCACCGGCACCGGCACAGGAATTGGTAACCTCAGAAGTCCTTCCAAGCTCAGCTGCTGCACAGAAGGCGGCCTACCTATGAAACCAAAAGTGCCAGACTCCCACGGGAGGTCCAGTCGCTGACTGCGGCCACGCACAGGGCCAAAGCCAAGTCCATGATGCCAGTAAGGATCAATGTCGTTCCTCATAGGGATGGGAGGGCGGGCAACAGAAAAACAGAACTTAAGCCAAAATGGCCGCGTGGTACATTAAAGCTGCATGTTAGCACATAGCAAACTTAATGCACACGCTCTACTGACATGAAGGTCTGCGAGCAGATGCGGACAATCCTTTTTCAAACGTGGGGCAGCTCCAGCCAGACACCGGTCGAACCGGTTTCAGAAATCCCAGGCCACAGCATGCCAGGACACAGATTTCAGCAGAGCTGTGGCGGGAAGATGCGAAGCCAGCGGTCTCAGATCCCCAGGTCAGTTCAGTGTCCGCTGGCCAAGGAGACCAGAGCCCCCACGTCAACTTTCACTTCCTTGGCCTGTGAGAGAAAGCCAGGGCGCAAACCGCGGCTGGGACCATCAGCGGGGTTACTGTGTGAAGGGACCCGACAGACCCAAACATTTACGTCACAGGCAGCCTCCAAATGCAGCATGCTGTTCAGAATGGTCATCGCAGATTCTGGGCGGATGGACCCGTTGATAACACCAAACCTGACAACCTCGTTGTCGACCCACACACAAGTGTTGGATCCTTGGAGGATGTCTTTCCAGTACTGCAAAGACACAGCTGCGGCAAGCAGCTCAGCCTGAATGATAGGGTGCTCACAGCCCATGCTGAGCCACTGAGAGGTAACAACCCCAGGAACCTGACAACCAAAGTACTGCAGGGGCTGACACCAGCCGTCACAGAGCACACCGCCTATGGAGGCGACACCTTGTTCAAAAGCACCATCAGTGAACAAGTGAAGCTTACGCCTGGCATTCAAAGACCAGACCTTAGGCCGTCCTTTGGGAACATGCTCGAGAATCCAACGGATGGCCCAAGCGAGCTCGTGTGACAGGGGCCTGGCAGTGTACGGCCTGTCAGCTCTGCCAGCAGAGAGCAGAGCCCGCAGAGCCGAGCAGCTGGTGCGACCAAAGACTTGCCCAGACAACCAGCGAACACGACCTGCAAACTGCTCGCATTCTTTCGGCGAAGCTTCGCCACACCTTAGCTTGTCCAGGCACCAGGCAGCAATCTCAGCCTTGCGGGAGTCTGTGTTTGTGACAGACAGGCAGCTGTCAACGCCAGGGTGCAAACAAAACAAAACCCCCAAACTCTGAAATTGTTGCGAGAACGAGGCAGCCTTGTCGCCTTCCAGTGCCAAGCGCCAGCCCAGAATGCGAAACAGGAGGTGTACTGAGGCTTCGGCGCTGGGAGCATCAGACTCCAACACCAGACAGGTGTAGTCGTCGAAGAACAGAGTGGCTGGCACCAAGGCCAGGCGACACATGACCCTCCAAAGCCCCAGCGAAACCCGAACAAACCCAGGAACACTACCGCCGGCTCCAAACGGCAGAGCGAACATCTGCAGTACACGGACAGCCCGGTCGGCAGGCGACCAGACGGTGACAGCAGAGTAAGGCAAGTCCTCCAGGTGCACGGGCAGCTGCCTATAAGCACTTTTAAGGTCAAAACAACGGCCGAGCAGCTTCATGCCACGTGCTTTGGCAATCCTGAGCAAGCGAATGCCAAGTGCCGTGGTGTGCACCGTCGACATGGTCGTCACCTTCTCGCAGGTTCCAAGGGTTTCGTTCAGACCGTTGAAACTAAAATCATCCACTCCCCTCACCTTGGATCCCTGGACTACTCCAAAGCGGCGGCTCAGGAGGACATCATCAGGAGGGCCATCAGACGGTGGCAGGAGCATGGCCCACCCGCTGGATGCGTCCTTAACAGTGGCCTGCCAAAGCGCCTCATCCAGCTCGGGGCTACCAGTGGGTTTGGTTTGAGACCACACCTGCCTATTGAGATCAGACCTTTGACGCCACAGATTTGAAGCCGACTGAGATGGAGCGGTGATTTTGGGCTCCATGACGCCACTTGGCTCTAGCCAGCCAGTGAGTCGAAAACCAGAGCAAATGTCAGGCACAAGCTTAGTATCTTCATGTGACAGGCTGCGAAGAAGTTCCTCAAGCAGGAGCAGACGCTTGCCTTGGAGAACCGTCCTAGCGTGAGGCGCCAAGCCATCGTGCAACTGACGTTCCAGGTGGGACAGCTCCTGAGCTCGCTGCAAAAGGCTGTGCAAAAACTGGCAACGGCGGCTGGCAAGCTCCGCACAACTTAACTTGGAAACCAAGGACAGAGTGTGCTCCAGATCAGCAGGTAGCGTCACTTCACACTCAGCCGGATGCCGAAAGGAACGGGCCGAAGCCATGAACTCCTCAGGTTCACAGGGGACGCCCAGCAGGACCAGCCAGGCTTCTTGTTCCTTCACGGCAGACAAAACCTTGCAGCCTTTTGGAGCGCCAGAGATGCGCGCATCAGAGCCAGGCACCAGTAACGACACAGGAGTGTGCAGAGGCACACGGATGTGCACCTGTTCACTGAACGGGTTCTTGACTTCACTGGGGTGCCGGCCTCGAGGAAAAAGACCAAGTGCACGTCGCGCTTCAAACAAGCGCGCAGGCCCAGACCAGTTCACATCAGGCCTAAGTCCTTTCTGTGACAGAATGTCATCCCACCTGGACCTAAGTAGTTGCGCCCAGAAGCGGCACAGCGGTAAAGGGTATGCCGCCTCAGCCTTGGTGCTCCAGGAGCCATCAGGCAGGCGGCCCCAGGGCTTATGAACATGCTGCAAAGCAGGAGTACAGAGCGCTTCCAGAGAGCCTAGGCATGGCAAGTTGCTCCAGAGTGCAGTGCGTTTGGGCCTGTCACCGCCCCAGCAACAATGATCAAACACAACGGTGCAAACATCATCAACAAGCTTATTTTGAAGATGCACCATCGGCGAAGTCATCCAGAAGAGGCTGGAAGACGGGTTTTCAATGCTCCAACCGATGCCACGTCGATGACAAAACAGAGCGACATCGCGACACAGAGCATATAACCTGTTGGCATTGTGCACCTGAAAACGTTGTGAGAAACTGAGACCTTCGAGCCCATCGGGGTGAAGGGCGTCACGTAGAGGGCGAGGCCCGCCAGGTATGAATCTTGCCGCGGATGCAGTGCTGCACGGCGGCGCCATGTGCACATAAAGAATCTGTCCAGAACTTAAAACATCCCAAAGCACAGTAAGGCCTGCAATCGACAACAAGTCCAGTTTGAGAACTTGGTGTCCTGCCGCATCCTTCACATCAACAGCAACAGTCTCAAAACCTGATGCCCGTAGACACTTGCTGAGCCTGCAAGACCCAGCAAAAATTTCCAGAGCAACACAGGCCTTCAGGTTGCTAGCATCAGGCCCGCGGCGTGACTCAGCACCAGCTGAACTTTGTGCATCAAGCGCAGGACCAGGCACATCAGCCTTGGGATCCTGTGCCGCAGTGGCAGCACAGAGAGACTCAACGGCAGCCAGCCCTTCATTGGAAAAGGAAAACACAGGCTCTCGCGGAGCAGCAAAACTGGATGAATGTGAAAAAGACGACATGTCAACAGGCACAGCAGTCGCCTCAGTGGGAAAATTATTCAGAGGCTCGGACATCATAGCCTCAGTGGTAGCCAGGCATGCAGAATCCTGGGCAGTGGAAAACAGAGTCCCAGGGGTATCCTCAAGCAGTGCTTCATGCCCAGCTACCTCAGTTCGACCTCAGTTGGTGCACGCACACGCCCCATGATCGGGGCTACACTTCATGCAAAGATGCAAACCCTTCTCGCACTGAAGGCCGGCCGGCGTTTGCCACGTCTCACGCTTGCACCCATGAGCCAAGTTGCGATCGAAGCACAGAGGCGTGCCATCCTTGTTAGGGTCCAGGCCCTTCAAAGCAGCAGGCACAGCAGTCTGCTTGGCAGGCGACCCACCTTGGTTGCCCTTGCCGGCGGACGTTCTGCCCTTGGCACCAGGCTTGCCTCCCCTGCCTTTGCCACCCTTGCCATCCTTGCCGTCGCCCTTGTTGGGCTGCTTGCCAGGCGGCTTGCTGGGATCATCCAGAGCCCGCTTCTTTTCACGAGGCATGACATGAAAAGCGACACCAGGCGTGGCAGCAGCAGCAGACAGAGCAGGGTCAACAGTCTTGGCAATGTCCATGGTGGGCAAACACGGAACCTGAGCAGCAACATTCTGCCAGACAGCACGATCAGCAGCAATGACAGCGTCCACAGTAGGAGCAGCGTAACCAGGAGGGGGCAGGCGATGCAAATGCTCAAACAACCCACGCACATATGTTTCATGTGCAGTGAACGAGCAGATGTTTGCAACCTCCAGGGCAACACCTCGCCTACTGAAAGCCTGGTACAGGCGCAGCTCGTTGCTAACGTCAGCCTTCAGGGACACAGGTTTGCGAGCCGCCTTCAGCGAAGTGGCTTCAAGGCGAAAAAGGGTGTCGTCACGCCTTTCAGAAACCACCTCCTGCTCCCTGCTACTGCACCTGCTCGGCGCGATGTACCTGACTGCAGAGTCAGTCACCATGGCAAAGGCCAGGTCAATCAAAGCATTCGAAGGTTCGAAGGAGCCCGATATGGGCCACGCCCCGAGTTTCGACCTTAGTGCTTCAAGCCTACTGGCACGCTCATGGTGTGTTAACTTCCGAGAGCCGTCCTCATCCCCAGTGACAGAGCTACGAAGCTCTGCGACGACGAACGTTCCAGCTTCGAACAGGAGTCTGCTCAGCGCAGACAAGGACCCCTCGGAAGCACCAGAACCGAGGTGCCTGTCTTGAAAGGTTTTCAGACGAGCTGCGTCGACGGCACCCGGTGCGCTGGCCACCGAAAAAAGTAAAGACGAGTATGTCTTCACCCCAGCAGCTCCCAGACTGTCCAGCACAGTCTGTGCCAGACCATACTGACGCGCACGCGTCGCGAAAGTAACCTCACTGTCTGCAATGCTGGCCATGACTCAGACAGCCAGATGGCGCCAGGCAGGAAGCGAAGTGCTAACTTGCCTGGATGGACCTCAGGGGTTGATGTTGAAGGCAGAAGCTGAATCACGTGATTTCCCTGAAAATCAGACAATTTCGCCTTGGGCGGAATCTCGGTTTTTTTTTCTGAAAAACCGACAATTCGGCCTGGGGCTCCTCAGCTGAGAACCCAACAGGAAAGTTTGCAAAGCGAAGGACCTGCAGAGCAACAAGATGCCACAAGGCATAGTGAACCCAGCACGAAGGCCCACCTGGCCTGTTACGAAGTAGCAGACCAGCTAGAGCAGAGGCCAACCTGCGAGGGACACAAGTCCAACGGCCCAAGGGCAGAACCCCGGCCTTCAGAATGAACAGCTGACAGCCAGGCCGCCAGGCAAACCAGCCTGCCAAGCAGGAGGTAACAAACCACAAGGGCGCAAGCCCAGGCCTGCACAGCGGCACCAGCCAACGGCCTGCAGGGCGGGCACCAGCCAGCAGCAGACCTGACAGCCAGATGCCATATGTTAGAAGTGGCACAAGCCAACGAGGCCACGGCCAGTGAAGGAGCGACCTGCCACAAGGCAAGATTGCAAAGCCAAAAGACACAAGTCGGGGCCCAGGCCTGAAGAAAGGAACCCAAGTTCCCCTCCCAGTACAGCCAATGGAGCCAGAGACAGAACTGCGAACACGGCTGATTGCACAAGACTGGCTACACACTCGGACACAAGCCCACGCATACAGAAGTTTTCCAGCCAGCCAGCAGAAATCAGCGACGGCATGCATCGCAGAAGTGATTCTTGTGAGCTTTGCGAGCAGAGCTGCTCACCGGGCGACTGCAGCTATAGCCGCAGCCACCCCAGCAGCCCAGGCAACAGTACCCACTCAGGGAGTGCCCATGCTGGGCTAACTCTTTTGGCAGCCCGTGCAATGGATATCGAAGCGGGGGCACTCCTGGCGGCAGTGGGAAACCACGTTGCACCTCGTACGCACAGAGGTACGGAGCTGTAGCCGAACCCTCTTGCTGCACACGGCACACTGGAGGAAAAATAGCGGCA
>CAJNDS010002592.1:0-210000 GCA_905221605.1 Symbiodinium natans | reverse complement strand
GAATGCCAGCGTTCCAATACGGATGCACTTCTTGAGGTCCTCCAGAGATGGCGGCTCACCAGACTCCAAGTAGGCCTCCAGAACCTCTTCATCCTGCTCCACGGCCTTCTCGATGAGGTTCTCGCGCCATTTGGCAACTTCCTCCTCCATGCCCTCGGGGATCTCATCCTTCACATCATACTTCGCACCCAGCTCCTCACCAGTCCAAATCAATGTTTTCATCGTCACCAAATCAAAGACACCCTTGAAGGAGGAGCCCTTCCCGATCGGAAGCTGGATGGGAACGGGATTCGTGCCAAGCTGGTCCACCATCATCTGCACATCCTTGTAGAAGTCTGCGCCCTCGCGGTCCATCTTGTTCACGAAGCACATGCGGGGCACCTTGTACTTGTCGGCTTGGCGCCACACGGTTTCACTCTGGGGCTCGACACCCGCAACGCCATCGAAAACAGCCACGGCACCATCTAGTACTCGGAGAGATCGTTCCACCTCCAGCGTGAAGTCCACGTGACCTGGCGTGTCCACGATGTTGATCCTGTGGCCATCCCAGAAAGCCGTTGTTGCTGCGCTGGTGATGGTGATTCCTCGCTCCTGCTCCTGCTCCATCCAATCCATGGTGGCCTGCCCTTCATGGACCTCTCCGATGTTTTTCTCGCGGCCAGTGTAGTACAGGATGCGCTCTGTCGTCGTCGTCTTTCCGGCATCGATATGGGCCATGATGCCGATGTTGCGATACTTGCTCAGAGGGATGGAACCCTCCTTGCCGCCCACCTGCTTCAACTGGTCCAAGGTGGAGGCACGAAGGGCCACCTGCTTTCGGGCCGAGGTGCGACGGCGCTGGCGGCCCACCGTACGCGCAGCCAGGGCCACAGCGATCGAGGCCACAGCGGGGCCAGCATAGCCAGCGCCAGAAGTCTTGGGGTTCGGAGAGGCGGGTGCTGTGTGGATCTGCCTGGCCACTGCCCCTTCTTGCAGGGCGGGCGCCACGAAGGCCACGGTGCTTGCCATGCTCGCAGGTCTCTACGGCACTGTGCTGGCCGAACACGTGAGGGAGCCAAATGCTAATAGAGATGGCCCCGGCCGTGCACGGCTTTGACGATGGAGGGCAAAAATCTAGCAGCACTGATGCCGCAAAGATGTGCCGCGTCTCAATCAGCAGTGACCTGCCTGCAGACTCAGAAGCTGAGGTACGCACAAGGGCTGTGGAATGCTGCACTGTAAACCCGGGTACAGAACCACATGGCTCTCCTGCGGCAAAAGTCTTCCGAGAACTGGCACTATTCTGTGGAGAACATGAGGTCAAGAGTCAAGACGCATCAACCGTGAAACAAGGAAATTGAAAAACATGAGCAAGAACTCGTGTGCATCCTTGTGAATCATGTCTGTTGCCCCCCCCCCCCCCACCTACAGAACCAAGCCGCTGGGACCAGAGACATGGCAGATTACGCCCCACGGAACTGTGAGCCCCTCGTACTCAGTATGACCATGTATGACCGCATGCGGATCCAAATGCTGCGCATCTCGTCGGCTCAAAGCTTGGCTTGCGTGACTCAACTTGCTGATGCAGGCAACAGCCAGTTATCTTGGCGGTCAGATGCATCAGATGCAGGTCCGTATCTTCTCAAGAGTGCTTGGCTCAGAAATTACGGCCGGCTGGAGACCTGTGTGATGTGGAGCCGCGCGGCAGAGGCATTTGCACGACATGACTGCTTGCTGTCGGTTGAGAGCGCAAGTCACCGTGTCGTTGATTGGCATTGGCGGCAAGCCGTGTCTTTACTGAGCAAGCATCTGTTGCGTTGTGCTGTTTTGCTCCACTGCCCCTCTGAAAGTCCAGCGATGATTTGCTAATTTGCGCAGCCGAGACCGGTGCATGCTTGACAGACCGGTGTATTTCAGTATCTCTAAACGTCCTAGTCCTAGACTTTGCACCTCATACAGGCAGCCAGTATCAACGAGTCCAGTCCAGTCTGTGCTGTGAGCGATGCCCTTATTCCCGAATTGCTCGAATTAAGCTCTCAGGGCTTCGGAGGTGCGCCTGAAGAAGGCAGTGAAGATGCAGTGAACCTTCATGAAACTGTTCCCCTGCCTCTGGAATCAGTTGACCATGGAACTGATTTTGCAGACTTGCGCTCTAAAGACAAAGATCCGAAACCACACCTCCTCACCAGCCGAACCACGTGCGCTTGCGACGCTTGGCCTGGGGAAAGGATGCGTTTGGCCGGCCGGGAACTTCAAGGTTCATTCGGACAAGACGAGTGCTCTCTTGTTGTGCCAGTCGTTCTGTTGTGGGTATCCGCAAATATGCCGCAGCCTCGTTTGCACACTGAACCTGTTCCAAATTCCAAAGCGTACTACTTGGCTTGCTGCTTTCGAGCTTGTGCTTTCCTTCTATTACGTGATTCGAGGTGACCAGGGGGTCCCAAATTAGGCGCCCCGTGTTCTCAGCACCATTCCTTCCAGGTGACTGGCGCCGCTTCTTTTTCTCGACTCAAGGGTGCTTCCAGGCTCAGGCGTGAAGGATGGCAAGAACCTTCTGCAACGCCGCGATATCCTGACAGTACGAGGAAGACAAGAGGTCCCCCCCTTTTGTTATCCCCTTCAGACAGATGCCTCCTCGCCATCTCCGCCGCCAATTCTCCACTCCTTGGCCCTTGAGACGGCAGACCGGAAAGCAAAAGTCTTCACATTTCATTATCTCATCTTATGCATTGCTTGAGGGGCAAAGCTGAAAACAACGAACGCTAGCCTGGATTGATCTCTCTCTCTCTCTCTGCCGTATGGATTAGGCACGCTCCACCACACACATACCACACACATCCGCACTCACAAGCACCACGCTCACCCCCCCCACGCGCTCAACTCACAAACCCAGGGGCCCCCCTCCCCCTCTGACATACACCCCCTGCCCCGGCGGCCCCGGTCCGCCCCATTTCCAAGAAACTGGTCCCCGCTCTGCGCGACCGGCAGGAGCTTGCCTTTATCGAGGACCACTTTGAAGCGATTTGTAGGACGTTTTTCTCTTCAAATGCAATTACCGATAGGCACCCCTTTTTCAAGGCTTTACCTTATAGATTCGGGGCCCGCCTCCCCCCCCCGTCCTCCCCCACACACCCCTCAGCAGATCGCCTGCAATCACCTGACAGATTCAGGACCCTTTCGTGATTATATATATATATATACACATATATTTGTTGCTTGATTTATGCATATATATATATATGTGTGTATATATATAATATGTCAGGTTGAAGATGCTAAATATATCTAAATATGATCATCTTTTCGGACTACAGTGACTCACTGAGCATCTCCAAAACCCATGATTAAAAGCTCCAGCCACCTGGTCACCTGCTATGATTGGTACACAGGTTGCTGTTAATGTTGTGCCTTTCCGCTTGTACAGCAGCGCCATGGAAAGCCCTGAAACCCCGAAACTCGGACACGCAGGCCTCTGCTGGGCGATCTGCTCCGCAGTTTCTGCCAGGAGAGTAAGCCACAAATCAATGCAGATTTCGAGCTAGATTAGATGCGCAAGTCCAGAGTATAGGATAAATTGGATCTGATTGGATCTATCGCAGAACGGCACGTTGAAGGTGAAGTGTCCTTATTGTCATAAGAATGCTTTTTCCCAGGGTGATGGTCTTGTGCTGCTTCACAGAGGCCATGCAGCAGCTCCTCTGACATTTTCAGTTTTACATCGACCATCCACGATTGACACCCAAACAATTCCGGGCCTCCTGTTGAGCAACGTGCGTTCGTGTTTGCCCGGGCGCTAACCAGAAGTTGGACTACCTCAGCTACCACAACACACTCTTGGGCAACACCAATACCCAGGCGTAGCCACGAAGCTTCGACATGACCATCGTAGGCCGCGAAATGTAGTGCTGTGCGGCCACCTGCATCCTGCAAGGGGGGACAACATATCGTTACAACGAAGCGCGCTGCGCATCTGGCATTTGCTCTAGACTTGCTTCAGAGGGCAGAGTACTTGATTTATCTTCGCAACTCGGCACGTCTCTGTGTAGTGCGTAGGTGGCAGGTCAGAGATGGCGCTGGCCAAACTGCCCCTCATCACTGACTCATCACGACATGAGGCGTGTGAACCGTCCTCAGAGTCGGCATTCACATCAGCGCCTCAGGTGGGAGAATGCTCCATTACTCTGGAATGCTTCAAAGCTGTTGCAGTGAACGACGAGTTGAGGCACTTCTCCCTCGGCCCAGCACGTGCTGCCAGGAGAACCTCCACGCACTCAGCCGCGCCGTGTTGGGCGGCCAAAGCCAAAGCCGTCAGGTCGTAGTCTGGGTCCTACGAGGCTTGTGGCAAGAGAACCCCCTTGCATCCAGGCCTATGCGACTGCCGGGCAACAACGCCCTGCACCCCCGCAAACCCTAAACCCCATTCCATCCCCTTAACCTCTAGATTTCCCTGAGCATGCCTTTGAAGAGCTCTGGGGAATCGGTCCTGGGAATTGATGATCTTGGCACAAGTGCCCAGAGACTGGGCCTGAGGAGATGATTTCGAGTCTCTCACAGCAGGCAAGGCTTCGGAACGATTGCCGGTTGGGAGCTAAAGTCTAGAAAGGTATGGGCAAGCGAAGACGATAAGACAAAAAATGATAGAATTCGAGAAAACATTCACTGCTAACTCAAAATAGTCGACCCAATCACTGTGCCTCCGAAAGTTGCCGCCGCAGCGCTGTGGCATCGCCACCCGCTGCAGCCGCGCGCAATGCTTTGGCAGCGTTGGCTGCATTGGGGGCCATGTGGCGGACAGCGGTAGCCGGTAGCGCTCTTTGAGAGTTATGTGGTTATTACGGTCTGCTGCATCGGCTGCACTGGAGGCTTGTGAAGGCCACATCGGCACACAAGCTGTCCACGTTGCGCGTCGCAGCCATGGCTAGCTTCGAGCCGATTCAAAGCGCAGCGTGTGAACAACTTGCGAGCATTTCTACTGTCCCACTCATACGAACCATAAAGAAACTGAGCTGGGGATGCCGCTGGAGTCGGCTCCTTGGCGGGAAGGCGATGCTTGACATACCTACCCTCGCGCCACTCAGGCAAGAAGGGACTAGTCATGCTGTGGACTTGCAGGTCTGGATGAGGAGATGGCGATGTCCAGCTGTTCAGATCCTGGTCGGAGGTCCTGCAGGAGGCGATGTCCGAGGCATGAAAGCTCAGGAAGCATGTGCGTCCACAGAAGGCTGCCGCTCGGACATCGAGAACAGCAGTTCAGAAATGGAAGCTGTGAATCTCAGCTAGAGGCAGTGGCTGCTGACAGGCCAGTGACGAAGGGCAGTATCTAAAAACTAGGTCTCGTATCGTGCTGCCTGCAGGTCTCCGTCTGAAGAAAAAACACTGGAATCAACTTCCTGACATCCGACAGAAACTTGAAAAGTGAAATCGTGCATTTCCCTTCAGCCTCCCTCCGGCAAACCAGCCCAACCACAATGAGCCTGCCTCGGCTTCCGTGCACACGCATGCATCCTCCTGTCGCAAGCTGACAAACCGCTTGAGAAGCACCACTAGTTTCACTAGCTATATGGATTTCCACTATGCCCGTACAAGCATACCCAACAAGATCTTCTTCACGTCTGCCAGAGCGAACGTGACCCGAGCGACTTTGCATATCGACACATGCACTTTGCAAGCATGTTTTAGTGCTTGCAAGAATGCATAAAGCGCCTCATCTTGCTGGAACATGCCGGTCCACGGAGCCTCAGGTTGATGCTAAATTGCAAGGCGCGGAGCATCACGGAGCTATAGCTGTTTTATGCTGTTTTGGTGCAGAAGATCTCAGAAACATGGTGAGATCACTGACAGAGTGCCGAGGTTCATTTTTGGGCTCATGTTGAAAGAGGACGTGCAATGCCCATGCAAGCCTTTGTCGCAACCTCGTGCCCTGCTTGCGTCTGAAAAATGGTTCTGGGAAGAAAGGGGCGCACCGTATTGCTACAGCTTGTTTGATCGCCTTTGCATCGCTCTTCTTCCCATTCCGATTGGCAAGTGCCGCAGCAAGAAACGCAATTTCGCAACAAATGTTCTTCACAAACACTTCGTACATTTGGTTCCAAACGCCTCCCAGAGATTGTGATATGGATTCCATCGTACAGCATTTTAGAGGCCCAACCTTCCACTTCTTGTGACCGCCCTAAGCCCTACGAGCCTTTTTGCACCATCCTGCCTCTAACCAGGTCGGAGCGGCCCTTCTTGAAGCTCAAAAGCATCTGAAAGTCCTAGAACAGCCTAGCCTTTGCAAGAGATCTTCATAAGCTTCGGAAAGTAAGACGGTAGCCAACCATGCCCCGAGTAGTCCACGGCGTGG
Organism: Symbiodinium natans; assembly: GCA_905221605.1. NCBI lineage: Eukaryota > Dinophyceae > Suessiales > Symbiodiniaceae > Symbiodinium > Symbiodinium natans. The sequence continues at coordinate 203,678 of CAJNDS010002592.1, read as the reverse complement.
AGCTGCAACCTGAGTTGGAACTTGTTGGACTTGGGGTCCGTATGGATCATATGGTAAGATGTGGGATGTGGCACAGAACATGCAGAACCTGAACCGCTGCAACCACGCCGTAGCCAAGCTGTAGGCTCTCTAAAGCCGGGCGGCCTTCTCTGCAGGAACGCCTTCCCGAGCTTCAACCTCCTGCTGGGACAACAAATACAGCTTCAGGGAAGTGGGACGCGGCAGAATCCTTAGAATAGGCCTCAACAGTCGCAGATGTTTTAGAACAGTGCAGAAACGTGCAGAATCGACCCTCTGCGACTCGAACTCCTTCGGTTGCTCCGCTTCTGGCTCGGTGGCCAATCTGCTGTAGACACCAGGCTCCTGCTAGAAAAGTGCCCGGCGGGGCAACGCGCTTGTCTTCTTCTCCGCTTCTTTGACTTCTTTTTCTCGGACGGGCGAGGAGTCGGCCGGAATGCGGTTTGCTAGTTCCCGTTCAGACTGCGGACCCATCACTTGGACCTTTACACTTTCTTTACAATGGCGTAGATTGCCTCTTCATTCAAGGGACCTTCCTGCCTTGCTGACGCATTGCTCTCGAAAACAAATAATGCGTCATCCGGGTTCGCGCTTCAATAGGAGTCATGAACGCAGAGATTCGAATAGTGGATGGAAAAACGGCTGTGCTCTCATGCGTTTCAATTCATGCTGCAGTTCTTTGCCTCTGTTACGGTATCTGATTCATAATAAGCAACACCACACACAGACAGAGACAGAGATAGAGACAGAGACACAGCCCAACCGCCCCGCAGCCCCCGCAGCCCCCGCAGCCCCCACAGCCCCACAGCCCCACAGCCCCACCCACACACCCACGCACACCCACACACACCCACCCACCCACCCACCCCCACCCACCCACCCACCCACACCACCCACCCACACACACACACACACACACACACAACCCACGCACACCCCCACACACACACACACACACACACACACAACACACACACAACACACACAACACACACAAACACACACACACACACACATATACAAATTGGGCTCTGCCACTCTTGTTCCACAGCCTCGGCTTGCTTCAAACTTGAAGATACCATTTTTAGAGCTTTTCCTGTCTCTGTGTCTTTATGTTTCTACGTCCAAAAGTCCATGGCAGATGGGTAGGGCCTCGCGCTGTCCCTCTCTCTTCAGCCCTCCTCAGCATCTGAGCTGAGTTGACCCATGTCGACCTGGCCTGTTGTGGAAATCGCACGGGAAGGGCAAAGTCTTCCCTGATGCCCGGTTCCTGGGGTTGACTCAGCACTCTGTCAGTCTGGACCGTGGACAGTGTGCCAGACCTCGGAAGCCAGTCTCGATGGCTCCAATGGCCGCTTCCTCGAACGCAGCACGGTCCAAGTTCAAAGCAGAACAGAGTGTCGGGGGGGGGGGGGGGGGCGGAGGCTGCATGCACTTTGTGCCCGAGTAGGAATAAGGCAAGAGTGGGTGGGGGCTGCTGCAAGCAAGCAGCATCCTGCCGTGGTCGATGTTGCGAGACACCTGCGAGGTGTCTACCCACGCCGTTTAGCAGGCTCAGAGTCTTTACGAAAAGGCGAAAGAATGGAGCATCCATTGGATTTTGTTGGTACCATGTCGTGAGGCGTATCCTCTGCCTAGCAAGTCGCATGGAACCGAAACATAGCCGATCATCATCACCAATCCCGTTGTTCTGGTGCTGCTTCATTCTGAGAGGTGTGAGTGAGCGAGCACTCAGGGTAGCTAAATACACCTTGCCTGCAAGCATGGATTTGCTCCGCAGCTTGTTGGCCCTTTTTTCGTGAGCAGCCCGCTTCGACTTGGGAGGCAGTCGAAGCACAGCAGGTGCTTGAAACTCGGAATGGGCCAGGCACAAGGACCGCTGTGCGTCCTGGCTAAGCTGCCATCCAGCACACGGACTGGGAAAGTCTGCATGAAACGCGGCGAATGCCAGCTTGCCAGAGAAGGTCCCTCCATTGCCCTCAACCCAAGCACAGCATCTTGAGTCACCATTCGAATCTAGTTTCGTGCGCATGCTCTATATAAAGGGCCTTCGAAAACAGCTACATGGACATGGAGAGGAGTCAAAGTCTAAACGGGCTTGGAGTTGGAACATCTCACTTTGACAGGATGGCCATTTACTTTCGCCAGCCGAATCAAGGACCTTCCGATGGAAAGCGCTCCGGTTCACGCGCACCAACTAACTTTGCCGAGCCATCTCATGATATGCCCTCTAACCACGTGTACAATTCTCACGTACCTGGTACGAGTGCAGCTCACTTTTGAACTTCTGCCGTGCCCGGCCCTGATGCTACAGTTGAACCAAAGCGCCGATTCCGTTATCCACAGGGCCTGGTAGACACCGTGGTCCACTGCAGAGGGTTCTTTGGCTTCTTTAATGGAACCGACGGGGACCACCACACCCAAGTCCATTGGTGTCTAGGACCCGCTGTCTCAGCAAAGGTGGGCTCTTGAGTACGAGTACGGCCAGCTGGACAAAAGACAAAGGATGCTGTACATCGCTGCCCTACCTCCCTGGGAAGAAAGCAACACGACAACTCTACCGCGGCCAACTCAAGAAGCCATGGGGCTTCGAGGCCCTTGAAGGCTGCCACCCTTTCCACCGACCCTTTCGACTCTGACAACTCGAGGCAGCAGCCTGATTCAGAAAGGGCTTCTCATGATGCTTCAGACGAAGAAGGGAAATCGCCGGTTGAGAAACTCACCGGCGCGACAGCTGGGCGAAGTGCAGTTGAAAGTCAGGTCGCTTTGCTTCGCCGAAATCGCAATGGCGTTATGTGCTGCTAGGACAGAAGCTGGGAGATCCAAGAATAAGCTGAGGCACACTGCATAAGGCGCCAGGAGTCGAGGTAGCTTTGCCGTGTGTTGCAGTTTAGCATTTTTACAAGACAGCTAAGAAGACAAACTTCAGCCATGCGCGGCTCCGGCTCGCTGGCGACACAACTTCTTTCCAAGAACTTTAACTGCGTGGGCTTCATCGGTCACACATACTATTCCGACAGCAACCTCACACCGCTTCCCGGCCCTGAACTTTTGCGTTAGTGCTACTCACGTTTGCCTCCATCTTTCGGCGAACCATGTTATGTTGTCTTGCATTAGTAGTTCTCTCTGTAGTTTTGTCGGCCGTGGACCTGGTTGCTGCTGACATGTCCGCATATGCCAAAACAAGGTCGGCATCAGGCTCAGGCTATGAAACGGCTGCACTGCAGCTGCGAACATGAATCTTCGGCTGTGCTGATGACAACCGTGAATTTTGCACCGCCTCGCATATGTCAAAAAGCCAAGGAGCCCGTTCCAACTTCAAACGTACTTGCCACCACCTATAGTTCGGAAACATGTGCCCTGTGCCACCTGTGGACGAAATTGCATTTGCAGCGTGCTTTGCCATACATAGGAATACTGTGCGTCCTGCGTCAGGTCTCAGTTCATGTCCCACAAGAACAGTAACATGCGATAACGACAATATGCTACCGTGCAACGATGCGCCGCTGGGCGTTGAAGGGCCTAGCAGAAACCCAACGTTTGGCCGGAATCCAACGCTGCCAGGCTCAGAAGCGAGATGCTGTGCTCAATGGCTCGGCACTGGTGACATCCTTGGTGCCCTGAACATCACCCACATGTACTTGCTGGCATCTTCTCGGTCACCTGCGCCAACGATTCCTGCGTTAAAGGGGAGCCAAAAGCAAGACTAACTGGGAACGCGCGCTGCCGCCTGCATTACCAGGCAATGATAGTGCAGCGAAAACCCATATCAAGCATTCCTCCTCCCCTTCCGACGGACAAGAGCATCTTCCAATGTGCACTGCAAGAGTCTGGACATGTATATCCTGCGTGCTGGCCTTCTAAAGTCTAAAGTCAAGAGCTGCTTGAGAAATCAAAGTTTTTACAAGGAGTGCACATTTTGGAGTCTCGCAACGAGCACCCGCAGACTCCAAGCAACGTGGTGCCGTGAGTTCGATGTAGGCTTTGCAGGCTGCTGCCCGAGTGGCTATTGTAGCCAGCAGGCCCCCTCCACAACAGGTTGTATTGCATGCTTGCATTTCGGAACTGGCGGAGCAACTCAGTGTTTGTTGGGGGCCTGCACCTCAGTGAATCCTGCACGGGGCCCAAAGGTGTAAAAAAAAACGGGGTTCCTGCAAGAAACGCGCACGGAACACAGCTGGGGAAGCCTGTCAAACCATCTGGATCTCTTTGGCTTGCCACGACGTCGCGGGCTGCAGGCTTCTTGTACACAGGAATGGATCGCTTATCCCAGGGCTTACAGGTCCCCCTACCTTTTTGCGCGAGAGACTCGACTGCTGCCCTTATTGCCGGGGTGTTTTCGCGCTGGGGGCCTAGCCTTTCACAGAACAGGATAGGTACGGGTTCGCGGACTTCAGACTTTCAATCTAGATTCTAAGCGGACACCATGCATTGGACACCCCTCAGTGTCGGCCTAGCTGCATCTTTTGAGGATGGCAGGTAGGGTAGTAGGGTATATTCAATCGGAGGACCGCTGACCACAGGGAGAAGGAATTGCAAACGAAAACATGCGAGAGCCACTCAACACTTGGGGCCGCAGCGCACATCTATATACATAGATATAACATACACACATAGAAAGGGTTTGGGCACCTCAACAGATATACGTAGACACGGTTTCAAGTTGTATTTTGGGATTGTTAGGTTCGAAACTTTTGTGCAGAGGGTTCATATGCTGCAGCCATCAGCTTCGAGCAACCAGAGCACTGGTCACACATGAAGCAACACCTCTCGCGGTCAGATTATGGCGACCTTCAAAACGGAGGTCGCAAGCCTGCAAAAGAGAAAAGGACGAATCTAATGGGCCCGTTGTCGAACTCTCCATCCCTTACAGTATTTGGGGAGACACATCTGGGGCCTTTAGAGCCAACAAGGCGCGTTGGGCATAGGTGTTACACGTAACTTTGGACTCACGTCTAAATCAAAGCTGTCCGTGCTTGGCGTAATGTCCCCTCGTCCCCCCCCCCCCTCTCCCCCCTTCCCCCCCCCCTTCCCCCGTTTTCATACACGGTGATGCTCGAACCTGCATTGCTTTACTGACGTAAAGTGCACTGACTGGCACTAACCAGGTTAGAGCATCACTAGCTCCCGGCTGTCCTCTTGACATACGTTCGATGTCGACGAAAAGCGGACAATAACTTCCTGGCCTGGTTGTCGAACATCTCAGGCCGCGACTTGAATGGAATCCTGAGCGAGCGATTTGTCAAGAAATGTGTGCTGCGGAACATAAGTTACAGCGTCTCCAGCATTCGAAGAAAAGCACGACTGTGAGGCTCTGTGAGGGCGGAGTACTCTAAACCAGCAGCGATCAGGGCCTGTTTTTGGGGAGGTGAGGGTGGCCATACACGCCCACATACTACAGCATACTACAGCGCCAACCTTCTACAGTCGTCGTCGTCAGAAACTTTCATATTCACAGTTGCATTTTGTGGCTCTGGATTCTTTCCTTCCTTCCAACTATGGCCCCATGGCAACCATTCCATGGTTGATCGTCTCAAGGTCGTGCGTTCACGGTATTTTAAAGCTTCGGGTGAGAGGTGGGGCGGGGTGGGAGAGGCTCCCCCGAAAGGCGACCCCGGCCTTTCTCTCTCCTTCGTTCTTCTTTGGGGCATGGGGGAGGACCCTCGGCGCAGTTGCTCGCACCGGTCCCGCATCCAGTCGGCACTACTACTCAGCTTGCTCTCTCTCTCTCTCTCTCTCTCTCTCTCTCTCTCTTCGTTCCTTCCTTCCACAGCACATGGCCCCCGAACTCTCTCTCTCTCTCTCTCCCTCCCTCCCAGTCATTCGAAATGCCAAGCCTGGGAGGGATAGCACTCGTGCCCACCCCTGAACTGCAAAGCGCCCGGTGTTGTGCGAGCAAAGTGCATACGACAACCACACAGCATGGGAGTCAGCAGTAGTTGCACAACGAAGGGACGGAGTCGATCAGTGAGCACTAACCAATGAGGCCGCAGCGCGAAACCCTAGACCCTGGCTCACACCCTACGCCCAAAAAACCCTAAACTCTGGATGCATCCTGTCCCCCCCTCCCCCCCCCTCTTCCCCTGCTTGCCCGCGCTTGTCTGTTGGGTGGGTGGGGGAGCGTTGAGTACGCGCGGTTGTCACGCAGTTCCTTCTGCTTCCCTCGGATAGTTCCAACCCCAAGCCTTTCAAAACCTTCAAGATGCACACGTAAAGCGTGCCCACTTCGTGGCGAGAGCTGCCCTGCAAAAAACCCAGAAAGTCGTATCAAGCGCCGAGCGAAAATCCATGTTCGCGAAAGTTTGCCTGATCTCGATTCTAAAGTGTTTGGTGACCTGCCAGAGCTTCTCGCTCATGCAGATTCGAGTTTTTGCCTGGGTTTTGACCACGCACCCAGGCTCAACATCGCTCAACCATCACAGTACTAAAGATAGTCGGCCGATCCGACAAGCCAACTTAAGCTTCAGTCCCACAGCCGCGCAACACTCAACGTAAGGCATTTGGCCAAGCTGCCCGGATGTGAGTCAAGCAAAGAACCTGCGGCTTGAATCTCATGCAGTTCGAAACTAAATCAAAGAGAACTGCTGAAGTCCCGCTTCTGCGATCACAAGCTGGCACTGCTACAAGCACTTCTTGCACCTTGGCAAGCTCAACGTCAATCTGGTCCGCTTCCACGTAGCCTGCTCTTCTCATAGAGAGAGAGGGGAGGGGCAGGGAAGAGCAAAGACCATCCAATCGGTGTACCTACTGCGACGCAGCACGCCCAAAAGACAGTGACTCTGCAAGAGCCCTGCAAGCACAAGCACTTGCTCTGCATGCTGGACTCGGTTCAGTAGTGCTAGAAGGTGGCAGCATTGTGACGGTGGAGCCCCGAGAACGAAATCACACGAGCAGCAGCAATATCGTTTACGTACCCTCGTGGCCATCAAATCACTTTAGCGGACTCGGCAACCCTGTGCATTCAACCGGACGCGCTTATGGAATCTTACCAAGACAAGAGGCGAAAGTGGCGAAGATTCCCGAGCAGGCTGTCCTTAGCAGTGGCCGAAGCTCTTGAGAACTGCATCTGGACATCACGAACATAAATCAATCCTTCTTGCTGGTCGCTTCTTGCTGAGGATGTTGCGTCCTTCACGGCTGGCATCTTGGCCTTCACAGGTTGCAGTTCAACAGAAACCCACACCAAAGTTGCAAACTGACCAGGTGCGTGTTTCATTTGGCCGAGAACTTTCAACTTGAGCTAGGTAGCCACTTCCCACAAAAGCGACTTGTCTTGCATGTGCAAGCCCATGGTCCTACATACCAAGGTGTTCGTTCCTTCCAAATATGCAGCACCGGGTGCCTTCAGGTTACCCATCATGGCCTGCGGCATAGCGACCTTCGAGACTTCGGTGGCGAATATTCAGAGAAACTTTAACTCAGAAGAAGCTCCGGCGGCCTCGTGCCGAACATAAGAGGGCGGATGTTCGGAATGCTGCAAGATCGACAACCAAAAGGCATGTGTCGACCAAGAGCTTACTCCACAGAATTGAAGCAGCTGAGGATGCCTTGAAGGGAGGCTTACGCTGATTTGGCATCCCGGGCAACCCATGTGCCTGCTGCATGTTCATGAAAAGAGCTTGCTCCATGGGCTCCATGCGGGGCTCCATGTTGCCTCCACGCAGCGAGACATTTTTCTTTTGAATCCGTATGCAGGATGAGCCAGGATGAGTGGTGAGCTGTGGAAACGATATAGCTTCCTTTGCCTCCAGGCATCATCTGCATAGGCGTTGTAACCAGCCTCAATGGAAGGCCGAAAGATTCAGGAACATACGACATCGTCCGAAGTTGCCTAAGCCGGTTGACAGAAGACTGACGGAGCTGACTGTGCTGAGTGCCGCCGTGGGGCGGCATCGGGTTTGTAGGAGCTGGAGCCTTGGGGGGCGCAGTCTCCTCTTGAAGGTGGCTGAAGGGGAAGCAGCCTTGGCAAAAAGCAGAAACATGCCGGCAAAATCAGTGGGTTGTTTTACACCAAGCTCACCACAGTAAGCGCAGAAACGGTGGGCGTGGCTGATCACCTGTTGTGCAAAGTGGACTTCTGGCACGTGCTCAGCCCCAGAACTCTACATATCACATCGACTTGGAGCCGATTCTGCTCCTTGACCCGACTTGACACTGACAGCCTTGGCTCCGCAGCTCGGGCAGAAACGCAGCTGCGGTTTGGGCGGCGAATGCACCTGCGGCCTCAGCGTCTTCGTGGGCACAACTGTGACATTGCGACGCGGGCTGCATGTCCGTTGCTACACCGACACCGTGCACATGGTTTTCCTCGTCCTGCTGGGCCCGATGACATCATCGGGCTTTGCGACATTGGCGTCATGTGGTTCATATTGGTCACAGCCTGGTTGACGGCCTGCAGTGATCATCATGACTCCGCCACGCTAGTGGCAACTTCGGGTTCAAACCGTTGCCAGCGACTTCAGACCCCAAACAGCGTAGGCCAGAACATGAAGGGAGACAAGGGGAGACACAAACGACCACAGAAAGCCGGCGGGTCTGTGTCGACTGGTAGGAAATCCCTACCTGTAGGAGCAATTGAGGATGGGATGCTTTCTTGCAGCAAGAGAAAATGGGCAGCCATCCCCGACAGCTGCCCCGCCGAACCCGACATTTTTACGGACTGTCAGGGTCAGGGTCTCGGATTCCGATTTGTATACGTAGCCCAATTCAGATTCCGCCGAGGCCTGCCGAAGCTGCGTCCTCCCCCACCCCCCATCTGAGCGATCGTTGGGAACCACATTTTCCCGTGCAAGCTTCCTCCCCTTCCGCTTCGACCCACCCCTCCATATGGAGGTTCCGAGGGCCGGCAGGTATGTACTTTCGAAAGGTGAGGGCTGAAGTATTGATTCTTTCATTCCGCGTCTAAGCTCGCACATGCCATGCCTCCTGCCATTGGCAACAGCGAACCCCCTGCCGTCGTAGCGTTAAAATGAAGTGAAGACTTTCGGACCATTCGACGACTCCTTGACGGGGTCGAGCTTCAATGGCTTTGGAAATCCGAAGTTCCAATTGCAATTCGCCTGCTTCGCCTGCTCCGTAGTTCACAGGGCCTAATTCTGGAGGTGCAAGCACCTGCCTTCAACGCATCCAGGAGAGCAGCATCGCCTGGGCCCGCAGATTTCGCCGAACACAACCAGCCGCATGTGACAGCTCTCAAAACTTCAATGCATCATCTGGTACGCACATATTTGTCCCGCCGCAGGCATCCGATGCAAGCCTTGCTTAACAAGCTTGCAAGCGAAAGGATGATGCAGCCGCGGGAATGCACCAGGTCTCTGTACATGGTGCCAGCGCACACGCTACTCTCAAAAGCACTTCAGTCTATTGAACTCGACTCAGTTGCTGCTTTCCTTTCTTGTCTGTTGAACTCGACTCGGTTGCTGCTTTCCTTTCTTGTCTTCTGGGGCCAGCCTGGGCCAGCATAGTCAAAACTCTATTTGCACAGTTATGCCTAGAAGCCAGACAAACGAAGCAAGACAAACAACCCGAATCAATGCATCCCAGCCAAACGAAACAACCCAACGTGGCACACGGGTACATCCACGCAGCCGGACACCAAACAAAGCACAATGTTGCTCATTGGGAATGGGATTTCTTCGCTGTACCCAAAGCAAAAACCTTGTGGGCCATCTTCATTATCGCAAGGACATGGATATCCTTCCAAGCTTTATGTATAAGCTTTCAACGCGAGGCATCGTAAACCACACCGAGGCAAGATTGCAATCCCGTTCTTCCATAGCTGCCATAGCTTTTCCTGCCACAGAATGGTCGCGACTTTCGCGGTTCCTCCTCTCACGTTCGCGCAGCCAAAGGCTCACTACTACAAAGTGCAAACCGTCCTTCAGCAGTTTTCCGCAACCTGCATTTTGCAATGCAAATAACAGGCAGCTTTCTGAGCATTTCCCCAACAAAGCTGCATTGCCTGGACATCATTCCCCCTGTTACCATGGACACATGTACCACGTCATTGCAGTTTTGCACACCACAAGGAACAAAGTTGAACAAAGACAAGCTCTTGTCGTTGACCCCGGCCGCATGGCAGAAGCAATGTCCCCAAAGGCCCGATGAGCGTAGTGCTTTCTGGGCACGACCGCTTCTACATGTCTATATACGTTCCGCACAGACTCCTTGTACTGTCAAATGCTACTCTGATTGCTACAACGCCAAGTCGTGCAAGGTTCCTCGTTTTGATGATTTGATCTGCGAACAGGAGTTGTGTCTTATGTTGTCCGTCCGAGAAAGTTGACGAGCATTAGAATGCGTTGTGTTGCGCTGTGACAATCCTCGCAGCCGTCATGCTTTGCCTCAGCTCGCAATCTGAGCTTGGCTCGTCCTGCAAGAGCCCAGTCATGCCCTCAACGTTTCAGCTGAGCTGAACTTTACAACGCGCCCAACACACTCGTTCCACTCTGCAGGCCGCCGACCAGGCGAATGAGCATGTTTCGACAAACCTGTTTCTGCAGCACGGTGGAACAAGCGATGGGTAGTCGCGCCGCCCGCAACGTCCACGGGCACAAAGCTACATTGAAAGTCGAAGCTCCCTTTTGCCGAATCGGCCTATGCGCTGCTCGAGTGCTTCACGCTAGTCCAATAGCAGTCTTTAAGCTTGTCGAGCTTGTTGTGGCAGTCTAGAAAAGTCAAGCTCTCGAACAGCCACAAGAGAGAGAGCAACGATGAGGTCTTGGACCTGAACGACTTACAGCTGATTGAACAAAACTTCACGCCATGACAAAAACTGCCTCCCTCTCGAGTCTCCACCCCTCCGCGCCCAAGCAGAGCCGGAGAAGCCGTTGCAGCCGTTGCCAACGCAACACCGCAACAGCTTCTTCTGGCTCATGCCTTGTGGCCTTGCCCTAGCAGGAGCAATGATGACCGACTTAGAGTCATTCGGCGCCCTCTGCTTTCTGTGCATCAAACTGCTCCTTCGCGAATCGGAGGAAGACCTCGGGATCGTGTCGGTTTTGACGAGGACGTGCTATTCCCACAAACAAGTCAAACACCTCGTTGTGAAGTCACATTATCGACACCAGTTTTGATGCTCTGTTATTCAAGTCGTTGGGGGAGGGGGGAGGGGGGAGGGAGTGCCACCTTGCGGAAAAACCTCCGCGGAGTTGTTTTCACAACGCAGAACATGAGGGCTCAAGAACGCCTGCCTTTACTCCTGTAGGTGCTGGGAGAAATCTCAAGCCCAGGGGTTGAAGTTTAGCAAAGGCTGTCTAAGTGAGCCTGCATAAGCCGCAGATGCAAAAAGATGTATTCCATGCAAGATGCTCGCAAGCTACCAATCGCTCTGAAATTCAAGACGTGCCTGCTCCAAGGAGGGTTGGGAGAGGCTGTAGTCCGTGATGCCCAAGCCTGAGAAAGTCAGGGCTTCGGGCAATACCCCGCGAATGAAAGCCTCATCGTGACTCATCGGGTTACGACATGATATGATCAGGCATGTTGCTTCCTCCCAGTTTTGCCAGGCGGATCAAGTCAATCAATGAGAAACCTCGTGTCCTAAAAGATGTTCCTCTTGCAGCAGTGTCGCGGCCCTTTTCCGCTTCCAATGCCTGCGATTCGCAATGACCGGAACACCTTCTGAGCCCGAGCCGTTTGTGCAAACTTTTTTCTGCGCCAAAAGTCCAACCCGAAACTTTGCCTGGAAGACACGGCCCAGCTGTAATGACTCACCACGAGGCGGAAGCTGATACCTCGATAGAAATTGATAGGATTTGACACCAGCATCCGCACAATCCACAGCGAGGCCCAGGTCGCTTTTGAGAGCTGCCAAGTTGCAAGAATCTCCCTGCGTGCCCCTCCAGAAGGGAAGAATCTGCAGAAATCTTCTGCTGCACGAAAGCCCCCAGCTCTTCCTACTTGTGGACATTCACCAGAATTCAAGACTTGCTTAAGGTCAGTTGTGAGCATGGGAGCCCCTGGACAGTGAACTGCAGCTGCACTCACATCTCCGCAGCTCCTGCTTTGTTGCGAAGCCATCTCCCACGCTGGCACCTTGTGACAGAAAGAGCTCGAGCTGGTAGCCTTGGCTTGGTGAAAGAATGGGGACCGGTAGGGAAACTTTCCAAATATCACGCTTTGGTAACTCTGTAGAAGGCCCTGTTTTCTTCAATTCAAGTCACACCGTCGTGTTTTGGTCACATCAGTTTGGATTTGCAACTGCTTTGGTCAACTCTACACCTCGGAGACGTTGCAGCAAGCTGTTAGAAATTCACTTTTGACGTCCGGTTTTCTCGCAAATGCAGCAGTGTCTTCGCGTCCAACACTTTCAGCGTGAGTGTGGCTTAATTCCTTGCGATTCGAAGAGTTGCGAGGCTGCGTACAGAGGTGACACCAGTGACTGGAGCTCCCTTGGCACGCGAACCCTCACCCAATAACCCCGCTGACAGCAAGGTGGTGCGCCTGCTACCATCGTCTGCTAGCATGCTCGGCTTCCGCTGGATGCTACACAGTTTAGCGACTTTGGCGCACGCCCCCGTTCCTAGAATGTTGCAAGTTGCTGCCGAGTCTCCGGTGCCATACCTTGGTAGCATCTGCTTGCGTGAGTTTCTCCAGCTACTGTACCCCCCCCCCCCCCCCCCCACCCGACTGGCTCTATCTTGGCCACGCCGGGATTTTGCCTGGCCGCTTCTGTTTGATGTGCATTGTGGTGCCCAGGCAGCGCAGGCTTCCCCGAACCTGCGGGCCATGATTAGTTGATTAGTCCCACTCTGGGACTTGTCAATCCTGACACCCCTGGCTCATGGACCTTCTCTTGCATACGTCCTGCAAGAAAGCCTGGCTCAGCCTTTGGCAAAGCTCAAAGGAAGTCGGCTCGCCTGGATGGCCATGCGGCTGCTCAGCGCCTCGGCCTCCTCCATGGAATGTGTCGTAAGGACCACAGTCCTTGAATGGTGGAGTGATGGGCGCGTTCTTCTGACAAGCTGTGTAAATGCCAAATACAAAGCCTTAAATCCCCGCAAGCAGCCGTGCAACTTCACATTAGTTCTCAGATCCGGTACTTTGTCTCGAGTGCGCCAGTCGAGTTTAATGAAATAATTCGAGAGAGAAATCTCAACCCACAGTGCTGAAACCTGCTCCAGGGAAGTCTCTGATCAGGTGCACGCTTGTTGATCACCTGAAGATTCGGAAGATTCAGCTGCTTCAGGGGTCAGTCAGGGTCGCTCGCTGACTCGCTCCCCCAGGTGATCTAAGAAGAATTAAAGAAAGACATAGAAAGACCAAAGAAAATAAATCACAGGAATCAAAAGAATAAGGACTACAACTATTACTATTCATGCCTACTACTGCCACCACGAGTACGAATACGACCAGTAGTAGAAGTAGGTAGCAGTAGCAGGAGTAGCACTAGTAGTACTCGTTCTAGTACTAGTTCTGCTACTCGTTCTAGTACTCGTTCTAGTACTCGTAGTAGTAGTAGTAGTAGTAGTAGTAGTAGTCGTCGTCGTCGTCGTCGTCGTCGTCGTCGTCGTCGTCGTCGTCGTCGTAGGAGTAGCAGTAGCAGTAGCAGTAGCAGTAGCAGTAGCAGTAGCAGTAGTAGCAGTAGCAGTAGCAGTAGCAGTAGCAGTAGTAGTAGTAGTAGTAGTAGTAGTAGTAGTAGTAGTAGTAGTAGTAGCAGCAGTAGTACCAATACACAGGACTCCGACTAATACTTGCAAACTTTGGGCCTGAGCTAGGCCTGCCCAATATCTTCTGCTCTTCTTCTGCAACTCTCTCTCCCACATGTTAGGCCTCCCCTATCTCTTCTGTTGTTCTTCTGCAGCTTTCTCTCCCACATTTTCACTTCCTGGACTTCAGCCTACTTTACTGATGCCCCCAAAACCCAATCTCACACATTGAAGTCCTGGGACCTTCCAGAGGTGGCGCTTCGCACCCGCATCCACCGCTGCCGTGGGCTCATCCAAGAACAACATCTGACACCAGAAGCTGGGCTTTATGCAAGAGAGCAAAGTCTCCACGACTCCATCAATCTCAATGAGAAACTCCGAGAGGGTCTTGGGACTTTGGGCTGCCAGGACCTTCGTTTGGAATCTTGGTGAGGGGCTGTCTGGGCTGAGGTTCACGATCGTTTCCCAAGCACGTTCAACTGATGAGTTGAAGGGGTGCATTCTGTTCATGTGGGTGGGGGTGGAGCTTTGTGTTTGCGTGTGAGTCAACTGCCATGGTCCGCGATAAGTGGGGCTCGCTGCTGCAGATTCTTGGCACGCATGGTTTTGCTATGTTTTGATGGCGCCAGACAATAGTCGACGATGACTGCTGTGGCTGCTATTGTCTGGGAGAAGCTTGGGAAGCCCTCCGGACATGGGCAATGCCAGGCTGCAGACCCCAAACCCTCAAATCGTGAAGTGCTCCTGGGAGTGGCCGATGAGAGCAATGGCGACACTGAGCTTCCTTAAGGCAGCATAAGAACATTCAACTCAACACATTTCTCATGGCTGCTTCAGCTGCCGACGCTGCTGGCTGCCACCAAGGCCCTACGATCAATCCCCTGTTTATGCTTTTCAATCTAGGCCGGGTGTCCGCTTCATCCCACCACTGTATCTGCTCACAGCCTTCTTTGCATCTTCGGGCAGGAGGCCAAGCCGCCTCATGGCCAAGAAACCCTACCGCTGCCCTTGACATCCTTGCAGACATTCCCGAAATTCTGCAGCTCTTTGGGCCCATTCGTCTCAATCAAAAAAAGGCTTAACCCTTAGTTCACCCTCTTGCTCGCTCTCCAGATGCTATTTAGGGCGCTGGAGGATCCGGTGTACGGTGTCCTTCAGTTCCACCTCTGGCACGCCTTTCACACGGCCGTAATACCTCAGATAAGAGAGAGTGGCGGGTAGTCGTGCTCCAAGATGTAAACTGGTTGCGACGGGATGGTGTCAAGGAGTCAAGGAAACATATGATATGGGGAAAATTTTCCACTGGCGGGGACACAGACGTAGCTGATAGAATGGAGCAGAGAAATCACCTCGAAAATGTGCAGGAAAAACACTAGCAGTCTTGGACCACAGTGGGAAATAGGTGCTGCATTGCATAGGCGTGTTTGGGCCATCTTGGCCTGAAAACAGAACACAAAATTTGAAGGAACTGTCACCACATATTGGGGCAGACGCCATCCTCAAGCTCCTCGTCGTAGCTTGCCTAGGCCTAGGCCCTTGGGACCTTGGGAAAGTGCGAAGTCATCATCGCTTCTCTCAGCTCTTGCCCTCAATGGACTCCGCCACGTTCTCGGGCACGGGCTCGTACTTCTCGAACTCCATGGCGTAGTTGGCCCTGCCTTTGGACAAGTTGCGCAGCTCAGCGATGTAGCTGAACATCTCTGCCAGGGGCACACTTGCATTCACAACGTGGAGGTTGCCACGAGTTGCGAGGTTCTGGATGATGCCTCGACGGCTGTTCAGATCTCCGATGATGTTTCCCATGTATTCCTCGGGGGTGATGACCTCGACCTTCATAATCGGCTCCATGACAATGGGCTTCGCCTGACCGGCGCCCTCCTTGAAGCATGCCCGAGCTGCAATCTCGAAAGCAATGGCAGAGGAGTCCACCGGGTGGAATCCGCCATCCTTCAGCCTGGCTTTGACGTCAACGACTGGGAAGCCCATGCGGATGCCGTTCAAGAGCTCGCCCTCGGTGCCCTTGACCACTGCGGGCACGTACTCCTTTGGAACGGTGCCGCCGATAATTTCGTTGGAGAACTCGAAGCCCTCTCCAGGGTTGGGCTCGAAGGACATGCAGAGCTTGGCATACTGGCCAGAGCCTCCCGTCTGCTTCTTGTGGGTGTACCAAAGCTCGACAGGCTCTGTGATGGTTTCGCGGTAGGCCACCTGGGGCTTGCCAATATTGGCTTCCACCTTGAACTCTCGCTTGAGGCGATCGATGATGATCTCCAAATGCAGCTCGCCCATGCCCTCGATGACTGTTTGGTTGGACTCTTCATCCCGGCTGAAACGGAAGGATGGGTCTTCTGCTGCCAGCTTGGCAAGTGCCTCACCCATCTTGTCCGCATCCTTCTGGGAGTCCGGCTCGCAGGAGACCTTGATAACAGGCTCTGGGAACTCCATCTTCTCCAACACGATGGGAGAGTCGACGGCGCACAGGGTATCACCCGTGGTGGTGTCCTTCAAGCCCACAATGGCGATAATGTCGCCTGCCTGGGCCTCCTTGATCTCCTCGCGTTTGTTTGAGTGCCTGAGGCGAGACCCGAGCCCACAACCCAAACGCATGCTACGAACGAGAGCGCCTACGTGCTGAGAGAAACGCCAAGGGGCATGAGAACCATTCGGCCCATGCGCTCCTTGGACTTGGTCCTCCAGGCATCTATATGGGCAACTATAGCTTGGCATGCCTGTTATGCGTGACACAGCTTCGGAACAAGTCAGAACCTCATCCCGAAATGCACTTTGCACGCACACACAGAGGCCTTGGATTCCAAACCATCTCGCCACTCTTCACCTTGCCAGAGTAGAGTCGGTAGAAGGTCAAGGTGCCGATGTAAGGATCTGCGGCCACCTGAGTCACACACCAACTCACACAGACACAGACACCCAATTGGGTGGGCCGAACGACTGTGCGACACAGAACGTCCATACGCAAGACACTTGACCGTGTCAGACCGCCTTGAAGGCCAAGCCGGAAAGCTTCTCATCTGGCTCGTTCTTGCGCTCGATCTCCTCCTCCTGCAAACGCCGACAGCGGGCTTCAGCAACGATTGGCTACATTCGCTACAAGTCGACGTGCCAATGGACTCACTGAAGCATCAATCTGCCTCATTCTTGGGGTTCTTGCCCTTGGTGGGCGGCAGATCGACGGGCGATGGCAGGTAGTCGCACACGGCGTCCAGCAAAGGCTGCACACCCTTGTTCTTGAAGGCCGTACCGCAAAGCACGGGAACTAAGCTGAATGCCAGCGTTCCAATACGGATGCACTTCTTGAGGTCCTCCAGAGATGGCGCCTCACCAGACTCCAAGTAGGCCTCCAGAACCTCTTCATCCTGCTCCACGGCCTTCTCGATGAGGTTCTCGCGCCATTTAGCAACTTCCTCCTCCATGCCCTCGGGGATCTCATCCTTCACATCATACTTCGCACCCAGCTCCTCACCAGTCCAGATCAATGTTTTCATCGTCACCAAATCAAAGACACCCTTGAAGGAGGAGCCCTTCCCGATCGGAAGCTGGATGGGAACGGGATTCGTGCCAAGCTGGTCCACCATCATCTGCACATCCTTATAGAAGTCTGCGCCCTCGCGGTCCATCTTGTTCACGAAGCACATGCGGGGCACCTTGTACTTGTCGGCTTGGCGCCACACGGTTTCACTCTGGGGTTCGACACCTGCAACGCCATCGAAAACAGCCACGGCACCATCCAGTACTCGGAGAGATCGTTCCACCTCCAGCGTGAAGTCCACGTGACCTGGCGTGTCCACGATGTTGATCCTGTGACCATCCCAGAAAGCCGTCGTTGCTGCGCTGGTGATGGTGATTCCTCGCTCCTGCTCCTGCTCCATCCAATCCATGGTGGCTTGCCCTTCATGGACCTCTCCGATGTTTTTCTCGCGGCCCGTGTAGTACAGGATGCGCTCTGTTGTCGTCGTCTTACCGGCATCGATATGGGCCATGATGCCGATGTTGCGATACTTGCTCAGAGGGATGGAACCCTCCTTGCCGCCCACCTGCTTCAACTGGTCCAAGGTGGAAGCACGCAGGGCCACCTGCTTTCGGGCCGAGGTGCGACGGCGCTGGCGGCCCACCGTACGCGCAGCCAGGGCCACAGCGATCGAGGCCACAGCGGGGCCAGCATAGCCAGCGCCAGAAGTCTTGGGGTTCGCCGAGGCGGGTGCTGTGTGGATCTGCCTGGCCACTGCCCCTTCTTGCAGGGCGGGCGCCACGAAGGCCACGGTGCTTGCCATGCTCGCGGGTCTCTACGGCACAGTGATATAGTTCTTATGTGAGGGAGCCCAATCCTGCAAGGTGCGCCTATCGCCGAGTGGTGAACTTCTCATCATGTTTGCGTGCATGATGCAGTGTCCCCACAAGCGGTCACTAGCGACTCGACGGGGAAGTCTAACGAGCTATGCCCAGCCAAGGCGCATAAGATGATCGTTGCCAGAAATATCATCCTGGGCCAAGGTGTTGAAATTGTTCGTAGACAAGTCGCTGATGGTCCATGCAGTCAAAGATCGCACATTCTAGATCATCGAATTTGCTGGCAGCGTGGCTATAGCCACATGATCGTGTGCTGTTGCATTTCTCCTCTGTTGTATTGCTGCTTCGGTCATCATTACCTGTATACTCTACCGGCCTCAAAACGCACTTGTAAGAACTCCGCAGTCATGTACTGCACATCAGCTCCAAGGCCCAAGCTACTCTCAGTGCAGCCGCAGTCACCCACAAAGGATCCACCTGAGGACAGATGCCCAGCAGATCGAAGGCCGAAACTCTCTCCTCGAGCAAGGCCATAAACGCGTCATGACATGGGCTGATGGCTCCACGGCTCCCCTGCTCCATCCTGTTGCACTGCGTTCATGGCTCCTTCTGATGCGCCATGTTGTGTCCGAAGATGCTCACTTTCCCGGCGCTGGGATTCCTGATGTCAAACAGGGGGACTCTTTTTCCTGTTGCCGGGGTGCACAACCTCAACATCCGTCTCTGGCCTGATTTCTCCCGTCAGAATTCCGAGGGTGGTCGTCTTCCCCGCACCGTTCGGCCCAAGCAAACCTCACACCGTGATGACTTTCAAAGATACCCGGAAGGCGATGCCAACAACGCTTTGGTAGGTGGTTTCGGAAGCTTTGAATGCCTTGGCGAAGTTCCCAGTCAGACTGTGCAGCAGCAATTCTCGATTTATGCAGCGCTGGCAGCTTCTGATGCTGCAGGCCGGCGCCTGTTTATAGTGGCTCGCAGATGTCGAGGGTTTTCAATTCTAAGCATTGAATGGGCAGAGACTTGCTTGGACCCAACGCCAGGCTGTCGAATTTTGCGTAACTTGTGGAATCGGTTCGGCATCCTTTTCGCGGCTCTGAGTATCTGCAAGTATGCTGCCTCTAGGGAAGCCAAAACAGCCCGAGCCGGATTCGAATGCCTGGGGGGGGGGGGGGTTCTCGAGATGCGTGCGCTTTTCTGCCTTCTGGGTTCGACAGTGCCAGCCAAAAGTATGTCAATCCTGAACGACCCCTCTCCTGCGTAACTTCTTGTCACGGGGTGGAATCACTATCATGTGGCAGAAAAACAGCATGTTGCCATCTCTTGCAACTGCTATCCGTGCCCAGGAGCTGAAGCATTCCCCTTTCTGAATTCCCAGGCTGATGTTTCGCACAGCATTCACATACCTGAACGCGAGCCGGAATATGCACCAACGCAGCTACCCTCCCATTTCGCACCTGGCGCAGAATATGCATGTATAAGACAACTGTGCCAAGCAGCTTGTACTCGCGTGTTAGATTGGCGCAAGCCTCAATTGGATGAGCTTGACAAGTCAACTGACTACATTCTGTGGCAATGAGAGAAGCTTTGGAATGAAGAATGGCGACCAGCTGCTGAAGCCTCCGTGTGTATGAAGGTACTAGGGCCAAAGGTTTCCTCTTCCCCCCCTGGTCCTGTCTAAACACTTCTGGTGGTTCGATACCTTCGATTTCATTGTTGCAAAGAGCCTCGCCATACGGGCCATGGAAGACAATTGCACCACACTAGCCCAGGGTCGAAGCCGGCTCACTTTTTGGGTCGTTTGGGAATTGCCGGATCAACTGTTGACATTGAGAAGATGCAAGTTTGTTGCCTTCCACCTAGCTGAACTCGAGTTCTGCGAAAGGACTACAACTCAACCAAATGGGGCTTCGCAGCGGCCTGAAGAAGGTCACTCGCGACGACTCACGAGTCTCTGTCTTTCGTGAGGCTGGCCTTCTTCTTCTGCCGAGCATGAGGAGCCCCTTCGGGGCTGTGCAGCGATTCTCTTTACTTTCTTCCTTGGGGCAAACCCCGTTGCAGGTGCACGCCCCGCTTCCGCGACTCCTGGAACTCTATACAATCAGCTGAGGACGAAGGTCGATGTTCGAAGTTTTCTTTCTTTCTGTTTCTCTCTCTCTCTCTCTCTCGCAGACTGGGTTCGTCTTGCTGAACAAACCCGAATGTGACAACACGTGTCCAGAAAGCTCCACAAGCTTGAATGAGTTGCTCCTTACCGACATGCAAACTTCCGGAACAGAATTGCAAGAAGGGCTGCGGCCTGTAATGCAGAATTCCCTTGCGTCTCCTATCCCTGTGCAAGCAGGTGACGGCTGGACGGGAGCCAGTGTCTGCCACCTGATAAGTATGGTTCAGCTCCTCATACCTGGCCGCATCTGCGGCAGCAGCCACCTCGGCAGTATGACCCCGGATTCAGGCAACTCACGCAACTCTGGCCTGTTCAGATTCATCCCTAGCGCAAAGCATATCCTGCTGGTGTCGACTTTGTCCGACTCCTGCCTTTTCTGACCCAAGCCCAACCAAACCAAACCCATTCTATATATCCCATTACCCACTCCTCTACGACCCTCCTGTGCAACCTCTGACATTCGCACGTTCTTCACACCAGGAGACATGCAACAATCCTGGATGCCGTCGCTTCGATTGTTCATTGCTTTTTTCGCGCCACGTGAGGACGAATACACTACCATAATAGAGCGTGCGCAACGTGACTGCTGTAAACCACAGTATTGTCGCGCTTCCTCCTTCTTTGCCGAGATTCCGCCCGACAGCGTTCCTCTTCGGCACGCACATCCTGCGGAATCTGCGAAGCTCATGGTGAGAGGGGTGTGAGAGTACTCGCATCTTTGTGAAAGGGCGTGCCAGGCAAGCTCCGGTCCTCGTCCTCCGTGTTCCCCGCTTCCCCAGACGGCTTTGCAGGCTTGTTGCTGTAGCTTTTGGTATCCTCAGAATTGTCGAACACGGAAAGCCCGCAGCAATCTGCAGCAACTCATTGAAACACGGACATTGGGCCATTGAGCCACTTTGGCGACAACATAATTCTCTAGACCGTGAATTTCTAGCTTTGTGCTTCGAGTTTTAGGGCAAGCAGTTAGCAGTTAGCACTTGTCTTGATGCAGCATCCAAGTGTCCAAGCGAATGAGGTTGGCCAGGAACAGCAGCGAAGTCACGGGCAACACGTACAGGGGAAGGGCTGTCAAAGTTGCGAAGTACTCCTGCCACATCTGATGGCGCCGAGCACTTCCGCAAGCGACTACGCAAAAGTGTCAAAAAAACAGTGCGATCTGTCTTTGTGCATAATGCAGGCATTTCTAACGGTTATAGCTAGGGAACCTTATTTTCAAATCTTCATAAACGGAAAAACGGCTTGCTTCTTCCCATTCGGTCTCCCCCGCGGGCAGATTCTTTGGCCCATCCACATTGACAAGGTAGGACATCACACCAGGAAGGCAGTAGCACGGGTTCAGAATGGAGTTCACGATGTGCCAAACCAGGGCTACAGTCTTCAAACTCTCTGGAACAAAAGAGGCCGTCAGGGTCCAAACTGCAATGCCTGGCAGTAAAATTGTGGCCATCAGCGCCACGGGCACGATCTTCGACACCGACCTTGTGACCCACGCATAACTTAAGCAGCTACATGGCGATTCGGTGCTTCAACGGTTTAGGTGCCGGCGTCTGTCCCACAGTAGCTGCTCTGACTCTAGCTATGCATGGTGACTTTCATCATATTTTGGTGGTACGAGTGTTGTGGTGCTCATTTGGAAGCATGCCGCTGACACGCAGCGTTGCACAATCGCACATGCAACATACAGCAAATACACGCACAATCGATTAATCTATCCATCCGTCAACCAATCGACCGATCAATCGAGGAGCCCATCAATCTCGCACACACACACACACAGAGACAGAGACAGAAGGTTTCGAAATGGCTCTATATTTCTATCTTCCAAATGCGGCACCGCGGTAGGTCGTGCTGAGGGCAGGACGAAACTGCAAGGAGCGGTCGCAACAACTTGGGCACCGACTCGGCAGTAGAGAAAGCCGCTGCCAAGTTGTAGATGGCAAGCGTCGTGGGAATGGGGTAGAGGAACATTGCAAGTACCGCGGTAGGAGCACTCTGAACGGGTATGGAAGCCGGTCGCATTGCAAAGAAGAGAACCATGAATGACACCGAAAGGGGAAGCAAAAGTCCGGCATGTGCCATAAAGCTGCCCAGCCAGTATGCTCGAGGAGTGAGGCCCTGAGAAATGGAGACATACTTGCATTTGTTCTTGGAATCTGCGACAACATCCGACGCTGAATTGATCAGTGCCACACCGTAGGCCATGGCGGGGTACCTGGTGCATGAGCAATGATTGGCAGCAGTGGCAGCAATGGCAACACTCTGTCTACTACACAAGCAGATCACAGCATACCCAAGCCCAAGGTACACTGCGATGGCATAGCCATTGGTGCCACCATTGTCGGATGTGGCACCCAAGCCCGAAAGGCTCAGCCCTCCCACTTGGAGCAAGATCGGCACAATAACCACCATCGAGGCCCGAAACCGATTCAACTTCATCGCGCACAAGCGCAAAGTCAGCATCGCTTTGATGCTCCGCCACTCAGAGCATTCGGCTCGAGGCTGTGTCACAGGGGATTCTGCCTCAACCTCCTGAAAGTCCACGTTGACGGGCGTTTTGTCCCCTTCTTCCCGCTTCGCTTCTTCTGCCTGACGGCCTAAAGCCATAAAGACATCCTCCAGGGAGGACATGCCCAGTGTGTAATCCAAGATCCCGAGCCGCTGCTGAGATTGCTCCAGTGCTTGGAGGAGTGGTGAAAACTTGTCGACCTCTTCGAAGCTCAAGGTTATGTTCACCTGCCGCACCTCCTGCGTGACCAAAGAAAGCATCAGCGGTTCCTAAAACCGGGAGCGCAAGGATCTGCATTGTCTACATCTTGACTTGGCATCGACGCCGGCCTCGTCAGCTCCCTTCTCCAGGGATGCAGATGGCACGTACTCCTGCGAAACATATTTCATCAGCGACAATATCGTACTGCCCTAAAGACAGAAGGAACAAGATTTATGCATACTTTTGCTCGTTCCATTTGTACTTCTCTCGTCCTGGACGAAGTGCTCGATCTCGGCGGCTGAGGCGCTTTCGTGAGGGCTCAGCGCCAGCGTGAGGCGGTAGCCGACCCCGAATCTGACAAAAGTGCTCGCACTCTCTATGGTTTTTGAAGCCATCTCAAGTATCTCTTCTGCGTATCCTTTCACTCTTCAGCCGTTCCCTGGAATGTGGGCAATGCCTGGCTAATATTCAGTTGACCGAGGTGTCTGGTAATGTGGCGACCTGGCTAAGGGGCAAACCTGTGCTTCAACTCGCGTGAAGTGCCCACGGCTTGGACTTTCCCACGTGCCAGCACGGCCTGTCACACAAGCACTGAAGTCTCGAAGGCACAGGGCGAACGGCATCGTGATGCATCGTGCCTTGCGATTTGCTAGGATGTCTGCCTCCTCCAAGTAGTGGGTCGTGAAGATGATGCAGCGGCCTGCGGGTGAATTGCGACATGCACCACTCCGACTGCTCTTGGTGCTGCATTCTCGCATGCTACAGGCTACAGGTGCATGCAAAAAAAAGTCGCTTGAGGAAGGCAGCCCGATTACCTCAGGCCCCCTCAACACTTTCATCAAGACGAAGTGCCTGTGTTCCTCATGCGAAGCAGCAAGTCCCACAACTCTCTCCGCGAGGAGGGGTCCTGGTTTGGCAGTCATTTTGGGTTGGCAGCAGATGGCTCACGAAGGAAACTGCACTAAACCAAAGCAGATGTTGTCGAAGAGTCCATGCCGCTTGTTGGTTCGTCCAGGAACGAGACTGGGGAAGCACCGATCCTTAACAAACGCGGGCTCGAAATGGCATGGTTCCGGGCAGTTCCCAGACTTTACAGCCTGAACAGCAAGTCAGCAAAGCTAACATCCTGCATTTTGGCCCAGCAGCAGTGCTGTGGCAACCCAAAGCCTCCGCTTCTGTCCTCCAGAGAGCTTCCCACACTGGCTGTCCTTCTTTTCCTTAGAATCCAGAATTGCTGATGTGAAGTTTGGCCCTGTGGCTGGAAGCCTTTGAAGCCTTTGACGCACTTAAGCCCAAGCGTCGTCCAAGCCCAAGGCGTTCAGAATCGTGCCTAGCTCTGTAAGGCTTCAGGTGCAAGGAAGGTAGAAGGTATCCTAGTCAAGGTTGGAACCTATGGAACCTTGCATCGGAGTCTGTTTCTTTCAGCATCTGAAGAGTGGCCTATCTGGTCATCGACGTTGGCTTCAGGAACGCCTCGAAGCATGCCTCTGGCAGGACAAACTGCCTCTCCATTTCTACATACTCGGCCCAGCAGTTGCAAAAAAACACCCAATCGACGTGGCAAGCCAGAAGTTTAAAGGAATGATTTACTTGGGAAGTCTCAACCTGAAGCTGAGGCGCTGAAGAACTTGAGATGTTGTCGCACACTGAACTCTGGGTAGCTTGGGTTGTCTTGCGGGCATATAGAAATCTGGTGGCGTGCTCGCTGCAGATCAGTTCCTCGGAACACATGTGATTGTAATGCGTTGGTGGACTGATGCAGACACCCCAAGAAGAGGACCTGCGACATGCCAAGGCAATCAGGAGTCGGACATCGTGGCCGTTGATGAGTGTTTCGCCAGATGTTGGAGGTATCAGGCCTACCGCACAGTTCAATGCGGTTGTTTTGCCAGCACCATTGTGGCCGAGAAGTGCGAAGATCTCTCCGGCGTATGAATCCAAGCAAAGGTCGTCCACTGCCACCTTGCCATCCGGAAACACCTTGCGCAAGTGTTGTATCGACAGCACTGCATTTCCGGATGCTGTGTCTCGAAGACTTCCATCACTCGCGTAAGGTCGCTTCGGGCACATGTACTTCGGGTTGAAGCAGAAGCACATAGGCTTTGCCATGCCGTACTGCCCCTGTCTCACGTTACTCAGCCACCACACAAAGATGACCGTCAAGACGGTGGTAGCCACCGTCAGAAGCATGGCCCAACCAAGTGGGAATATCGTGGCTTTGGAAACCTCCAGGCAGGGAAAGTGAATCGGATGATAGTCCAGCATACAAATGTCCGTGACCGAGAGCGTGTCGAAGTTGACCTGCGTGGTACTGTATCGCCTATGCGAACTTCTCAACCGAACCTGATCCTCTGACCATTCTGCGAGCGAGACACACCCACATAGCTGCATGCGCCCGACTCCTGAGTGTGGATGCAGCTCGAGGCCCAAGCGACAATCCGCAGCCTATCTGCCAAAGCTGCCATCCCCTGTCCCCTATCACCTTGAAATGCATGCCCAGTTGCGTCACAGCTCCGGGCGGCACTGAGCCAGAGCATGGAGGTCATGGATTGGAACACCTGCCGCTGCTGCAATCGAGTTAAGCGAAATAAGAGCTGCTGCGGATATATTGGCTGGATGCATTTGCAAAGTGAAGATTTGCACTGCAGAGTTCCTTGGGAAGGCCCCGGTGGGGTTATATTGCAGCAAGTGGTTCAATGTTGTTGCCTGTTGACAGAGTAGCAAAGGAGGGTTTCTCTCCCCGATCCAGACGCATTTGGGCGCCACATCCCTCCTCAAGCCGAAGCTCTGAAGATCCGGACAGTACGAACGCACGAACGCGCAGCCCGCGCCGTGATACTGAGACTGCGCCCAGGCACATTGCAGAATGGAATGCAGCTAGTCAGCCAGCCGAGCCAAGCTCGCTCGCGAAGCAGAAACCTCAACTTTCGGCACCGTGCTACACTAAGTCAGCACAGGACATCTGCAACAATCCCAACCGTGTACCAACCGCATTCGGAGCACGACGAGGCAGCAGCGAGATCCCAACGTCAACAACTATCTGCGTTTCTGGGGGTGGGCACTCCAGGGATACTCGGCGAAACTCAGGACTCTGAATGGTCTTCTCCGGGGGGGGCTCTCCGCGGGACTCTCAGCCAGTGGCACATGGTGGCACTCGCGGGTTACTTGGTGGGACTCTCTGCAAGCTTCTCAAGAGCACTCCACAGCAGGACTCTCTGTGGGCTTATCTGCAAAGCCCAGGGCCAGGCCGAGAGCGGGACACCAATAAGCGAGGAGGCGAAGAGAACGGTTGATTCAAAGCCCAACCATGCCATGCCAAGCGCCAAGCGCAGAGGGAGCACAGCACTCGCCAAGAGCATCAACGAGCACTAGATGCTTCCAGGGGTCCACAAGCCCAATCAACTGCTAGGCCCAGGCCCGATGGCACTTACAGCCGCCAAGGCCTCGAAGGTGTATCAGGTTGTGAGAACAGGCACCCCCTTCCAAATCCTCCCCCCAACCCAAAGCCACATGCACCCCCCCCCCCCCTGCCCCCGCTGTTTGCTTGAGGGGCCCGCGGCTCAACTGGTGTGAGCATTATGTTACGAATCCTGTCCAAGCCGAACTGTCTAAACTCTGAACCTTGAGCCTCGCACTCTAAACCCAAAAACCCGAAACCCCAAACCGTAACCTTGAGCCCGAAGCCCTCCACCCTAAACTAACCCTCAACTCTAAACCAGAAACCAGAAACCATAAACCCGGAACCCTAAACCCTAAACCCTAAACCCAACCCTTATTGCTTGGGGTCCAGCGACTTGGGTGCTGCGGAATCACCGTGCTCGCTCGGATGCGCTGGGCCGGGCCGAGGCGGGTCGCGTAGCGTTAAAATTAAGAGATGTGTTGCAAAGAGGCTGGATGTGCATCTAGGGTCATGAGCACCGGGGTATTCGACTACACATTCGACTACACCCATGGTGCTTGATTGAGTGGAGCCCAAGGTGCTGCAGAGCGGAGCTGCCGCACACGAGGAGCATGGTTGTTATTGCCATGACAAAGTCCTTGGCTTGCAACGCATCGATTCCTAATGATGCCTACCCAGCACACCGTTTGCTGTGCCAACAGTGCCAACAGGTGAGTGGCTGCAATCCTCGGGCTGTCGATGAAGATGCTGAGACAAAAGATCTTGGCTGAAGCACCACATGCCCTCCGCTCCCCCTTGCCTGTCCCTTCTGTCCAACAGTTCTCCTCTCTACTTCGAAATTGTGAGAGGCAGTTCTGAGCGCTGGTGCTCCAGGTCCTCTCAACGACACCCTCACACAAAGCTGCTATCATGAAAAAGTTGAGCCCGGGTCAGTATAGCGACATAGTATCGCGGCATGTCCCCTACGTCTTTCTGACTCTCAGAAGTCGAGACTACAAGCCGTAGAAACATCATAATTCCTGTGCGTTTACGAGGGCCGACATGCAGTCACAGGCACCAGGGCCATAGATTGCACGAAGCCAGTCGACAGGATGATGAAGGAGATCAGGAAGTTGACTGTCTCCAGCACGGGGATTACTGCCAGCCAGCAAATGTAGATGAGGCACAAGCTCATAACAGCGATGACCATGTAGAAGGCGTACCAGGTGAGCCAGTACATGTTCTCTGACAAACCATAGATGTTCTGCAAAATCTTCATCTTCTGGTCTTTCTCACCGACAATATCATAAACAGCAGGGTTCACCGAAAATGCAATGCCCAAGACTGTGTTCAGTGGCAGGAAGGATGCCATCAGGAACCGCCCCAAGGTGGCGCCGTTCTCAATTTCTGTGTTGTCAACTATGCCCATGAAGATGTAGTACATCATAACCTTTGTGGCGCAACCCACGGGCTACAGTACGCTCAAGTACGGACAGGTCAACCTTGTACTGCTGCAGCAGCTTGAAGCGTGGAACGGTGCTTCAGCTGCAGAGCGGATGATGCAGGACCACAGCATGACGCAGCCAACTACATCACAAGAACTTACCAAGCAGGGCTCCGTATGAGTTTGCCGGGCAGCCGTGAAGCCAAGTTGTATGAGCCTGGGTAGGAAGATTCTAAGAAATGCTGCATGCCGTCGATATACCCTTACTGTATGCACACAAGACCTTGCGCAGGGAGCCGATGGTGATTCCCTTCAACCATGAGGGCATAGAGTCCTAGAGCCTTCAACTATGTTTCGCTGCGGCTATGATCATGGCCATCGATACATCGATACAGAAAGTGAAGGACCATCCAGTCTCCAAGGCGCATTTGGAATGGGCCTGCGATGAAACGCCCACGCTTCAGCGCCAGGTACAAGTTCTTCTTGCAAACGACCTGGACCAGTGATGGACACTGACGGACATCCGAAGCGGCTCGATTGCATGCTCTGGAATCTGGAACATGCGGGGCCAAAAGCATGCTTGCCTTCATGACTGCTTTGGTGGTTGGCAGGGGCGGTGACACGGCTGCTGGCAAACCAGCCCCATCTTCCACGTCGATGTGCGCGCCAGGGGTGACTTTGGCCATGGCGTTGACCACCAACCCTGCACTTCTACCCAGGCACTTTGCTTTAAGACTGGAACCGAGGCCAGGGCAGCATCCATCCATCCAGCTTCTACGCAGGCACTTAATCTGCGAAGTCTGAAGTCTCAAGTAGGCAGAGCTTGCTGTTGTGCCGATGCAACTTTAATCAACTTTCACAAGGGCCTTCCAGCAATAGAGTCGAATGTGCGAACTACTTTGAGGCTTGCCGGCTTGCCACGCACACTCGCACTCTGCGGTTTCTGCAACAGCCGAGCTTGGACTTGGGAGCTTTCTGGGTGCAACCTGATGATGTGATGCTCACTGCCCAATAGGCTTCGAAAACGCGTGGGGCCCAGACTTGTCCCCATCTTGGCAGCAAGCAATTCGCCAGATACATTGCCTCGGGCCAGTGGGCTTCCGCTTATGTTGCACTTCTGCCCGACACATTGCCTTGGAAGTCGGTCGGAGAGAAGTGCAGGGAGTCCTCTACATCGATAGTGCCCTCCTCGCAAACACCGAAGTTGCTTCGGTTCAGGGATTGGAAGACATTTCAAGGCCGGCCGCCGGGCCAAGCTTCAGTCAGTCTAGGCTTAGCAAATTCGCAGACAGTGTCGTCCCTCCTCAGTGCCCTCCGCCGTTACCGCTGTAGTCTGTTCCTCAGCACCATCGACGATGGGATGCAATAGGTGTGTTACAGCAAATTCTTTGCATGGTTTGCAACCCCCGTATTGCCCGAAACCCACAGCAGGCCTGCAACATACGACATCTGCGTGGCATGAGATCTTCAGGATGTTGCAGGGGTAAAGTTCAAGAAGCGGAAGCAAAGAGTGCTGTCCCTTCCAGCCGCAGTACAACAGCTAGGAGTTTTTCACTTAATGCAGGAAGAGTAGCCGAGACTTGCCGGTTCCAACTGCTCGGCTTGGCAGGCTCGGAGGCCTCGCAACCAGAACAGATACAGCTCGCGCAGGCAGAACGGCCTTATACCACTTTCATAGCCCAAACCTAGCCAGCGCATGCCAGCGTGATGGGTCAACATGCCCTGAGACTAGGCCCGTGTACTTACCGACGTGTTTTAGCAGCTATATTATTAACAGCTACTATACTTACTAGCTAGCAGCTAGCAGGGCCGCCATGACATGCAAAATCATGTACTGAACACTGGATAGCACTTGCAAGGCACTTGCAATGCACTTGCAATGCACTTGCAATGCACTTGCAATGCACCTGGCGTCCAAAGCCGCCCCTGGGGTCGCAGTCCAGGTCTCCGAGGCTGTCCTCGTCCTGGTGTTGTAGGTCCGTACTTGTGACGTTACTTGCGGAATTCGAAGTGGGCCCAAGAAAACTGGCATTTTTCTTCCATACTCTTCACCCCCCTCGAGTTGCTTCAGTGTGGTCTTCCATTCTCTTTGCATGCTTATCGCTTACCCTGCAGTCGTGCCCGCGACAACATTGCCCAAGACCGCTTGCCTCAAACTCGATGAAGGTGTTGCGGACATTGATGCCCTTGACTCCTCCATGAATGGGATTGCTTGAGGGGTTGAGAGCTTGCGGTGAACTCCCGCCACCCGTGGCTCTCAAGCGCAGAGAGCCTAGCAGCGAGTTGTACTTCATCAGGTCGGAAGGCTTCGGCATGGTCCTCTCCCCATCCGATGGCCCCTCCCAGCGGACTGCGAGTGCTGCGCAAACCGTCCTTTGGTCTTCGAGTTGAAGTCCGCAGCCTCAAGGGTTCTAGAGCTGCAATAGAGCATGGTGGAGCTGCAAGAGCCGCCGCTGCAAATTCCCTCGCCGCGTTCGTATCCCTCAGTCAGTACACTGCAGTACGTTGCACTCAACAGCTAAGGACCGAGCAACAAATGATGCAGGTTTGAAGGTTGAAACGACGGGGGCCTGAGCATCAAACTTGAGCGCAAACGAACAATAACAATCATCTCTGCTGACGGTGCACAGAGTCCCATAAGGCACTTCTTTTCCCACATTACGTCGCTGCCGGGACCTGCGGGTGTACTGAGGCCTGGACTTGCACAGCGTGCGCCACCAGTAGACTCAGTAGACTGGAACCGTGAGGGTTGTGGAACCCTTGAGCCAGAAAAGGACAAGGGCACTTAAAACTAAACCCCCGCACGCGAGATCCTACATCGAAATGCGAGTATGTAGAGCTGCGGCCTGCCCTCGCCTACCTTGTTTACGGATCGCTGTGTACCTCCCTGTGAGCTTGCTCTATGCCCCGTATATGCCCGTATCTTGAGCGTGGATCAAGCAGAGAGCGCCTCCTTGCGGCAAGTCACTCGGCTCGCATGGCCCAAGTCCTCCACTGGATGCATGTGAGAACCACAACTTGGAAAAACACTCAGCTACTCTACAGCACACTGCAAGTGGAACGTGGCCCTTCAGTGAATCGAGAACCGCATTTACGGCAGGTTTCCATGGGTTTCTATGGCCATCTCCATGAGAGTTGTCTGAAAGCTCCTTCATGCAAGGTTACACAGCTATCTCCGCAGCTACTCTTGCAGACGTAGTCACGTAGTCCTCCTGAACGGCCAGGCGGAGCGGCGCTGAAGAGCGTAACTGTCAAACGGGCAGCCAGCTTGCCAGGCCAACATTCGGCGTGTGCGCACAAGGCTTGGAGCCGTTTAGTTGGAAACACGTACAACTGCATTCGGCCGCAAGACAGAGCTTTTCAAACTCCAAGAATGGCCTGCCGGCAGGAGGGTCTGACCAAGTGAACATCAACCTGCCACGTGCCACTCTTCTCACTGCAGGGCTCTTGGAAAGTTTGCATGCAGACAAGCCAGGGGATGTCGAGTTTCGATGCTGTTGACCAGCCTCGTTCACCGGTGGTGTGGCCTGGGTCCTTCGAAATGTTGCTGCGTCCAAGTGCACCGGCTCCTGGGCCAAAAGCAGAAGTGACCCGCGGCATCCGGCCGACAAATGCGACAACTGAACATGGCAACACTATGGATCTTTACTGTCATCAAGGGTTGTTTGAACCGATGGTGGCAAGTATCAATCTCCACTCAAACACAGACACAGATCTTTAGCATTGCTCCTTGGGAAGACGTGGCTTGGGCCGGAGGAGAACAGACCTCCTTCGTCGTTCCATGATTGATTTGCGCCGCTCCTGGTCAAGATGAGTGTTTCCGCCTATTTCCTCTAGACTCTAGACCCGAGACTTCTTCGGTTCCTACAACTTCCTACGCAAGCATCACTGCCTGCCGCTTCTGAGGAGACAGGCGAGCTCGCAACTCCGTGTGAGGCCTCTGCCACAGGGTTTCTGCGCAACTGAAAAATTGAAACGGCAATGCCAGCGTCCGCCGGCTTTACATTCCACCCACTATGGCTTGGTAAAAAAATCGTGGGCTGGGCGATTAAATCATCAGCGAGCTTGCACACGTTCCCGATTACTGTCACCAATGTACCTCTCAAGTGGCCCCGAAAGGCAAAGCGGCACAGTCCCATCATGGTTGTGTCTTTGCAGAATGCGATTCCGCTTGTCGTTCAAGGGCGGTGAGCGGTTAGCACAAATCCTTCGAATGGCCTGGAGGTCTTGAGCAGTGACGTGCGGAGTCGCAAGTGCGTCAATCTCCTGTGGTCAGGCTTTCAGGGCATTTCTGAAAACCTTGGGTAATGGTTGAGGGACTACCCACACGTTCTCGACCGGAAAAGATCCTGCGAAAGTAGCAAGCGCTTGCACTCCCACATCTTCACAAACCCGCTGTTGACAAACTTGACAAGGGCACATGACATATTGAGGGACTCATGAGGGCCAGTGCGTGCAGGGGCCTTGGGCTTTGGGGAGCCCTCCCTGGCTCTGATCGTCGAGAAGCCAAGCGTGTGACACGCTGTCGCATGCGCTCCTTGGCCGAAGTCGGAGCCGTGTTGCTTATCAGGCCTGTTTAGGAAAAATTTCTGCGAGGAAACGCCAGGCGCGAAAGATGCGAAAGTGCCTGCAACACAACCGCCACTAGTACAACTGATCCAACTCAGATCAGGCCCGCGCATCGAAGTCTGCACGCCGAGCACGCAAACGTGCCTGCACGCTAGAATCTCTAGAACATGCTGCCAGACGTTCATAATACGTGCTAGGCTAGGCCGACAGAACAAGCCAGCACAAGAAGTGAATGGGCAGTCTGGGCCTGAGACGCTGTAACATACTACAGCATTTGTACAAAACATGTTGACACAAAGGCTCGGCTGGGATGCCTGGCAGTGACGCATGCACGGATGGAGGAAGGGCACTCTGTCCACATTTGGCATGCTGAGTGCTGGCAGGTCACAGTACTGTACTTGGGAACGACTCTCGTGACAAGCTCTCCCCATCAGGGCCTGTGGCTGCGCCAAAGAGCGCAGTCCGCGACGGTACCTCAGAAAGGTGGACATGAGTCAGTCCGCGTGCCCGTCGCAGATCTGTGAGCACTGCGCAAGTATAGATGCAGAAATCACGTGTTTGACATGGGTTGCTGGAATGCTGGTTTCCTGCATCTGTTTGGGTATGGCCACCACAAGAAGACTTTGCAACTGCTCGTGGATGCTTGTCTGCTAGTGCCTGTTTCTGTACATCTAGTAAGCATGCATTTGTATGGTCGAGCGGAAGTGGCATTTGCCAACCTCCGACACGCAATAAGACCTAAAAATTAGGACCTAAGATTAATGTCACATACATCGCTTCATGATGCTTCCACGTATTTGCAGCGAGGCAACAGAAACACCACAGTGGCTCGCATGGCTTTCATATCAGCTTGTTGCAGCACACGGATGCAGGCTGCCTGCACTGGACAGTCTAATAGTAGCTCGCTAGTGTTCACAGACCTCCCGTTGGCAGGCTGCAGTGGCCAAAATAGACATCACCATTTCTGTACACATGCTATCCTTGCAGCCCACCCTAAACAGTAGAATTCGGCAAGTCTGCTAGCTAAGCCATGCTAAGCCCGTGGCACCTCCGCAGCACTGTCAAAGTCTCGGCGCCTTGGCGTTCCATCAAACCCCCACTTCTCAAAACTATTCTTCTCCTTATCTATTGCTATTACTAGTACTGTGACTAATACTACGACTATTACGTATTCCGTTGCCGCAACAGTAGCAGAAATCGGTAGCAAGAATCATAGAAATAACAGACCACAATAAGAACAACAACAATAAGAAGAAGAAGAATAATAATAACAATTTCACAGATGCAACGACAATACTGCCTCCTTGAGAACTTGCACATTAAGCCAGCTGTGGAAGAAAACGGACTCCGTTTCGGCGTCCCGTTTTGTTTCCGTTCCGGTGCCTCTCCCTTCTGGCTTCTCTTACCCGTTCCGTCTTGGCCTCCGGGGTCTCGTTAGAGACAGAAGGGGAAACGATCAACTTGTGGGCGCCCCGGCGTCTCCAAGCAGTGCGCCCAAGCTTCATAGAGAAGGGCATGGTGTGTCCCGATGCCACGATCCTGCAGGGCTTTCGTCTTGAACCCGCTTTTGTTTATCTAGACTCCTACCCGTGTAGAACCAGGACTCCTACCCTAAACCCTAAACTGCCCTAAACCTTATAAACTCTAAACTTAAAAAGGAGCCTCGAGTTGCCTGAAGATGTCGGTGGGCCGAGACTCTTTGTCGGCCAACATGACCTCAAAGCACTCTCAGAGCCAATGTCATGGAGCTCGCGCGCTACGACGGCTGGAATCTGAGAAAAGAACCCATAAGCGGAGAAGGCGTATGTCCTGCTGGGAGCTGGCTTATGCTGGCTTGAGGCTCGCCACCGAACTTTTTACATCTGTATAAGGTCCAACCCCAAAGAAGACTCGCAAGTGCATGCTTGTTGCCAATGCTAGGTGAACGAAGGCAGCAAGCTCCGTTATCGGAAGTGAGTTGTGGGGGATTCTGTGGCGCCTGGCTGTACAGCTTCTCCGTCGAAAGGCCTGGGGTTTGGGCAGACTGGCATGCAGACGCAGGAGCTGTGCATATGACGCTGCGCAAAGCAGAAGTTAGAAGCCCACTGTTGGCTCTCACAGTCTGGCCGTGAGGCCATTGAATCACGCTGACCAGATGCGGACCGAGTGTTAGATGTTCGGTGCCACCATAAGCCACGCCGACTGTGACCGCCAATAAGCACGTACAATTCGTGTTTACTCCTGGCAAAAGACCGACAAAGCCTTTTGAAGCAGCCTTTGGGGCTCACTGGCAGCCAGAATCGACATGAAATGCTTGGCCTGGGCCAGATCTAGCCTATCTAGTCTAGCTGCTAGCTTGTCGCGGGAGTTAAAATATGCCTGCAGGCTTACAGCAACTGGCAGGCTGAAGCCGAGCAAACTTCAGCAGTAGATGCCAAGAGCGCAAGCCCATTGCACGCACACCACTTCGTACTAATATGTTCGCAACGAAGTTTGCCCAACATCTGTGCCTTCTCAACATAATTTGCATTCTCAGCCGCCAAGCTGCCAACTTGGGGCCGAACTGCGCTGACGAACGGCTTGTGAACTGCCGCTTGGGGCCATAGCTGTAACAAAAGCCGCTCCGAGCGATGATGCCTGTCCCTGAGGTCTCAATCCGCAACATACATGGAAACACTAGTACCAGTTGAAGCAGTACTATATGAAAGACAGGTGCAGGTACCTGTACTAGCAATGCTGACCTGCACTGGCACTTCCAGCAGCAGCAGCAGGAGGAGGAGGATGAGGAGCAGTAGTAGTAGTAGTAGTAGTAGTAGTAGTAGTAGGTGTACGCACGCGGGCGCCTTCCCTTTTTCGCCGGTAATAAAACTAAACCTGTTTCTGTTTACGAGACTCATTCCTGAAGAATGCCGGGTTTCGCGGCGTTGAAGGCCCCAGGCCGGCAACCATGACCAGCCCCAAGGCCCCCCCCCGAGCCAAACCAAGCGAGAGCCGATGTTCAACATAAATTATTGGCCCTCATAGGAAATGCTAAGCCCTTTTAGGACATGCAACCGTAAGCCGAGTAAGTGAACAAGCATCTGAAACAAGAGATGTCAAAAACGTTGACATTTGAGAACGCAACAATGCAAGTGCAGAAACACTGCAAATAGCGGCATTTCCACACTTGGCAAAAGCAGGGGAAACGTCAAAACATCACGCATGCAGAACAAACGCAAACCCGGCGCTCCTTGGAAAAGGCTCTCTCAAGCATAGCATTTCAATGCAATGCGCGTGCTGAACACGCTGTGACAAACAACGCTTTAAAGGCTAGAAAATAAGTAGTGGTAGTAGCGGTAGTAGGACCAATCGTCGTAGTAGTCGTAGTAGTAGTTGTAGTAGAAGTTGTAGTAGTAGTTGTCGTAGTAGTAGTCGTAGTAGCAGCAGTAGTAGTAGTAGTAGCAGCAGCAGCAGCAGAAGCAGATAGTAGCAATAGCAGACATGGTAGTTCTAGTAGCATTAGCAGTAGCAGTAATTAGTATTGCAATACAGTAGTATGCTGCAGCGGTAGCAGTGCGTCAACAATGATCTGAGAAGCGACTTGGACAGAGCAACGTGGGCAGCCCCTGTGACGCTTACGAGCCAGGGACTGCCCTGCGGACACATCCGCATGGTGCAGGTGAGACGTGAGACTCTGCATAATCTGCAAATTTCGACTGAATATGGCTGAATCCTGACATGTCTTCACAGCGCAGGGTGCTCCGCAATTGGTGCTAAAGCCGGATTGACGTTCGGCGTGGGCTGCACTCAGTCGGACTATACTCAGCCCCCATGGGAGGCCGACCAATGATGGTTGCTCCTGGAGAAATGGCAGGCCGCTGAGGCAATGATGAGAACTCATCGTCTGGAACTTGGGTCTCGGCCTCCATGGCCAAGTCCATTATGTCCTTCAAACCAAGCTTCGGATCTACCTCAGCCACCTCAGCCGCTGTGGCGACTGCATTTACCACACTGTCATCTTCAGGCAATGCCTTAGCAAAGGCGCCCCTAACCACCGGTGAGCCAGAGGCACTTCTCGGCGGCGCCCAGTTTTCTGCCTCCTCTTTCCTCCGCTGCTTCCAGGCCGCCTCCTCTCCGTGAAGCTCCTTCATGACTAGTACCCTTGCTTGAGCATTGTGCCGTTTCCGCCAGGCACGTGAGAAGCACAGAATCACGAAGGAAAGGACCACCAAGAGAAGGCCGCCCAAGCCATATTTGTTGACCATGGGCATCCCATCACCCTCACTCCAAGGCCACCACTTTAAGTCTTCCAAGTCGTCGGTCACCCTGAAGGTGCCAAAGCACACGCTCGCCCTCCAGAAGAAGATCTGCGCAACAAAGACAATGAGGAGCGCCCCACCGAAGTGGCAGCAACGCACCCACACCGGGAGGTCCCGAGCCTTCAGCTGACACTTCTCCCTGATGCGGTCCTCACAATAATCCAACCAGTCCAGGTCCACAAACTCAACCTTGGGAGCGTGGATCTGGTCGTTGAGCTTATCGAAAGCGTCCTGAATCGCCCAGCCCATCCCTCCCCAAAAGGTCACGGAGACCATGGCCGTCAGGGAAAACATCAAGTTGCCAGCTCTCGCCCAAACTTCACTTTCGTCCCGCTTCAAATAGAAGCTGCCGGTCAGGGCCAGCGGAATCGTGGAGAAGATCACCTCAAGATGCTTGGTTGCAGCGATGTTGTGCCTCTATGCCCTGATAGGAACGCACTCTCATGTCTCAAAACACAAAACTCCTCCAACTTGTGTCCAGACACCGGCAAAGTGCCAATGGTGCACTGGATCAGCGAGACACGCATTATTCCTGCAAGCCTGCGTGCAACACACGAGCATCATGGGCACAGGCATGTTGACGGTGTGCTGCTGTTGGCGTGCTTGACTCAACTTCAGGCAAGAAGCACTGACGTTGGCCAATCTGGACCTCCACCTAAAATTGCATAGTGAGTCTATCCGACATCTGCATGATTGGCCACGCGAGCAAGGATTGCAAACATGTGTGAAAATGGAACAGACTTTGCTAGCCGCGAGCGATTTGGTCACCCCAGCCAGAAACCAGATGAAACCAGTAGTGCAACCAAGCTGCACAGGATCATGCACTTTCCGAAGTTCAGGCCGGGTCTTCGGAGAACAGATTCGATTGCTCGCATGAAGGGCCGGTGAATGCCTCAAGCAAGGGCTTGCCATGAGAGCTTCGGCAGATGGAACAAAGGTTGCACACGCAGGTCGCGCACGCACGCGCACACACACACACACACACATTCACACACCTTGCGCAATCAAGTCAAAGCCCGGCACCAACCATGTGGCGAATGGACTGGCGACTTCCAAGCATCTGTCCAATGATCTTCTGTTGGATGGCGCACGCCGAAAGCTTCAGCACGACGCAAAGGAAAATGCAGATGACCTGCCAGCTTGGTGTTCTCAAATATGCCATGATACCTGCTCACGAGACCGAACAGCATAAAACCCACACACGAGCATCGCCCAGCATGCTCATTGCAACCCAAGGGTCACAACCCCACCAAAAGCCGTACGGGCATCGGCCAGAGATGACGAGGCCACCAAAAAGGTAGATTGGCGGACCTGGGACCTGGAGAGCTTAAAGGAACTCCCGCATGCTTGAACATTCCTACTTGCCTACGCTTGCCTTATCTTAAGTCCTCTAAGCGCCTCAATTCGATTCTAAGCCTTGTAAACATTCTAAACTGTCAGCTGGTTGCCGGCGGCAGCATGAAGAGGAACATGCCAGCTCCAAAGGTGAATCCCAGGATGCCCAGGAATGGGAGGTTGGTGACAAAGGACTTTAGCCATGCCAACAGCACGTTCAGAAATATGGGAATGATCTTGTACCTGCAAGAGCAGCAATGTGTGCAATTCTCCTCTATAGGATCTACACATCGGAGGAGAAAAAGACCCAACAGTACGGCATGATATACGGTATGGCATGCCGAATTTCAAAAGCACTATATGAACAAGAAAGACTGACGAAATGAGGAGGAGCAATATCAGAATCACAGCCATGACGTAGGCCCAGGAGGCAATGGGGACCCACTCCCACTGCGTCAGTTGCACGAAGATGGCCTGCGACTGTCTGAGCTATATATGGGTACAACTCTGAGACATGGGCCGTCCAGTGACTAGTGTTTTAACGTTTCTGCATTGACGCTCATCTTTAGGGCCCACCCTTCTAATGCAAAGGCTGCTCTCGCTCTATCGAAGAGCTCCTATGGGCCACGGGCCGCATGGGTCATGAAGATTCATGAAGCCTGAGTGCGCTCTGTCAAGCACCGGCCACCAGGATGGAGGCCCCGTGCAACTCGCACGGCTTGGTTCGCAGCTGACATGGCCAGCACCTCACTTCCGACCCCAGCTTCAAAAGATCCCAGGGGAGCAGCTACTAGTTGGATCTAACTGATCTAACTAGCAGCTGTGGGCCTGCTGATGCTTCTTGACGCTTCAGGAAAAAACGGCCGTAGTCTTTGCTACCTCCTCTGCCTGAATGCCCAAGGTCTAAATACTCATGCAGGAGTGGTAGGGTGCAGCCTTGAACGCACCATAGACCCCCCCTTTCAATACATGGCTGCT
Source organism: Symbiodinium natans (assembly GCA_905221605.1). Lineage (NCBI taxonomy): Eukaryota > Dinophyceae > Suessiales > Symbiodiniaceae > Symbiodinium > Symbiodinium natans. The sequence goes on along the minus strand of CAJNDS010002592.1, from coordinate 164,856 downwards.
GTGAAAGGTCATAAGGGCGATCAAAGTCTGCATGTTAAAGTTGAACAGTAATCCCGCCGAAGCACAAGCGGCATGAGTGGCAGCGTCAAGACCAGGAATCCAGCACGAGCCCAGCTGGACTCGCAAATGCCCAGCAAAGACTTCCACATGGGCAGGTCCTGGTGGAGGACCCACACATACATACACTGAAGGTCTCTAGCAAGAGAGTAGAACTCAAACAAAAGCAAGTAACCATGCAAGAACCCTTTTGGATCTATGTGCCTGCAGCCATGTGCTCATGGCTTGCCAGATCCGATTGAATGACACACAGATGAAGGCCAGGAAAGTCAGGAAGAAAAAAGCCAGGAAGCACTGCACCTGCACGGGGCTAAATTACAAGCAACAGAGCACAGCAAACGCGAACAGCCTTTTCTTGTAGGATCCTGAAACACCTAGCGCCCTAGTGGCGTCGAAGCTTATCAGCTGCCCGCCATGTCAGCGATGTGGCTGTCCGCTGCCCAGAGCTGAAAGGCAACGAAAAGGGCCCCGAGCAGGGCAATAAAGCCACAGCCAACTGTCTGGACGATGTTGGAGAGCTGCCTGCCGGGGCAACAGGCTGTCTCGCAACCAAGTTGCTGAAACGACTGAGGAAGTGCAGCCGGAAACGCATGTTGGGGAATCTTGTGTCACGGCATCAGCGCAGCATGTCAGGCATTGGTCAAACATGGGTGCCGCCTCATGTGAGCGGTGTGCTGAATTAAGTACCTGCAGCAACAGACATAACAAATCACAGCAAACAAGACTTCAAAAGCAAACCAAAACATAGAAGAGCTCTCAAACATCCTCATACGGTAGGGCATGGGTGCTGCTGTGCTCGATCGCGAGTCCGCTGCAACTGCGTACCAGCATCCTCCTTTGCAAGCTGGACCCGCAGCTGAGCAATCCGGAAGTCCATCAGCTCACGGTTCATGTGACTACGTGAGCTCAGGATGATCTGGGCACGATTGTGGTCTGTCCCTGCATAGGTCTTATCCAGGGCAACGCGCAGCGCGGCGAAGCTTGCAAAGATGAGGTTGCAGATGCCGGCAATCAATGGCGTGGCCCAGCGCACAAAGTTCATCTCGCGCTCTACGGCGTCGGTGCTGACGTCAAAGTGCACAGAAGTTGTGGCTGCCCAAGGGATCCACGCACCAATGCAGAGCACAGCAGTTACTGCAAATGCAATCGCCGCGGCTTTGTAGAAGATCCGCTGCTCCCTCTCCTCACCAGTGACCATCTTTAGCATTCGCAATCGATCCTTCAGGTTGTGCTCCGCTGAACCAGCACCCAGCTGAAAGCGAGGCTTCGGTTTGGTAAGCTGGCGCACAATAATTAATGCTGTTGGGCATAAGAAGATGGTCAACACAAGCGGGGCAGTGGGAAACCGATCTGCAAGGAAAAGGATGCCAACCAAAATTTTGGCCACCGCAATGGTGAGCAGTCCACGTCCCATCCACCAATCTCCAGGATACAGAACCAAGTACTCGCCGGGAATGTGCGGCGCATTAAAGAAGTCCAGCAAGTACAATAGCACTAGAATCAAGACCGACCCCCCAGCGCAAAAAAAGGCAACGGCGGAATGTCTCTGCAGGAAATGTAGGCAAACGGAGCCACATCCCATCTCAGACCAAAGCCCCACGACAAGCCCAGAGAAGAATAGAATAATTGTCATACCTGAATTGCCGGGATGATGCAATCTACGTATACAATACTATAAACAGCCGAAAGCAGCCGTTGTAAGCGAAGGACTGACATTCAGGACAAGGTGCACATGATGAAGTCTCCACGAAACCCTAGCTTCGCCGGATCTCGCGAAGCGGTGCTATCGAATATGGCGGACTCTGGGTCCTTCATGGCATTCTCCAGATCCTCAGCTGCAAGGAGCTTCTAATTTTCATGATCATACTGTGATCATGGAGCTGGGTTGAAACCTCTTTAGCACCCGCAATTAACGACGGCCATCGTCAGCGAAGAGCCCAGAGCTGACTAGTAGAGTATGCAAGAACGACGGTGCTTCAGAGTCAGGTGGCTCGGTCGAAGTTGATGTTCAAGAACAACAGCAGTAGCAATCTTGTGCCATACTTTCGGAATAAACATGCTTCCTTTTGCGTGGTGAGCTCTCCAGTCACTGCATTTTTCTTGAGGGGTTTTGAGGGGGAGCAGGGCGCCACTTGTGCATCTGCTGATTGACTGCAGCCCGACCAAAAACGCAAGCACACGTGCTTTTCTGCCAGAAACTCTGCAACCCACCGTAAGACAAGAACGGTTGAAGCTCCGCAATCATTCTACTGCGTCTGTCCAAACACATGCGCGAAACGCAGTCGAAGTTCCGGATCGCTGGAGAGGGACTCATGGGAGCCATAGGCGCGCGTGAACAGCTTGATCCCATTTCTCATGTGGGCAATGGCAAAAAGCTATATGGCGCACACGGGGACGGCTCAAGCAATCCGAAGCTTCACAAATCTGCGAGAACGGCTCGCATGATGCAAAAACTCTTCTGCTAAGCTTCTCTTATTCATAAGGCTGCGCAAATACCGGTTTCATCCTGCACTCCCATGACTTTTTGTCTGATGCTGAGAAATGCATGGGATATCATAGGATTCCCTAATGCGCTTGAGCCTGCACCACAAGCGAATCGCAAGGCGAGGGATATTTTCTTATCTGCCAACTTGATGCCGGAAGATCCGACCATGCTGGACTTATGCTTACTCGATGATCTGCATGGCATGGCCACATGCTGGGCCGGCAGTTCAACTCAGTACCGGGATGCAGACTGTGCACAGCGCGTCGCAGGAGCACCACCTTTCTGTTCCAAACTAACTCCCAAACAGCGCAGCGAACACTTCAGTTGAAAGCCATGAAATAATGCCAAAAAAAGTGCCGCGATTCTCTAGACGGAGCCAACTGCCATCAGTCATTTTTTTCTCTAGAGCCCCGTCTGGAAATGTGATGAGCTCACAACCAATCAGCGTGGCGAAAATCAAGTGCTGAGGATTGGGTGGAGGCACCTTCTCAGCAGACGGCCAGCGCTGAGCCCATAGGACATAGTCGGTCCAGATCTGGAAGTCAACTTGCTTGTGCAAACACTCTTTCATGTTCATTCATCCATCTCTCACAGGTGTTCTTAATGGGCTCTCTGGCTGTACAGTTCGGCCAGCTGCCCTGTGGAGTATCCCAGGTAAAGGTGTGGTTGCGTACTTGTGGAAGGGCGAACCTCCTCAAATCAGAAACGAGACCCTGGTAACGGAATGAAGTACATCCTTGCAATACACCTACGCAGCACTCACAAACAAGGCTTAAACCCCTCCCACCCTCCTCCATCCAGTGGCGTTCTGTGCTATAACAGTCGACCAGCAACACCAAACTGCATCGAAACCCTGCAGCATTTGTTCCCCAGATGCGCCTCTGATCGTGGGCATTGGTGAGACCCAGATTCAGGTAACTGCTTCAGTTTATTGACTAATCACACTGCAGCTATTGACAATAAGCAGAACATCACAAGCCAGTAACATTTCAAGAGTACTTACATGATGACTTCTGAGACGCTTCAGGGCGGCGCATGAAAAGACTCCGTGTGAGTCACTTTTCTCTTGCAACCCTAGGCTATGCCCAAAATGGGCGTGCGTCCCCTCACTCGCTTGCACACGGCAGGCATGTGTGGCTACATGTTGAGGTGCGCCGATCATAGACACTGGCCGAAACAGTCCACTGAACTCTACAGCTTTCTGTTCCTGATCGATTTCTGATGCTTGGCGAAGGAATGCGGAGGACCTAGAGACGTAGCCTTTGGTTGATTGCAGCAAAGTCCTTGTTGCAACATGCTGTGATGCCCCGTGCTCGCTGTTCCCACAAAGTTCTCGCTGGACCGAGCCGTCCTACTTACACCTTTCTTCGGGGTAGCAGGTTGCTGGTGTGACCAGTGATGCACTGCAGTTTGCTGTATTGGCTGACTAGGTGACTTATTGTAATTAGGGCAGGGGACACACATCAAACATGCCCCTCTCACCATCCTCCTTGGTTTCCGTAGCCTGCGCCAAGACAGTGCTTCGTGCACCACTACTCCGTGATAGCAGTGACAGTCAAGTGCCTCCTGCGCTCTGCGCGTACTTGCCGCCCCACTCGCCGTTCAGAACAGGCCCGCCGCCACCACCGCCGCCTCCACGGCCCCATTGCTGGGCGATTCCACCACCCCCAGAAGCAATTTGTGCGAGTTCGCTCGGGATTTGCTGACCTGTCTTCCTTGGCATCAGGCAACGCTTCAGAAGTGGCTTCCGAGCTGTGCTGCTGCCCAGCTTCTGGAAAACCTTCTTGATCTGGTTTGCAATGCTGCTGTCCGAGTCATAAAGGCCTTGGGTCTTGAGCCTCGAGCTTTCATAAGCTCAGGGCAGAGACAGACAAACGGGCAAGCACGCACACCCGACATGCCCGCGCACGGACATGCACGCGAGCACAAGCACACCCAAGCAAACATACACTCGGTGCGTTGGGTGGATGGGTCAGCGAACTTGTAACGGGCTGCCACGCATGAAAGGGACTGCAACAATGCAGCACCTGCTGCATCCAACAACATGTTCAATTGTTCACAATGCCGGTGGTGTAGTGTATCCGCACATTTGCATGTGCGGCCTGGGTGCTGCACGGTATGCCAGCACAACACTGGTATTCAAAATCGAAGCGTCCCAGGATCATATCACTTTCGAATGGTTCTGTGCTCGTTGGCTATGTAGGCCAAAGGAACCCTTGACCTGTGCGTGCTGCTTGAGTCACATGTGCAGAGCAGCAGTGGTTCACAGACGCGCACACACACAGACAGACAAAAAGGGGGCGGGGGGCGTGCAGACAAGCAAGCAAGGGTCACAGAGCACAAGTACAACTTTGAAGGTCGACTTCGGGCTCTCGGAATTTGTGTCCTGGCCCACGTTCCTGCAGCATACCTTGGGACGAAGTGGCAAGTGTAGGCATCTCCCTTCTCTCCTGCTCGGCCGGTTCTCCCGATTCGATGGACGTAGTCCTGTGCGCATGTCACAGGCAGTGGATTTACTTGGTCAAGCTCGATACAGAGAGGACATCCTGCAACAGAACCGTCCAATGACTGAGCTGCTCTGACACTCTCTGCTGTGCAAGCTTCGGCTAAGCAAGGATGCGTTTCTGATAGTTCGTGGCTTCCACTGCAACTTCATGCCTCCAGGTTCGAAGGCGCGTCGTAGTTTACGACAAACTGCACGTTCTTGATGTCAAGACCTGGGCGTGCAGTGGCAAAATCGTGAACGCCTAGTCGATGAGTGAGAGGAATCCACAATTACAACGCACGCAGCCACATCTATCTTTGCCGCAGTCATGCGAGCGGTGGGGTGTATTAGTTCTATATACTATATGCCCATCGTCCACATGATTCATGGCCCGCTCTGAATCGCCTTCCTCAAAACCTTCGCCCCCCGCCAAAACATGAGGGAATGACCCCCCCCCCCCTGACAGCCTGAAAAGGCATTCGTAAGATCGCCACGGCCACTTCTAATAATCAGACAGCAAGATCATTCATAGCAAACCTTAATTATAAAATCACGTACCAACATCATACCACACTAATGAGAAATGTACAATACAACAATGGTATAGTAAGACACCTCGCTGGGCCACGTCGGTGGCGACAAGAACCTGTCAAGGATTCGGATCAGAGAGGGGCAGTCGGGGTTGGAGGCTGAAGGAGGTTTCAGGGGCAAGGGGGTGTAGAGCCTTCTAAACGATGATGAAGTGTGCCACGGGGATGATAGACATGTGCATGCTTCTGCTAGAGCTGCCCTGTGAACACCACGAGATGGGTCGATGTGCGTTGAATCTCGTCAAGGGTCTAGGGTTTCTAGATCTGCTTCTTCACAAATCCCGCATGCAAAAAAAGAGGGGTTCACAGGCGTCCATCTTGTGGAAGTATTCTGCTCTCCTGCGTCATGGTGAATCGTTGCATGAGCCTTTGCGAGAGCATACGTTTTCTGCTCGAGGTATCTATATTGAGAGAGCGTGCAGAACAGCGCCCATTTGAAACCAGTCGCTCAATCACTCAGCCACTCAAACCAGACCGAGTCGCTCAGTCACTCAGAGTCTGCAAGCAGACCCAGTCGCTCGGTCACTCAGACTCTCACCTTCCCAGGCCAGACCCAGTCTCTCAGTCACTTAGCCTCTCAGACTCTGACGTTGGGAGAACAGACCCAGTCACTCAGTGACTTGCGTCACTCAGACCCTCGTGAATTTCTGAGTGTCTGTGAGTCTGAATGTCTGGGGGTTTTGAGCGTCTGAGCGTCTGAGTGTCTGAGTGTCTGAGTGTCTGAGCAGCTGAGTGTCTGAGGGTCTGAGCGCAGAACTAGAACGTTCCAGCGACCACGTGCCCCGCTCAGACACTCAGACATGCAGATGCTCAGACCCTCAGACACTCAGGTGCTCGGACACTCAGTCACTCAGACGCTCAGACACTCAGACGCTCAAAACCCTCAGACATTCAGACTCACAGACGCTCGGAAATTCACGAGGGTCTGAGTGACGCAAGTCACTCTGTTCTCCCAGCGTCAGAGTCTGAGAGGCTAAGTGACTGAGAGACTGGGTCTGGGAAGGTGAGAGTCTGACTGGGTCTACTTGGAGACTCTGAGTGACTGAGCGTCTGAGCGCCTGGTGCCAAAAGAAAACCGCAAACGGGCCCCCAATCACATTTTTTCATAACAGAATATCAATAAGCAGTATGCTAAAATTAAACAGTACAACCCATTACACTTAAAAACCAAGCCGGCCAATGAAACGTAACCCGCAAATATTAGTTGAGCAACTCATGCGATGAGAACATCATAGGATAACGTATTCAGATATACATATATGTATATACCTATGCAAATGATGACCTCTATGCTACCTTAGTCTCCGCAAGCTTCATGTAAGGAAAACGTATCGTATGCTTGTATGGGGCGGTCGTCCGGTGGGGTCAACATGGAAGTGCATATGTATTCTGTTTTGTTTGATTCGTGTTTTTAGAGGTCGCATCTGGGGCCTGGGCGTAAATCTCAGTGGGAACAATTGGAACATGCATTTCACTGTATCGCATGTGTGGCCGAGCACCTTGGCCATGCCGGTCTTGAAGGCATGCAGAGCGTGATCGCGAGCAGACTGGTCCTCGCGGAGCTAGAAAGAACGATGTAGCTACTGTCAAAAAAACACACAACCTGCCGATGCCTCCTTGAATATTTTACACTTTGCAGGCAACGGGTCCATGTCACCATGGAGGCACACGATGGGCGCGCCCACGCGTGAAAGTTCATCTTGGCCCGGGTTGCAGCTGAAGGTATAAAACAAAATTTACAACACTCTTCCACACCATGAGCTGGGAAAGGGCCCTCAGAACTTTTTCGGTCAACGCTCTTGCACTGAGTGCTTTCCAGGAGCGATATAATCCGGAAGCGGCCTTCTTGGTTTTGACGAAGATTAAGCCCGATCCGCCTGTCAGCAAATTGAACGACAGTTCCACACATACGAGCCGCGACCTTTCGTATGCCATGTCTATGGTTGCCACAAAGGGCAGCTGCGTGGCATCCCTTTGATGTCCCCAAAAACATAGCAGGCCCCCCCTATCGACTCTGGCCGGCAGCTCTGATGCGCTTCACATCTGTTGTCCCGATGTCAGAGCTGTGTTGGCTTGTTGCAAGTACTGGCATTCACTCGCGTGAGCGAAGCATGCTTCCATGATTTGCTAAGGTTTCCGCACTAACATTGCAGGAACACGTCTTCAGCTTCTCACTTCGTGTTGCCGACTCAGAGCATGTGCCCTAACTCGCCGCACCTGTTCGCTGCAACTCTGGGAAGATGGTTCCTTCAAGGAAGCGCCTCATCAACCAGTGCATTAAACTGATGGGAGTAGCAATTGAATCTTGATGTTGAAATTGAGAACTTCTCTTGATACACGCACACACACACACTATCTGACGCATGCCAATGCCAAGGTGCATTTTGTCTTTCTCATTGTAGACCCTCACAATGTGCTGCGTGATGTCCGCGTTTGCAGAGGCTGAATCCTCCGAACCTTCCGAACCCAGTGCTTCGCAGCGAGACTCGACCATACTTACCCTCCTGCATTCTTAGCTGTCCCATATGGCACTGGACACAGGATAGCGACATTATCCTGTCAAGCGGCCCACTTGGATGTGAGTCGGGTCTTTTGTCAAGCGGGCGGCGATCTCCTTGACTTCACGAGGCCACGTGGCCTCGGCTTGCAGCACCTACATGAGCCTCCCACGCAAGTCAGAGAGCAGGCGAGTGAGACATAAAGACAGGGAGCTGGAGGGAGCGGAAGAGAGTGAGGGAGAGTGAGCGTGAGACTTAATTGCGTCCAGGTGAAAGCGGGGAAGTATAAGTGAAATTACCCAACGGCGGACAATCCAATCCATTAACCCGAATGCAGTGACTCAATGCGCTCGCACCTTTTTTGCCGGAACTTACGGAACGAAGGGCCTCAAGCCTTGAAGAACAAGGAGACGGGATAGATTTGAGCTAAAGCCGTGTGCACGAGATGAGGGGCTAAGAGAAGAAGAGTTTCCAGCTAGAAGTCCCCTCCCCCCAACAATTCAGGGGTGGCTACACGTGCTGCTGGTGTCATTCTGGTTGAAGACAGTCCGCCAATATGCAGAATCCGCCAACAAGCCAATAAGCAATTCTTGACATCAGACATCAAAGCAGAGGAACAACGAAAGAGCAGTGATTTCTTGACCTGGTTCCCGGAAGCAGTGATTTCTTGACCGCCTATCGTGCACAAAGTGGCACCCGAGCGACATACACTGCACGGAAAGTTTCATAATCAAGGAATTTAGGAAGGCACGGGTCGCGACGAATTGGCTGCCCGGATTGTGAGGATTCGGCAGTCCCACTTTGGTTGTTTTGAGTGCGGTGTCCCAAGGCCCAGCTCCCCCACCCCCCCCCCCCCCCCCCTCCCCCCCCCCTCCCCCCCCCCCCCCCCCCCCCTCCCCCCCCCCCCCCCCCAAAAAAAAAAAAAAACAAGCAGTTGTTAAAACACAGGAGGGGCGGGGACTTGTACCCTGAAACAGAGAACAAGAGATGATAAAGTGCGGCAAGATACGCATTCAAAACATTAACACTGAGTGAGCTCTGCATATATGCTACCACCAGTAACCTAGCTTGTGCTTCCTTCACTAGCTGTTGGGGTCCGTTGAGATCATGTATGATCCCCCGATGGGAACTACGAAACATAGAATTCCTGGAAGCAGATGGCCAAGTGGCAGTGTAAAGCGCGGTTTGCCTATCCCCTGGCAAGTAATGTGTGAGCTCCTTGATTTGGGGCTCAAAGCCCATATCCAACATTCGATCAGCCTGCATGGCAGCTCGCATGCGACCGTGTGCGCATGACTGCAGGCGGCGACGAGCACGGGGTATCCTACAGTACTTTGCCGACGTTTGCACGTGTCGGCCAGTGTAGGCCGACCCACGACGTCTTGTTGAGCCCACCTCGTCCAAGACTAGGTAATCGCACTGACTGATGGAGAGCTCGCGGCCTGGGCAGGTCGTCTCGTATTTCTTCTTTAGACCTCTTCGGACCGATGCCAAAGCAAGGTTCATCGTTGCTTGATCAGCTCCCAAAGCACTCAGACCCAAAGCCGATCAGAGACTTGCAACAGTCATGAAAACAAAGTGGCCAACCAGCTCAAGGGCACCTTCAACAGAGCCAAGATCACCCTTCCCGAATCGCCCCTTCCCTCCCTCTGGCTTCCAAGGAAGTCGTTCAGGCGCCCGGGTGTGGCCACCACACAGTGAGGCCGGTTCCGCAGCTGGCGGACCTGCTGTCCTTCCAAGGGCATCTGCTGGTGACAAAACTGTGTGTTACATAGTTACATGCCACGAAGACTGGGAAACCAGCGAAGTGTGCAGGTTCACTCAGACACTGTCACACTCATGCACACATGAACACTCCCATGCACATATGCGCACACATACACAGTGGAACAGACATTGAAATGCTTTGCCTAACTCTTTGCCATTGTCAGGCAAGTCAACAAACGACCGAAGAGTGAGGAGTCCTTTCGGAGCTCCGCCATAGACCTGCAGATGGCTAGAACGAGATATCGCCGCAATCACTTCGGGGAGAGGAGCTTCCAAGGGTCACGCGTATCTTTCATGAAGTCTGCAAGATGCCAAAGCCAATATTAGGCAAGGTGCGCATGCGGTGTCGATGCGTGCTGGCTTGCCGAAGCGTTCAGACTCCTCATAAATCCTTGTCGGCACCACGGGCTTCAAAAGGTGTCTGTTCAGCAACAACACAAGCAGTAGTCACTCACAGAAACGAGCTGCAAGAGTGCAAGAAAGATGGCGCAATAACTACCAAACTGGGCTAAAAAGGCTTGGGTGGACCTTGGGCCTCAAGTCTCTGCATCTCTTCGGGACGAGGAGCTGTTGGCAAAGTTCACGCGTTGGTGCCATAACCAGCATTCCGGGCCCGCTGCTCAAGTCACAGTTGCCCTTGCCTTCATTTCGCTTCACCTGTCACAAATAACTCGCAAAATCCGAAGTAGATTCAAGGTCTTAGGAATGGAAGGAGTTGAGCGATAGTTCTTAACTCAATTAGCAGGACCGGGCCTTGATGTATCCCGGCAAAAGGTATCCGAGGGTCTTGCCGCTGCCGGTCTTTGCCACACCAATTACATCCTGTCGGATCTTGAGGCCACGGCACTGGAAGTGCACTGGAGATTACAGGAAGCACAAGGTCTCAGAGTTTTTCATTTCCCCTGCAGCCATCCTTGCCCTCCATGAGCACTGGCCAAGTGTAGGCCTCACAAGCTGGCGCACTGTGCTGTTGTGACTTGGCATGACTTGGCTGAGGTGGTGCGGAATGTCCGGCCTGAATAGGCGTCGGGCACTTGAAGCCAGCATCGATAAGGAACTGCATCAAGCCTCAGCTCTTGCATGTGGCCTCAACTAACCCCCAATGAGCATGTCGGACCCACTGCATCCGGAGGTCCAGACGGTCTAGACTGAAACCTCACACATTTTGACTCACCCTCAACTTTGCTGTCAGGATGCCTGCGGGAAACTTCCACGAGCCGGAGCACTCATCGAATGTCTTCCATGGCATCACGCTCTCGCCGTGAAGCACACGCACCTAGCAGGGCATAAGCCATTTCCCCCGCGGGATGGGACTGTTTTTTTTTCCAAGGCAAGGTCGTTTGTATTACTGTATGGCTGGCATCACTTGTCTCAGACACGCATTGACACTCCGTCTCTCGGGTGCGTTTCTTCTTTCTGTCTTTTACTTGCGTCCCCTGAATGCCCAGAGGTGCAGTATAGCATATTTGGATCCTTGTCGGAGTTTTCCTTTGGTTGAGGACGGTTGCAATTTCCGCGCACTACCTATATTATGTGTGTTCTCACCCCGAATTTTGTGTGATGCATGTGTGTCCCAGAGATAAGCCGGCGATCCTTCAGCCGGGCAGGAGTCCTTGCCAAGGCCTCACAGCACGTTTCCCAGGAAACCGGTTAAGCTGGAGAAGGACCCCGTGCTTGTCGAAGACATGCTGCTGGTGTTTTCTGCATCTGGCTGCCGAAGCTCGTGCTGGGCCCGCTCTAACGGAGCGAGACGCGCAATGTCAGCACGTAGATGAGGGTAGTAGAGATGTAGCCCCATTGGAAGAACGGGCTCACCAAGAGTTTTGAATTTCTCTCTTTCAAGAGGCATGGATATAGTCGAATATTGCGCACATCCGGCCAATTCATCGGGATCAGGATGTGGAGGTATCATATTCCGTCAACAACAAAATCAACAAGGGGCTCGAGCCTTCTTGTTACATCATTCTTCTGAGCTGGTTTGGGCACCCAAATGCCTCAACACCCTCAGCAGTCCCTCTCTCTCTCTCTCTCGCGCTCTCGCTCTCTCAGCCTCTCCCTCCCTGCTCTTCCAGCCACGTTCACTACCCAACCGGACCGCACTTCTGCGCACTGCCATGCAGTTTGCTTAGATCTTCAAATTTCTTCAATTTATCCTCGCTGATCTCATGTGCATTTATGTGCCTTGTCGTCATCTTTCCACACCTCGTCGCCCCATCCGGCCATGGTCAAAACAGCAAGCGAGTGGAAAATCGAGAGCTTCACGGAAGGGGGCTGAGGAACCGAATCGGCACTGGCTCGGGCGAAGGTCAACATGAGATCCACCCTCAGTGTCAGTGTGCAAGCTACTGCAAAGCTGCAACTCACCCAGCTGAGGTGTCCGAACCAAGTTCTGGGGTTCTGTCTAGCACTGGCCTGGAGCAGATCCGCTCCTCCACTCTCCGCCCGATTGAGCGCAGCCTGGTGAGGCGAGAGGCCCCGAGGATGGCTCAGAAGTACGATTAGCCCTCTTTTACATTCGGCCAGAAATGAGAGAGAGAGAGAGAGAACCATAGAGAACCCCTTTTCGTTCATACTAGTAGTAGCGGAGCCCCTACGACTTGATCAACTTGGGTGACCTGCTAGAGTCGTGTCTCCAAAATGGGCACGGTCGACTTAAAGCAATTAGTAGGAGCCTCGTTTCGTGAATGACTATACACGAACTAAGTCTTAGTGTTTACGAACTATTTCCTTAAGACATACGCGAGACTAGCTCTCATGCACGATCAAGAATAGGAATGTCCTTGTGTCTGTTGAGTGAGAGGAGAGAAGCGAGAGACAACAAGAGGCTCGCAATTTTTTCATTGCAAAATAAAAACTCCTGGACAAAAAAGAGTTTCCATTCTTCATTACGAAAAGGGATCTCGTTGCCTGCGAGTAAGAGTAGGCATCTTATGCACGAACTTCATGATTCTTGTTTGTTGAAACGAAGGAATCTCAGGGTTTTTGCTAATAAAAAATCGGTGCTTCCTCTGAAGAACAAGAAGACACAAGAAGGATGATGAAGCAAGGACTTTTCTGGACCGCTTGCAACACGTCGGGGCACCTCGAAATCCTCAGCACGCCGCGGCCTAAGGACAGAGCTGCTCGCATCAACCATGCAATGTGTTTTTCACTCACCTTCTGTGGTTCATGCTTCTGTGCCGAGGCATGAACCTTCGCGCTGCTGATGCGTCGAAGGCACCTTCCGAGCAGTTAAGCTCATACAGGTGACATGTTGAGGTACATGTTTCCCATCTCCTGCTACGCAGTCATGCTAGCGAAGGCGACGCTCTTGGAAAGAGGCCGAGTGGGAAGTTACACCAAATCATGCTGTGACGGCATGACCCCCGAGCAATAGTAGTACCCGAAAAACCCTGAAGAATCAGCATGGAGGAACTGCAATGTGTCGCCCTACACTCCCGGTTTTTGAGCCCGGATCTGCAGAACCTCCAGGAAGAGCCTCACGCTTCGCAGGTGCCCTTGACCTTGGTCTTGCGGGCAACCACAAGTGGGTGCTTAGAAACAGAAATGATGGAAGATGAGATGCCTATGCTACTAATTGCTCAAGAGCCCGCAAAAAAGAACACATATTCTTTCTTATAAGGGCAATGTAGGGATCATTGTTTCTTGTTTTCTAAGGGTTCCTACTGCATCCTACTGTATCAAGACTGTGTGACTTTTGTTCACTCGCTGGTGCAGTTCGTGGCACAGGTGACGAGCGTGGAGTCATTGGTGTCTCACCAAAGCGACGAGCCAGTGGCCAAAGAAGCTTAGTTGGTGAACTGCCCTGGATCCATGAATTGCGATTGATCTGCCCACGCGCTCCAGGCAAAATCACTCGAACGGATACCACACTTCTGTTGCAGGCTTGCCGGTGGTGTGCTCAATAGCAGCAATAGCTGCGCAAGACAACATGGCCACGCGACCATTTATAAGCTCAGTGAGACGCATCTCGGGTGTGTACTGGCCCAATTTGAGAGGATCACCGAAATCACCAATCTGACGTGCTGCTTCTTGTCGAAACTGATTCCGCTCAAACTGGCCGCAGAAGATAAAGATGATGAGGGAGATTCGCTGCCACGTGTCGTTGCTTAAGCCCGCCACAATGCCTTCGCCTGCCGCCTCGAAGCCAGGCAGACGAATCTCGTGAGCCACCAGGAATCCTATCGCAGCCAGCATTGCCTTACTTCTCAACAGGCTAAACTGGCCCAACTTGATTGTCTCTACAAACAAGGAATGCCAAAAACTTTAAAGTTCAACTGTTGGCTAGGTAAGTCGCTATCCGGCCGTGTTTCAGTTCGGCTTCGCGCAGTCTGCGGAACCACCTCTCATCCTCGCTGAGAGACTGGTCACTGGGCTCGAACCTTGGGCTGGAAAAAAGCCCCCGCAGCCAAGATGTCGGTGGATATCTTTTCGTCAACTTGCCCGGAAGCTCGGAAGCTCCCGAAAGGCCCGAAAGTGATTGCTCAAAATCACCCATCATCTACCCCACCCTCCAAGCCACAATTCCATGCCGAGACGCTCACTGTCCAAGCCAAAGCCGAGCCCAACTTGACCCCGATCTTCGGAGAAGCCCAGACGTGGCACGGCCTGGCAAGGTACGCGTGCAATGACTGCGAAGTGCGCAGCTTCTGCCACAAGGTGCCATGCTTCTGAGCCTGCCGCACCGGGAACCAGAGGCCCTCTCGAGCTATGCCAAGCGGGTCAAAGAAGCCCACGGCACCGATGACTCCAACCTGCCTTTGTCAGGTTGCCGTGTCCGGCACAGAAGTACAAGAAGCTGCCGCTTAGGCAAGAGGCTCTTCATGGGAGCAACCATCAAGGCTAGAGACCAGAAAAGTGCTTCTAGCCGGACTGCAGAAAAGATGCGTGGCTGCATCGAAAGGGCCCTCAATTGGATCTGCCGCCGCCGGAGGGTCTTTGGTAAACCAAACCTTTGCATCATCAGACACTCAACACCCAGAGTGTCTGCCGGAATACGGTCGGGTTTGAGAAAGTGGTTCAGCGCAGCACAAGGCTGTCATCGACGCGATCGCGATCGGCATGCCAGCACGGCTCGTTTATATGATCGTCGACACGCACCTTCAACTCCACTCAGGTCTTCAGTGACGTCACAGCACTGCTTCAGAAATTGTTAGGCTAAGAAACGAGCACCATCGGCCAGCGCTTCTGTGCCAAGTGAGAGCAATACTAAGGTAAGGATTCGAAAGTACACGCTGCCCGAGCACCTAAGTTTGGTACACCGAGCGACTGAGGGCGGGACTCTTGAATAAGAAGTCCCGTCCTCCATTTCTTGAATTCACAACAGTTTAAAGGAACACACACACACAGAAAAAAAACTAATAAGAAGAATAACGATCATTGAATTTTAACGGCAGCCCCTCTCAACCTCTGCAATTTGGGACTGGGAGTGGGGAGGGGCGGCAGGGGAAGCCCTAACCCTTGGATTAGGAAGTTAAGAAACTGACTCGAAGGTACCCTCATGGAAAATGAATCGTACCATGACTTTTCTGACCCCTCATGTTCGATCTTCCTGCTTCTTTCTGCTTCTGTCTTCCCTGCTTTGCAGGCCACCGCAGGCTCCTATGAAGCGAATGCTAACGAATATGCCTCCGAGCTGCTGCGCTCATGCCATGGCTGCTGCGATTCGCACCCCGATGCTTGGCAAAAGGTCGGCTGCAGCCAAACCCGATGACCACGCAAGCCTGGGCACGGGATGAACCACGATGGTAACATGTGGCAAGCCAGTACCTTCGGCTTTCGGAATTTTGATCCGCTGGAGGAAAGGACAGCCCCCGGGATCCCACTCTCAACTTCACGGGTGAGGCGTACTGGAAAATAAGCGCCGAGCATGCAGGGAACCGGTTTCTGCGCTGTGGTCTGTAATTGGAAAGACACGCAGCACCAAACTGTGAGATGAGGGTGCTGGTGTTGCCTCGTACGCTTACAAGCATGTAACCCAACGCAAAATAATTAAGCTTGGAGACGGGAATGGACCAATCCAAAGCTTGCTGCAGTGGCGTGCGTCGCCCTGTCCCAGGCTCACAAGCACGAGGTGCACCATGTGCCGTGGATGCACACCTTGGCATCTCAGAAGAAGCAACAGCCGCGGGAGGGCAAGCATGCCCCAACTCGGCCAATTGCCTTGACTTGGCCCAGGCAAAACAAACTCACAAGGACCAACCCATCATGACTAGTGCTAGGCTTGACGAATGCTAGGCCGTGGCACGATGGAGAAGCACCCGCAAGCTTCGGCAGCATCATTGCGGGAATACTGCTGAGACACGTCAACTAGTGCATGCTTGCAGCCATGCGTGGAACAGCTGGAGCTGTCTAACTAGGAGTCCCTGCCGACGAGACAGAAGCGGCAATTTACAAATGTCAGGTTCAATGGAATACTTGAGCACCTTGACAAAGATTGGGTGACGCATGGCTGTGTGAATCTTGTGCACCAGCGACAGCCTCTTTCATACCTTCGTATGTCCCATTTTGTTCTAATTCTAGCCATGCCAATTGATGGTTCTCCAAATGCTGTCAGAAGCTTCTGCGACACAACGTCGCATTGTTTTGCAGACCTGTGTGGAATGCACTTCCAACACCACGACTCCTTCTTTTCGCCTGTGCCAAAGCATCTCTCTGAAGGGTCACAGAAGTCCCGAATGTCGAAGTCAAAGCCTCGCAACTACGGACGTGTCCCCACAAGCCACAAGCCCTCCATTTGACGTGGCGGTCGGCATGTTGTCAGAATTACTGAGCATGTGTGCTTGCGCCTGTGCACATTCACACCCTCCATTCCACATCTCAACTTGTCCAGCCTGTTTCGCGACCAGCAGCAATCGGATCGAAACCCTCGGCCTGCAAAACGTGGAGACACGTGGAGACATGCAGAGGCGCTGTGCGATGCTGTGGGCGCGATATGTCTCCCACACGTGCGCCCACCAATCGCTACTGCAAGTTTTGGTGGTGCTGGTTAAGGATCGTCTCCGCTGATTATATGCTACACAAACAGCCCACTGCACTTTTTGGTCGATCATGTGCCGAGGATAGAAGCACCCGCAGCCGCCTTGCAAGGAACGGGGTTGCACATCACCGTGCGAGACCTCAAGGGCCAGCAAAGCAAGCGCACAGAGGTTCATCTTGAAACGGTCCAGATACTTACCTCGAGCATCCCAGCCCTGAAGCTTTGGTGACAGGCTGTGGGTCACAATATTGGGCTATCTTGCGGGGGGTGGGGAGGCACAGCAAACACCCAGCGCAGGGGAAAATACAGATGAGGGCATCCCACAAGTCAGCGTGAGATGTGGCGCATTCACTCAGTGTCATTCAACCCAAGCAGCATATTCATCTCCCCGCATGTCCTGCCTCCGAGCGTTGCCTCCTTGACAACCTGGACAGCAAATGTGATATACTGCCTGTTGACTGCATCTGAGACTGGTGCTCAACATACGGTACCCCTACACATGACCGATTTCGATAGATCGTCCCGATGAGATCTTCGACCTTACGGAACTGGCGCTGCAGTCCGCCACCGCAACTGCGAGAGCCTTGCTGGAGAAGCCAGATGTAAACATGCCATACGGAGAATAATCTGCTGACTGTCATGGTCTTGTTGGTCTTGTAGATTAGGCATGATGCCAATACAAGCATGCGCTGGCAATCTGCCGCTCCACAAGACCGAGCAGCAATGCCCCTGGTCCATCCACCCAGATACCTCGCAATCAAGTCCTGGCCCATAGTCTTCTTCTTCTTCAAGCTACACTCGGCAAGTCAAGTCTTGGGCAATCAGCCCGTTTCCCCGGAACTTGCTCTACGTGTTGCAAGTAAAAGCCACCATAAGCCACCCATCCTTTGCAGGGGTACTTGTTGCACAGCACGTGCTGCTCCAAGACTCTCCTCAGTATCAAGATGGCACAGCGGTTCAGCAGCGTGGACTGGTCATACGTTGATCATGTGTTGTCTGCACCCAAAACCACGAGCAATAATTCCATGAGTTGCAGCTGGTGCATCGAGCATTGTTGCCCTCCGAACATAGGATGCGACAGGACGAGCCGTGTCCTTGGAGGAGAACGGTCCTTTTGGATTTGTTGTCGCGGAAACGTGTCGACGCCTATCCCTTGGCATTTGTATTTGCCGACACCCTGTGCCGTGCCAAGTCGCTGCCGGAGGGTTCCACCCCCGCAGCTTTTGGAACAGTGACCTGGAGTTGAAAGATCACAGCAGACAGCCACGCGAACCACTCTGTCAAAAAATCTGTCCTTCTTTTGCAACGTCAACAACTTGCCTGGCGAATCACTGCTTGGTGCTTGCTAGGCAACAGTTTGTTCTGAGGTTCGGTAATCTAGCACACATCTTATGGGATTCCCTGGTTGTGTTTTCTAGCGCTGTAATTCAACTCCACTAGCGTAAGTGCATACAAATGGTATGCATTTGCCACAACCTTCACAGTACAACCTCATCCTGATCCGAGTGCATTTTCGGCAAGCAGTACATACTTCCCTGGCGAGAACCTTGAGACCAGTGTGCAATGTGAGCTCTGGACCTTAAGCTGTGCTGCGCCAGAAAACTGAACATTCGCACGGGACCAATTAAACTGCCGATGCTTCTTGGCTGATACAAGGAGGCCCGGCGGCCCAAGCCTGATGTGTCTTGATGTTTCGAGGAAGACCCCGTGACTTTGTAGCTTGCGGGCACGAAACTTGCCATCCAATGCCGAGCAACCCTCATCTTTCCAGTCGCTCATCTTGCAGTCCACCGGGCACTGAAGTTCGTTGCATGGCAGCCTACAGACTGACTGACGACGCCCAACAAAAACAGATGCAACTACTGCCAACTACTTAGTTCCTACTTGCTGGTCCTGCGGGCTGCTGATGCGAGATACACTGGCTCTGGTTGAAACGACAAGTTGCTCCCTTTCCAACTCAGCAGGGCAGGGACTTCCACCTGCGAGAAAGGGCTTGGTGGTCACAGGGCCCCTCTACTGCAGCGCCTGCTTTGTGCAAGATGGGTTGCATGCATGTGCACATTGCTGGCCTTCAGATGCCTTCGCCAGGATTTCACGAGCCTGCCGTACAAGTCCTGCCGAGTCCCAAGAATATACCAACACTGAACCAACTGAGCCATCGCCAAAGCTTCAGCTTTACACAACTCGCCTTTTCTTCAGCAAGCCCCACATGTTCGCTTACATCGCCTTGGAAACCTCTACCCCTCTAGCAGTGGGACCGAAGAGTCGAAGAGCGCATGCCAAGGGCCGAGTCGCCACCGCCGCAGCTGGCGCTGCAAAGTGAGACGTTGATCCAGGCCGAAACTGCACAGTCCTGTCATAGGGACGCCTGGTTTCCCGAAATGAGAGAACACCCCAAGAACCCTTAAAGGCCCCCTCCTCAGGACCCCTTAGCCTAAGTCCAAGGAAACGCTTTTTGGTCAAGTGGCCAAGCCCTTCTGAAAGAAGTATCCAAGGCCAGAGATATTCGCGGCAGTTTTTGACCTGAGCAATGATCCCTGCCATGAGTGACCCGGAATGGGCAACTACCAATCTCTGGGGTCACGGCTCGTAGAGCAAGGATAATGAGGTGTCCTGGAAGCCGCAGGCCAGGTCGGGCTTGTAATTGCTATCTGCAGAACCTGCTAACCCCGTCCTCGTTCAAATGCAGAGGCAGACTCCAGATTTGGAGATGGCTATAAACCTGCGCTTGCAATTTCGAGATACTGTACAGCTTGGACAACCAACCAGGGAGATAGCCTTCGAGGACCAAGCTGGCTAAGTCCCCCGCGTATGCAGAGAATGGAGTTGCAAGGATTCCTCGTCAGACACGGCCCTCTGTAAAGTCTGGCCACATGTTGCAAAGCTAAGATGTTCAGACCTTCTTAAGGTCCAGCCTACAAGTAGCATTCAAGCGTTGAGGAGCGCAACATGTCTCAAAGGAGGCATTGCCTTGCCGATTGCACTGCCTCAAATGTAAGAACTGGCAGTAACTGCCAACGAAACCTGCCTTGACTGGAGATGTGGCCAGTCATGGCCAGTCACTCAGTCGAAATCATGCCAGGCATCTCACAGCTTGAGTAGACCACGTCTGTTGAAGCTGCCGAAGCTGTTGATGCTCGACAATTGCACTGGCAAGGCTGTCCGGTGAGATGGACACCTTCAACATGCGCAAAAAGTCACTCGACTCGGTGTATGTAGCAGCTACTTTGCTCAAGTCTTCTCGAGCACGTTTTGTGAACTACAGTTACACTGTTGCAGCTGGGAACTCCGTGCTGCACTGTGCACTAGACAGACTACCCGTACGAAGCTTCTGGTCCGACCTCCATGTTGAACAAGCAGCACTTGCATATTCATGAAGTGGCTCGAACGAGTGCCACGGACGCCTGGAAGATAGACATCGTTTTCTGGACGTCGTCCCAAGCTCCAAGGAAGAAACGGCTGGCATCCCAGAGCAGCTCCACCTGGACGACCTCTTTCCACCATTCCGGTGACCACAAATTACCATGCTAGCTCAAGATTTCAACCACATGATAACATTGACAATGTGTGATGCATGTCTTGGCTGCCGTGACGACGCGAGGCCTCAGAAGACGAGCCGACCAAGTCCTGCATGAAGTCGCTACCCGCTCTCCAATTATTGGGACCGACCATTGAATTTTACCGCTGACAACGTGATGCAGAATGGCCACCAATAACTGTGATGCGCACGCCGAAACTTCTAAAGTGTCTCACTTCCCCACCACCTAATCCTCCCGATCCGCCTTTGCTCCCTACCAGCTTGAACCCTGAAAGGCTCCCTGCTACGATCGGGGCCTTCTTGCCAGTCTACCCAGTGGGTCGGGATGCTCTAAGAATAAGGGTCAGGTCCCGTGCGCGGGATGCTCTAAGAATAAGGGCCAGGTCCCGTGCACGGACATGCCAACAGTGGAGAGCTGACGTGGAACGTTACCGGAATTTGGCATGGGATGCTCCCTTTTCGAAGAGGGTGGGCGAATCGAAGCAAGCAAGGATTCAGGTTTGGTTGCACTGACACCGTCTTTGGTTGTCCTGCTTTTTGCGCCCCATCAACTTTAAATATTGCAATAGATACCCGATCCAACTCAACAGGGCCCCCACGTCTACTGCTCTAATTGCAAACTCTCTGCATCATCATGCATCTGAGTGTAGCATGTGCAGTGCGTCGGCGTGCATTTGAGTCATTGTCATGCAGCCGCTCCCATCGTTTAGAGTGTGCGTGGGTGGTGCTATGCACGTGGGCGCGAGGAGGTGAGCGACTGCCAAAAGAGCAGAGCAGGATGTGGAACGGTTGTTGAGGTGGAAGTGCTATGGAAGCATTTGTTACCGTTTCTGGCGATGCCTGGCTCGTAGGAGCCCGGCAGGTCCAAACCCACGGGACCCACTCCTGAATCTCGAGACTTAAGCCCGGCCGAGGCTGGCAACGCGTAGCGACACAATGAGGCCCGGACAGCAAAGTCAAAAGTCAAAAGTCAAAAAGTCAAAAAGTCAAGAAGGGGCTCAGGGCTCCTCTAGGGATTTGCGGCTCAGAACCGGTCGCTCGGTTACCAGCACTTCCGGCCCATCCACGGTGCCCAAAGTGACCTGCTCTGTCAAACCGGCAGAGGTGTCCCCCCCCAGGAAGAGCACTGCCCTCGAATGGCATTGAGAAGTACAGAGCATGAGTAGAAACGCCCACAGAGAAAGTATAGAATTAGCGAATCAGAAACAGCCGGGAATGCCCGGTGTGCAACACCTTGCAACTGGAACAC
Source organism: Symbiodinium natans (assembly GCA_905221605.1). NCBI lineage: Eukaryota > Dinophyceae > Suessiales > Symbiodiniaceae > Symbiodinium > Symbiodinium natans. Next base: position 143,208 of record CAJNDS010002592.1, on the reverse strand, counting down.
CCTCGGGGCACGTTGAAACGGCGGTCCCAGTGCAGCGCAAAAGTGGTGCATTATGCATCCCTCATGTTAGTAGAACTTCAAGTTGTCTCTGTACGCCAAAGCAGTCGAGGGGGAAAACCGTGTCCCTTGGGGCCCGTGGACTAAAAACACCCCCCCAACCGAGCTCAATGAAAGTCGGAGCAAGCTTGGGGCCTCCGGCCTTCCGAGCAAGTCTCCCATTTACACAAGAATGGAGCCGTCAAGCCGTGCAGCGGCAAGATTTGCATCCAAGTGGGCTTGATTCCAAGCCCTACTGTTTGATCTCTCCAGCCCACTGCGGCTGCTATCCTTCTTTGCAACATGTGATCCTCTTGGTAGGTGCCAGGTGCCTCTGCCACCTCAGCATTTTTGTTCGATCTCCCCGAAAAGAGGCAAACGATTGTTGTTGAAGCCAATTGGCCGCAAAGCTGCTAAGCCTCACGACGGTTTGAGGCACATGTCCTTTCGAGTGGCCTTCCCTGTCGTCATGAGACCTGCTTAGCAAAAATCGCCCTGGCTCAAACTTCCTCACTCCCCTTTGGCTCTTTGTCTTCGTTCTTGGCCTCCAAACATGGCAAACCAAGCATCCCTTCAAACGCGTGGAGCAGCCGGCGCATAGGGTTCACAGGGCTGCAGCCTTGTAGGGTATGATCAGGCAGGCTGGTGAGACTCTGTGTTTACTTACGAAAGAGAAAGTGTCGATTCCTACACACACTGGCCCTGGATCCTATTCTTCTGAAGGTCTTGGTCATGTCCTCGACACTTCCACGATAGTAACATGTGGAACTACAAGAAGCAACATGCGTCGTGACACTTGCATGCGACATGCGTGCACAACGAACGTGAAGCAGTCAAATCCTCCACAGCGGAGTGGCTTGCTAGGTGCAAAGTTCTGATACACGCGAACAGCCAGATTGATGACAGGCACAGTTTTGACTCAACCTACGAGTGCCATGCGGCAAAAACCGGGGCTTTCGACAAAAACTCAAACTGAACTTGCATGAGAGCCCGCAGCTCGCAGTGCACGCAAACACCACATTACCGCCGCTCCCATGTCCTCGAATCCTCACACTAAGTGAAAGCTTGCACAGTTTTTCGGTTTCGCGAGGTCTGTGGAGACTGTGGCTCCAATTGCTTGTAAGCTGGTTTGTGAGCAATGGACTATTCTTGGCTGCAGTTTCTGCGAATGTTTTCATAGCTCCAGCAAGCGCAGAAGCAAGCAACGCCGTGTGCTTCGCGAAATGCTTCACTGATTTCAGGTGCTGCCTTGAGACCCTGACACGGATAATGCCACGGAGGCACCTGCTTGTTAGTGGCCCAGAGGAGGTAGGTCCCTGCGACCGACAAGCTGCGGAGCCGCCCCAGGCCCTCCAAGCGTTGGCGAGAACAAAAGGTGCGAGTGTGGCAAATCTAAAAATGTCGAACTGGCCGGCACGCTTTATGCCAGCTGCAAGACTCCGACCATCTCGACGAATCCGTGAGTGAACTTCATGAAAGTTCTAAAGCCGAAGCTTCTCTCGCTTGGGCGGGGGGTCATCACATCTGCTTAGCGATCGAACGGCTTCATGCAGCCCTCATGTCGTTCGAAAATTCGAAGACGTGCGTGCCTTGTACAGGACCTGCACCAAGGGAGGCTCGGCTCTGGAGGTCAGCAATGCCTTTTTGCTAGCAATGCAAGCTCCCAATGACAAGAATGACCCGAAATACTGCGTGCGCACAGCTTTATCTGAAGCCAAAGTTCATCTTCATCTATTCGCGAGATCATCCTTCGCTTCGCGGGTTGCAGCAGCACGTGCACATGTCCGGCACACAACCATGGTGCCATGGTGATATGCATTGCACACAAAATCTTGCAGAAGCCCGCAAGCTGAAGACATGCACAGTTGTCGGACGCAGCCCTTCGGCAGAAGCAGATCAATTTCAGACCAGGTTGCTCGTCCGAGGTCGCGATGTACAAGGCGGCGGCTTGGACCTTGAAGTCAACTATTGTTGGCTGCGTGCCCTTCGCCTGGCAGCGCCAGCGCCAAATCGCAAACAACGGCATGCCACAAGATGACGAGAGTCTGCGGCCATGATAGATCTTTGCTGAATTTGTTTTGGCGTTTCATCTGTGAAGAAGCTGCGGCTTGTGTCGTCGGGAAAGTACTGTAGTTTGTGGGAAGCGTGAGAAATGGTGTCCTGAGGCTGAAAGTGTGACTCCGTCAGGACAATTTCAATGGAAGTGCTATGGGACCTCTGTCACAAAAAGGTTCCAGGATGTTCCAGGTCACTTGCAGCAGAGGCTGGCTTGGGCAGCCATCGTCTGGAAGTTTTGGACGTGGTTCGGCTTTGAGTGTAGGAGAGCCGAGTAATATCACACTGTAGTTACTGTAGTTCTACAATGGGTCGGGCGAACGGTGGAGATGCTCGGGGATGCGGGTGTAAGTTTGTGGTTCCTGTCACTAGAACAGAGGGTCGCTGGATTCCAAGCCCTCAGACCGAAAACAGTGGCCTAGAGATCTCCTTAACCCATGAACCCCAGCCCGACGGAACCAGGTTTTCGGGTGTCAAGGCTCTGCAAGTTTCAAAAAAAGGCGGCTATAGGCAGTTCTGACAGGAGTTGGGGTTCCGGGACTCTAAAGATTGTTCAAAGCGCCAGTGGGGTTGCGGCGTGGGCTTTGCAGCGGGGTCGCAAGCTTGAGGATGGCTTCGTTTCTTGGGCAAGGTGCTGGGTCTCGGGCCTTGCTTCAGGGCTTTTGGTTCGTCTATGGATTTCGGGCATGGGTTTTGGGCTTGCAGTTAGTTGGTCGCAGAGTTCTTGGCCTTTCTTGGCAGCCACATATTAAATACGCACACTACGAGCTTTTTGCGGGTAAAACGGTTTGCGGGCGCTGCTGGTTTTGCTCAGGCATGTCCTCAAAACCCGGGCTTTTCACAAAGAACTTAAACTTTTCAGATGATCGAAGTATGTCATTTGGATTCGTTCCCTTTCTGTTTCTGGTTCTCTCTCTTTCTTTCCTTCTTTCTTTCAGTTTCTCTTCTTTTCTTTTTCTTCTTCTTCAGGGCTTGAAGAGCCCCTGAGCACTGGGCGCGCCCAGGTCAAGTCCAGTCTCGGTGAACGACTGACAGCACATGCACAAGCACAGCGTGTTCCTACCAAGTACAATGTGTTCCTATGCAGTCTCTTGGCAGCTGATATTCACTGACTTGTGAGGAGCGGGGTGTTTAAACCGGTTGAAAGTTCAGGCCCCCAAAACACACGATGACGACAGACCCAACCCGACCCACGCCTAAGCCACTCCCCCCTCGTTCGCCTTGAGCCCGCCTTGGCTTCTGCACCGGCTTAATCCGGGGGTGGGCTCTGACTTGAGCCACAATGGCCTTTCTCTCTTTCTCATTCTCCACTTCTTTTGCTGTTATTCTTCTTCTTCTGCAGGGCATGGGGTGGCCCGGAAGACCCCTCGCGCCTAGGCGCGCCCGAGTCCACTGTCTCCGTGAGACTTCTTCTCGTTCCCCGGGGTACTGTGTTTTGCCCTTCTTTTACTGTTATTCTTCTTCCTTCCTTCCGTTGCACTCAACCCCCAGCAGGGGGTCGCCCTTGCGGGCGTGCTCCACCGAGTCAGTCGGGTGATACAGCTGCCGCTCAGGTTGGGGTTGTTTCACATTGGAATGTCCCCCTCTATCCCCCGAGGCGGAGTTGGGTGGAGTGAGCCTCCCTAGGTGTGGGGTAGGCATGCTCCCACCCGGAAAGAGAGTGTGGCGAGAGCTCCCGTATAGGTATGCACCCCAGCTGCTATCCTCGATGCAGCCACACAACCATCACAACGTCCGCTTAGTTGTCAGGAAGCTCTCCCTTCCGACACGACACGATGCAGGGGGTCCCACCAAGGCAGAGCCAAATCCCAGAACACAAACGCCTTGGGGGAAAAGGTGCCCAGGGTTCATTATCTCCCTTGGCTCTGGTGTCGGTCAATGGTGCCTACTAATGTGTCTCACTGTAGCCCCACGTTCTTGAGGGTAACTATGGCCAACAGCTTGCCATGTTTGGGGAGGACATCACTTGAGCTCATCGATATGGGCACTGTGGTTTGAGTCGGGTCCCACGAGTAACTATGATACAGTAACACAGACCTGCCTAGCTAAGGCTGACACGAGCTGGTACACTTCCCATTCAGGTCCGTTTGCGATTGGGGTAACTGTGGTCCACAGCTTGCCATACTGTTCGGGTCGGGGACCTGTGGGCTCATTCCTGTTTTCATGGGATCCTCTCTGGTGAAACGTGGTGAGTGTTGCCCTGATGGCATTGGGAACAAGACTTCCCATTCAGGTCCGTTGAGCAGAGCTGCTTCTGCAAGCACTCGGGTTACACGTACTTAAATAGTACATACATCACAGCCTGTCATACCGCTCGGATCGGGGACCTGTGGGCTTTCTTATTTCCTGGGATCTTCTTTGGTGAAACATGTGGCGAGTGTTTCCCCTGGTAGCATTATGAACAAGTAGGCGAAAACAGCACAACTCGCGTTATTAAGTGTTCGGAGGGGGTGGGCACTCGGGTTATTAGGCGTCGACTCCCCCAAATGGTTGTGTTGGCCAGGGCAACTCCTGGGCTCTTGAAGGGTTCCCAGTGATTTGCATGTGAGTGCCTCCCACTTTGCAACGGTCGGGGTAACTATGGTCAACAGCTTGCCATATTTGGGGCGGCAGTGTGTGGGCACTCCCTGTTCCCTGGTCACTGTTCAAGGGGTAATGATGGTCAACAGCTTGCCATGCTTTGGGGTTAAATGGACTCCCTTTACTGTTATTCTCTCTCTCTCTGTTTCTTTCTTGGGGGCATGGGGGCAAGCTCTCTCTGTCGACTTCTCTCTCTACTTCTCTTTCTCTTTGTCTTTCTCTTGCTCTTTCTCTCCCTCTATTTCTTGCGGGTGCTTGTCCACTAGGTTTAGGATAAAAGAAAAAAACGAGAAGCGTTAAGCCGGCGTTGGTTTTCGATGTTTTTTTGCCACGTGCCTGGCTGACTGTAAGACGCTGTGTCCAGAAGGCCTCTACAAATTACAGAGGCCCGTGGACTCCGGGTTTAGGCCACTGGTTTCGGATTTAAGGCTTGCGGAATTTGAAAACTTGCGCTTGTTGCTCTGCCCGACATCACAAGTCGCAGCTTCTTTTTTAAACATGAAACACCCACATACAAACGAAACACCAATAATTAAGCTTCGTTGTCCCGCGAACCTGCGGGGTAAAGACCGCCCACTTCGCGAAGAAAGACATGATGTGGCCATCACCTACGCTCATCGACCAGCGTTCCACGCTCTCTCCTCGCCAGATGCAAGCTTCCCAGTTCCAATATGTTGACAGTGTCGTACCAGACTTAACAAGACTAAGCCACAGCAGATTAGTATGAGCAGCATGACTCCGTCTGAGCTTTGTTGACAGTTGGGGGCTCCTCCGCTTGATGCCATGTAGAGGAAGCGATTGTCCGAATCGATTGCCACGATGCTCTTGGATCCGATGTGCACAGCACCTCGTCACAACAAAACCAGCCCTGGTGGCTCCTGCCGTGGCCTGCATGGCCTGCATGACTATAGCACCTTCTGCTATCCAGGTTGCAGATATATCTGCACATGCAACCAAAGCACCGACTGCCTTAGCACTCAGGAAAGAGGGCATGTCGATTGGTTGCTCTGTATTCCACAAGCGTTTCTTGAGGACTCAGGTTCTCTCCTGAACCCACGTCTTGATTAAGTAAGGCGCATGTCGTGCGCAGGCTGATGTTGCATCAGCATCTACAGCACTCTGTCTTCATGGACCTCTTTACCTCCCTTTGCCACGGGAGACGTGTATAACTGTATTCACAGCCTCCCAGCTGCTCCCAGCTTGCGTCTCACTCGGGGAGCTGCAAGTGCCGCAGGTCGAACAAAAGTGAATTCGACCAAGGTACGGAAGAAGTGGTCCACTCAATCTTCTCCTGCTTGGCCAGAAGCTGCGATGATACCCTCGGATCGCTGTAATGCGACATGCAGACGTCATGCCAGACACGGAAAACTGAGGTCGCGTTTGATGGATTGGCGCTTATGCAGATGCTCGGCTCAAGAGCCAGTACACAAACATAACAGATCCTATAATATACATGTATATGGCATATGCATAGATGCGGGCAAGTGAGGGTGCAGCATGTTCAAGCAGCGGACAGACCCATGTGAGGCATTGCCGCCAGCAGGAAATCGAAGCCCCCACATTCTGCAAGAAGGCAATCCTTACAAAAGCAATGCACTTGCCACGGAGCACTCTGAGCCCTAGCAGCAGAATACCATTGCACCTGAGGTTCCACACTGCGCTCCTGCTCTTCGGGGCATTCGGCTCCTCCGAAAGCTGCATGGCGTAGGACAGAGCGCCTCCTCGGCTTGAAGGCATCGAGTGTCATCTTGGTGCCTCCCTGTCACTCGTTGTTTCTATGTTTTTCCTCACCGATCCTGGGCATGGAACCTCTGCGCAAACTCCCAGCAACTGCTGCAGAACCGGAAACATTTTTGACATACGCAGGGTCTGATGCAGCTTGCCATAGCCACAGGTAGCAGAACAAACGGCCAGGTTGATCCACTGACCTGAGCAAAACCACATGCGCGAACTACAGCTGATGGATTCTTGCATGGAGCGAACCGCACAGCTGCTACTTCATCATGAGGACACTGAAGCCCTTCCCGCGCCCCCCTACGCGCTATGCTACGGTGGACGTGGCGGATTTTGCCTTCAAGCTTGTGACTGCTACGCTCCAAACTGGGATGGATCCCAGTGTCGAGCTTCCACTTGCAAGCTGAGGAACCCATCAGGCAATCTGTAGCATTCTCCGGGCATGGCTGGTCGAAGCATTCCTGTACCAATGTCAGAACTCTAGGACTGTCACACTGAAGTAACTGATAGTAAGTTCCGTAGATTAAAACAAGTTGAGTTGGATTGCTGGGGCTGATTTCAGTGGTTCATGTGGACCCTCCTCTTGACGCCTGCTGTCTCTCGATCTCCCTATAGATGCCATAGGTGAAGCAGCTTTGGGTGTTTCTGCAAGCCGAAACTAGTATGTCGGAATGCCGTCGTGAATTTGGCGGGGGGGGAGGGGGGGGCTTGACTTTAACAAGAATATCATACAATCAGATAAATATTATATTGTATATATATATATATATAGGATGGCAGTTTTTGAATTACAATACACCGAGACCCTGGGGCCGTCCTACCTTAGGAAACTTCCAGGACCCCAGAGAACTTCTCCCTACACTAGCCTTGTAGCGAACCTGCTGCTCTGAACATGGCCGGCCACCGCCAGCGGCTGGGGTGAGAACGGGGCGAATTAACCTTAGCTCATGGTATCCAATGATGCAACAATGCTGCAATGACCATACTGCTGCTTTGCCAAGTTACTTCTGCACTCCGCCTCCACAAGTTTTTGTGCCTCAGCAGCTGGTTGCTGGCTGCTAAGGCTAAGTGTTTGCCGCAGTCACGAGCTCAGAAAGGTGCATGCACCATCTGCTCGCCAGTCGCCCAGGACGCAATCCGTGCCACGGACATGAAAGCTGTGGAAACCTCAGGTCGGTCTCTGACATTCTCTCATGATTAATCCTAAACCTAGCCCCTAAACCCCAAACCCTAAGCCCGAAACCCTGAACCCTAAGCCTTAAACTCTAAACCGTCTAAACCCTTGGGCTTGCAGTTGGCCGAGGTCTTCAATCGAGACGTGTCCCAGCGGCTTGTCAACAGCTTCTTCTGGTCGCTGAAGACAAGGCGTGGAGTCACTGATGTCGAGAAATTCTTGGCCAGATCTCCCCCACGAAACTCAAACGGAGCTCTTTGGAACAGAATTTGATTCTCTTTGCTCAACTGTCAAGGATCCCAAGAATGTCTGATACGTGCCGAGTTGATGATGTCAAAAGCAGCCTGGAGACGACCGGGAGAGAATAAATCCCATGCTCCGCCGCGACGTAAAGAATCTGTGAATGCGCGCCTTTGCGAAGCAGCGAGCCACAAGCTGCCTGTCTCTCTGGGGGCGCACTCTGTGGTACTGCATGGGCTTAAGCCAAGATTCTGATCCACAACTGCTCTGTGGGCCACTCCTTGCTGCACTCTCGATCTCAAGCGGGTATGAGGTGGGGGCACCCCTCTTGGCTGCAGAATATCCCAGTGGCGAAGGAAGTCGTGATGACATGGCCGCGGCGTGGGCGCAGCGGCAGCCGGCTGAGCCGACAGCTCTGGGAGGTGGCGCCTGAAGAGGGGCAGGGGAGAGCGGAGAGCGACGGGAGGGCGACTTCATTGAAACTTCATTGACTTAAACTTTTGCAGCTGTGGCCTCGATGCACTGCGAAGAACAGTAGCTCGTCCAGAGGATCGGATGCCAAGTGAACAATGGCGGAGCTCCCGCCCAACTCTTGTAACCTTACGATCCGGAAGAGCTCTACGCAAGAGCAGAGAGTGAATAGTTGAATGTGCCCAAGAATGCATGTTCGACACTCACACTGCAGGAAGCAGGCAAGGAGTGTAAGGCAGATCTGCCCATGCATTACAGGCGAAATATGAACCGGCGAGTTCATCCATATGCACTTTGTTTGACCAGCTTGAGACGTGAATGCCGCAGAATGCTCTGTCCGGTCGGCAATCTCTACCTTCACCACGTCTTGCAGTGAGGTCACTGCTCCTGACCGAAGATCGTCTGAGGCCTCCCTTCTCCATCACTTTGACCCTTGAAGATGCTTGAAGGAGTGGACCTGTCCGAGTGCAGCAAGCTGCATGTTGTTTGGCGCTCTACCCTTTGAGAGTGAGCCGGCTGAGCATCTCACCAGAATAGAACGCTCCCATTCTCGGAGACAGCCAGACCAGTGATTGGCTGGCGTGCCCCATCGCTCTCGGCTGGCCTCTTCTCTGCAAACTGTTGGCTCAGTCATTATCGCAGCAAGCATACCTCGCACCTGCCTGTCCCCCACAGTTGCTGCCGCCGAGATGCGTTGCATACAGCTGAACACCGTCTGTCCTGCAAGAGCAGGTCAGATTCAATCCCTGGTGGCCACAGGGAGAATGGCGCTTGCGAGCTCATGACTAAGTTCGTTAATGAGCTTTCAGACCCCACCTCCCTCCTTGCGCCATCGAAGCCGCAGGCAGGCGGGAAATTTGGCCCTCATCATCTGCCACGAACAAGTTTCCGCCGAAGGCCACCAGACCAGCGACCCTCCTTCGAATGTGAGAGCACCAGACTAACGCAGGGTTTTGACCAGTTTGACCCTCCCAAAGCAAAGCCGCAAGTAGTTTTGACCCTCTGCTCAAAGAATGTAATCAGATTAACAACATGATCATGCAATATTTTAATAGCATATTCGCACAACAATTTTTAAAGCTCCTCTTGGCGTCCGGAGCTGGCCAAACGTCTGTCGCTGCGGAGAGGGTGATCTTCCCTTTGGGCTACATTCTTTGAAGGTTCAAAAGCGCAACATTAGGTCCCTTTTCACTCAACGCAGGCTCCTGGTGTGAAACGTGTGCAAGTGCAAGGCTTTGAAGCTTGGCCGGCTGCATGCTGACTAGTGTTCTAGTGTTCAGGTGCAGCGACACAACAGACAGTTGGCCTGACCGCTCACTGTGCTTGCAAAGAACCTTCTGTGGACTGTCGGGCCTTCCAGGACCTTGTACGCATAGCGGACGACGAACTGAGACCTGAGTCTCCGAGGCTTTGCATTCCCGCTTCAAGCCGGAGCCTTGCACACTCTGGCAGTCCTTCTTAAGAATTGGCGGCAAGAGGCTGCAACTCATCTTCTGCCTCCGCCGCCGTGTACAGCTCTGCCGGGGTTCCAGTACGGCCAAAGCTTGTCGCGGAGACGCAATGCACACGTCCTTAATCTAGAGCATCTAGCAGCAACTGGCAGCTCTGAAGTGGTGCTGGCACGTCCCATCTCACCAAGCCACCCAGCTCGTCTCTGCCCAGGAGTTCGTCAAAGTCTAAGGCTGCACCTCGTGGCAACAAGAGGGACCTTCAGAACCAAGGGCCATTCTGGGCCATTCTGGCAATTGCATAACTTATGGTAGCTTGTAGGTCCCAGCAGCCAACCGCTCCGGGCGCCTTGGCAACCAGGACCTGTGCAAAGTAGCGGCGTGCACTGCTAGCAATTTTAACCCACAGAAAGCGGAGCCGAGGGCGGAGTGAACTGCACCTCGTCAGGCTGCCGGAATGCTGCCACAAGAAACCAGCGACCCCAAGCATAAGGCGAACCTAAGATGACTTGCCCTTGAGGCATTTCTGCATTTCTTGCAACCAAGCCTTCGACATCCGAATGCTCAATATGTCTCAACAGTAACGCTGCTGGGTGGCTGGTTCTGTTTGATGGGTTTATGTCGTCCGTGTCCTGCTCAAGCTGGAATCTCGGCTTGCAGCAAAGCAGTTGCACTTGGTTCAATGGGCCCTGAAAACCAAAAAAAGCGCTTGACGAGCTGGCGCCTCTTGCAACCTGCGCAGACCCACCTCATCCTCGCCGGAGGCGGTTTCAGTTGTGGTGCTGGCATCCTGCGTGTGCACCATCAGCTACAAGGCACCCTTCTTATTACAACTGCCTGCAGAAGGGTGCGGCACGGGGTTTCAGAACATTTTGTGCTCACCCAAGGCCAGGTATCAATCCAAGCGGCTGAGGGCAATTTTGGAAGTCCTTGGAAGGGAAAGGCCATCTTTCTGCTGCAGTTTGCTGGCGAAAGCTGAGGCCCGGCAAGCGTTCAGACTCGAGAGTCTCGAGAGCGTCCGAGTGCCGAGAACGCTATGCTTAGCTGCGCTTAGCTGAGCCTGGGTGCTTCGACCCGGTGACCCAGCCGAACATGACGAGGCACTGCCGTCTTTGCACGCACTATTGAAGGTAAGGGAAAATGAGGGTTGCAGGAACTTGGGGCTCGGAGTTGTGTGAGATCCGACAGGCTGCAGGGAAACCATCAGACATCCTGGGCCCAGGATTCTGTCCATTTCCTGTTCAGCCAATCCCTGTGACAGACGCCCCTTCTTTCCGAACACCTTTCTTGTCAATACTATTAGTCATGCTTAAAATCCTGCTTTCTCGAGTGTCTTGTCCTGCTTTGCGGAGAAGGTGGCCCGCTTAGAAGTTGAGAGATGGCTTGTGTCAAGTCTTCATCCAGTTCCTCTGCCGAGAGTTCCTCTGAAAAAGCTCCAATTGATCAAAGCGGCGCTGCTCAGGCAACATTCGCGACGTTTCAGCCAGAGGCTGCAGCGCAATGGCAGCCCTCGGCAGAGGCAAAGAGCACTTAGATGCCAAGCAGAACCAGACTTCTGGGATCCAATAGTGCCCAAAGCACCGGGTCCACTCGCACAGGTCTGGCTTGGAGAAGAAGGGTGGCAGATCCGGGAGAGGCTGCTCCTCAAGCAGAACACGCTTTAGAATAAGCCAAGGGCAGTCTTGAACTGTCTTGAGCATGGGTGAAAAAGCAGCGACGGCGAGGTGGCACCCCCAAGGCAGACTTGACAAGATACTCTCGCTTCAAAGCACAAAAGCCCAGAGCGAGCTCAAAGACTTACATCAGGCCCTCAAACTCCTAACTACTGCATCTCCTTTACATCATTTCCCACAAGATTCACCAGTACCAAGCTTCGATCTGCTTTGCAAGCGGGCACTGGAGTATCTTGTCCTCAAGAGGAGTCAAACCGGCCTGCTGCAGCATCGACAAGGGCTCTACAATTCTCTGAGGCTTGCCGAGCCGCCCAGGCATCACGCGCAGCAGTTGAGAAAGCCTTGCCAGATGGATGTGTCCTCTACAGTGTACTCTAGGGATGTTCCTTAACACTGGGCACTACGAATCCTGAACTCCGAATATGCCCCAGACCCGAGCTGCTTTTCCTTTTCTGCCAGATTCGGGGATCCGGGTCCCAAGTTGGTGTGGTGACATTCCGACTTGCCCACGCCGAACTGGCCATAGAGAGTGCTTAACTTCAGTGCTCATAGTTCCTTGGCATGCCCGGGAATCTTCTAGATGTGCAGCGGCTGGTCGTTTCGCACGGCGAGCAGTGCACACGGCAGGCATCCTTGAATACGCAGACTTAGTTTTTGCTGCATGAGTTGACTCTGATCTGCGCGGGCCCCTGAGTTTCCCAACTGACTCCTTCCCATTTCTAGCCCTCTCAGGACTCTCGTCCCTTCTCTTGTTCCTCTTCCGTTGTGCCCTGTTGCCCGGGCGATCCTCTTCAATTACTCCATGCATGAAGCACATCTCATGAGAGGATATAACAGTTAAGAGGTACACCATCAGCAGCACCAGAATGTGTCCATGCACAGTCCGGTAAGTGCAAATAGCTGTAAAGAAGCAAAACAGCACTCTAGGACATACTCTAGGTCCTACAAGGTTCGAGAGCAACACCCCGAGGAGAGAGAGGGAGAGAGCGCGCCTCGCAGCCTGCCCACAGCGCCGCACACGTACCAGAAGCTACGGCCACGGCGTCATAGCTCGCACCTCCGGTGTGAGCAAAGGGCCTAAGGGAGGTTTGGAAAGGAAAGGACTTTTGCAGGCGGCCTCTTCTAGGGTTGCTTGGTAGCTCATGGTTGCTGGTGCTGTTTAGTTTTGGGTTCTTTGTCGCGGTCCTGTCCTCACCCCTGACTTTTCCAAGCCCCGAGTTGTAGACCTGTCGTTTTAGAGGATTGTCACAAAGAGTTCCGCGGAGCATCGAAGAGCCGCCACGCTCAGTGGGCTTCCTTTCATGACCGGCGGATATGCTACACTTTCTCGCAGTGCCTGCCCTGGTACTGTTCTAGTTCAATGTATGCATGGGCTCAAAACGGATCCCTGATCCAAGCACAAGTTGAACGAACAAACTACAGCAACAGCAAACTCAGCAAACTCTCACCAGCAGGAGAGGGCCCACCTGCTAGGTAGCGCTTCTCTTCTTCAGTCTGTGCCACGGGCAGTTCGGACTTGTATAGATATGCTTCCTCGCGACAGAAGCATACAGGGAGGCTGCAGGTCACGCTGGCAGGATTGCATTCCAAGTGTCCCATTGCGGGTCGCACATGAAGCAAATCCTCCCAGAAATCGGGAAGTAGATGAACGTCAGGCTATCGGTCTGTATGTGGCTTCCACTTCATGCATAAGGCGGCAATCAAACAGCAGCCCAAGCCAGCCACACCACTGCAAAAAACACGTTGCAGCCAATTCATGCCAATTCTCAACACGAGCCATGTCATGTGCCCGTGACTTCACCTCTTGCTTCAAAGCAACATGCCGGCAGCGTACTGCAGCATTGACAGAAGACACGGGCCAAAAACCTCATTGATTTCCAGTTGGGCGTTGGCGACCGCAACGTGGCAATGCCGTTTCAACACCGTAATGCTTCTGCCAAGCAGCCGCTGTGCTATGTCGCACTGCTGCCAGTGCTTCATCCTCAGGAGGTTATCTAACGCAGCAGGAACAAGAGACACAACTGCCACAACCCACAGCACAAACGTCCTACAGAACGTGCAGATGCAGGCCTCCCAACATACCCCCTTCAACGACTGCAATGCTGGCAGTCTTCAATGACCCCATGCCGTGCTATGTGCATTGCAAAGCATGTCGCACAAGAACGAAAAACCACTCAACAGCCTGTTGTGAGTTGGAAGAATGACCATCCAAGAGATAACAGCGCACAAGTCTTGGCAAGACAGAGCAAAACGCCAACGTTGCCAAAAAACTCAACACATGCCCAGCACATGTTAAGAGTAAGGTTCCGGCGAACAGCACGCGCATCTCATCATCTGAGTGAGGGCCCCCTTTACTAGGTGTGGAATGCCCTAAATCTCGGGAAGCTCGGGAGCTCGGGGATGCCTTGCGGCCTCGCCTGAGTACTCATACACTTTGGTGAGCTGGCGCATCGTCATGCCAGCTGCATAGCTTCCTGAGCACTGTTGTGGCTTCGGTGTTGCTAGTGTGTTGCAGACTGGTTGCAAAGAAGCAGCTCCAGAGCCCGTCAAGTTTCTCCCCCGCTCGGCCCTCCGTGTTCAGAAGTGAGTCTCACACGCCTCGCTTTGGGCGAGCGTCACCGTGAGACTCACATCATGCGGCTTCCTCGAGCAACTGAAAGGCTGCTGCAACGCTGCAAGCGTAGGTTGCGGCATGTTGCAGCTCAGAATTTAAAGCCGCTGCTGCTGGGACCAGCAATCAGGCTTTCCAAAAAAAATCCTTGGGCTTCCTGTGGATGCAACTCGGCTTTCAGCAGATGCAATCCCAGAGAAAAAAGATGATGTCTTCGTCTTTGCCTGACCCTGTCTGCGACTCAGCGAGAAGAGCATAAAGGCACACGGCATACTGCACAATACTGCATAACAGTCCGACAACTCGCTTCGTGACCTCGGAGGCGCCGAAGCACTTCACTGACTAATTTTACACCGTCGCGGCCACGCCCAGGACTGCCTCCTGCTGCGCATTCCTTCAGGGGCGCGCTTAACACATCACATCCGAAAAAAACACAATCAAACAAGAACACGGGTTTGCCTTAGAAATCCCAAACGTCAAAACGGGACACATTGCTATCCAAGGCTCGATCGGTAAGACCGAGGTGGCTGGTGTACTGCGGCTGTGGTTTGGGTCATGTAATCGTCGAACTCGGAAACGGGCCGATTGAAGCGAGAGTTGAACAATCGCTCTTCTTCAACGGTAGAAACACTGCGGCCCTTGTTGTCATGACCCGGGCAGACGATAGTCTCGTCCGGTAGAGAGAGGATCTGCTGCTGCACGGACTCCTTGTGCTTCACAACATTGTGTTCCTGAAACTCCCGCTTGGGGCTGCCACGGACCCAGAGCGCATCGCCTGTGAAAACAAAGCCTGCTGTGGCGGTTTGAAGCGTCAACGCCATGCTGCCATTATTCATCCCCGGCACTGCTCGGGCCTCCATGGCCAATGTTCCGAACCTGATCAGCTCGCCGTGTCGAACACGCCGGTCGGCAAGATCGCCATGCTGGCATGACATCGAGACCACCGTCTGCGCCAGTGTCTGCACATCATGCTCCGCATGCTGCAGCCCCCGTATCAGCGCACCTGCAAGAGCAAAATAGAGCAAAGGAACAAAACAGCAGCACCAACTCAAGGCCTCATGTTGACTCCCCAACTGCCTGCTCTGGTATGTTCCCTGCCGTCGTGCGTGTAGATGACATACTTTAGCTGAAGACCCAGATCCTGCACAGACTTGCCCACGAAGATGACGAAAGAGCAGGCAAGTACGGGTAACAACCATGGTGGCCATTGGTGCCCCTCCCTTCCCAGCATGATTGATGGACGCACATTCCTCCAACCTCTTTTTGCCAGCTGCCTTCTACCCTATGAACTGTGGGCACAGCTTGCGATGTGCTCACCCAACTTGTACGAACGAGTTGGCCCTGACATTCAACTGAATCAAGAGCGCCATGCCGTTTCACACTACTGTTGGATGCTAAATTAGTGTCACCATCCCCCCCCCCCCCCCCCCCCCCCCCCCCCCAAAACGAAATGATCCCGGGGCGGGGTCTGGCTTCATATGATGTCAAAAGGGATGAGTTTATATGTATTTAAAAAGGGAGCCATACGATTCTAAAAGTGATGGGTTTACTATAGAGTGTACCGGATCTTTTTCTTTCAGGCTTATCCACACCTTCTCCAACCCCAGGGATGATTCAGGACGATGAAGTCTCACCGCCAACCCACGACCTTGAGGGGGGAAGCGGCCGCAGGGTCCTTCAGGACCGCTAAGTCTCGGTCGACCTGATGTAGCACCTCGTTTCACTTCGGCAGAGATAGTCAGTGTGCCAAGACGTGCCAAGGCCCCGCAAAGATCAAAGGCCGTAAGCCAAGCGGCTGGGTCAATCAGCACGGCCTCCTTCGTCTCCGAGCATCGAACCAAGTAAGTAAAAGTGTGGCTCCTGAAGGAATCAGTAACCCGTAAACCCGCTTCTTGAACGACAGCATCTTAGTTCGGAAGCCTTACAAGCATCTGCCGTGACCTTCTCTTGCAACCCAGACACTTCGGATCCCAGAACTGTAGTACCTTCTGAGACCGGCTCAAGCAATGCAGAATGCAGTCGCCTTCTGCTGGCGCCCGTTTGCTTCACAGATAGATAATCAGATAACCTCATGAAGAATTCCGACTTAGGGCTTCAAGTTTGACTGGCCTCCGGGCTGTGCTCCACTAGCGGACCATGGCAGCCTCTGGGACACTGGATCCAAGAGCATCGGACACAGCACCCAGAGACCACCAGAAGCGATGGAAGAGGCCTGAACTCAGCTTTGGTAGCGTCCCATACAGCCAAGCCAACGCATCCGGTTTCACGGTGTCCAACTCGAGGTCCTGGACTGAGGCAGCTCTACAACTCCACTCACCAGGTGTTCATGCAAACCGATGGTCGGCAATCCAGGATGCTCATCAACACGCAATACCATTTGAAGGCCTACAAAGCCCATCTCTATTCACAACCGATACACCACCCCCCCCCCACCTTGGCCTATGAAAGTGAAACTGTCAAGCTTGTCCTTGACAAGGCGATCCGCACATGCAGCTGTGTAACCCCGCGCGTGCGCCAGCCACAGCAACAAGGCGATGCCTGGTCTGCTGAGAGATCCCCACATATCCTTTAGGCTCCGAAGATTCCTCTGCTAAATCTAGACTTGGTCTTGTCAATAATTCTTCCACACTCCCAGATAGTCCTTAATTAGTCCTTCTACACAATCGCTTCCAGTAGCAATGCGACTGTCACATGGTCACATGGCAGCCTCTAATTTTTGTAAAGCATGGACGAGCCCTCACCTTAGACTTTCAAAACGATGTTGAGCGCAGAGCGCTAGGCCTTGACAGCTTGTCCAACGAAATTCCAACGACCTACACCCCACAGAATCATGACTGTGCTGAGGCCCACCAGATCGGTTCGCAGTTGTGCATTGGATGACCAGTGGCCGCGGCAGTTCCTCAATAGCCTGCAGGGTATCACAACTATTCAACTACCGGAAAGACCCCATGCTGCTGGCGTGCTCCAATATATGTGCATCATGATTTAGGGTCTGTCGCACATGAGAAGCTTCCTGGACACGATCGGGATGCAACTGGTGCTTCCAATTTGCTGCGGTCATCCGATGGTGTTTTGATGTTTTGCTGCCGCTTGCCCTTGGACCCTTGCCGTGGCAGCCCACCTCAATGAGCGCCTGCACACAGCCCTCCGAGGCGCCAGTCCTTGGCGTTCACTGAGCACGCAATATGTCATGAAACGTGAAGTCTGAAAGGCGAAGAAACTCTCATTCCAGGAAAGCCACTGGAAGGGAAGCACCATCAGGTCCGAGCCATTTGCCATTACAGTTTCCGGAAAGAAGTTCCTGATCTTGGGCAAGGTGCAAGCTTCTGAACGTGCTTGGGCTTTTATGGCTCAATGCTCAACCGCCTCGGTTGATCTACAAGCGTCGGATCGCTGTCCGGATTGATGTACAGCCACCCCTTGCAGAGAGCCGCAAGCTCCCCAACGACCGTCTCAGGAAGGTCACCAGCCAAAAGCACATTGCCTGTTCTTGGCTTGAGCTTGGTACAAAACACCGGCCACCATCCCTGCAGGTCTGAAGCTTCTTGAAGGCCAGAACCGATTTTTTTAATTTTGTTGATGATGCTTCTTTTCCTGCCTGGAATGCAGGGTTGCCGCAGCGGAAACTTGCACATCATGTCCGTCAGCTTCGTCTCAGGGCGGCAAGGTTCAGGTGCTTTTCTTGGAATGAATGGGGCTGGCCCCAGAAACCTTTACAAAGACTGCTGGGGTCAAGCATGACATTTCCTACTGCTAGGATAGTGCTAGGATTCGGCCTGCAGCGTCTGGGACTGCCCTCTTCGATTTGTGGGCCTAGACTTTAGAATGATTTAACGAGAACTGTCCAATGACGGAGCGCCATTTGAAAACGATGACGTCTAAAACCTTCTTGGGGCCTCTGAGCACTCACGCTGCAGCAGCTGCACTTCTGGAGACTACGGTGACTACGGGCTTACGAGCGTCTAGGCCTCATAGGGTTTCTCCTGGTGCAATGGCGGTGTGTGGCTGCGGATCTCACACTTTCTAATTGGTTGTGTCTTTGGTCAAGGCCTAGAACAACCGACGCTCCGAACCTAATCACGAACCTGCGTGATCCGCGATCCGGCCCCAATTCGTGCCCGAACTCTCCACAAACCCCAGCCAGTCAACCCGGATGTTTTCTGCTTCTAGGCTCTAGTTCAGCGAGAAAGAAATGCGGGCATGTAGCTGCCGACGAACGCTTCCGGGTGCTACGGTAGTCATAACCTCATATATAACCTCCCCAGAAAGAAAACGGAGGCACTGCCTTCACTGGCGAAGAGGCATTCTGGCTGGTTGTGCACCCCATGGCCCCTCTTTGCAGGCTCTCTCCGGCTTCTATCTCTAACTTGTTGAGCCAAACTCCACGGGTGGTAGCTTTCGGAACTTCGCCTCTCACCGACTTGGCATTTCTCCTGCGGCAACCAAGCTGGCATGTATAAACTGCCATGTAGCGTCTCCAGCTCACGATGATTTCTCCCAGCGATAGTTTCCACTGGGCCTAAGCTGTGGCCACTTAGTAGAGTGCTGGCAACCTGCGATTCTTGCAGGTAACCCCTCAACGGGCGTGGTTTTGGTCCATGACTGGCATCCATGGGTCAAATGCACGATGCTGCACTGCTTCCAGGCCAGTGCTGCAACAGCTCGCCAAACCATTCCTCAGCACTCAACCACCCCTACGTTGCACTGATTCGAGAACTTGCATCTCTTAGCAGGCTTGCACTCACAACTGCAAACTATGCTTGTCAGGACTCCAGTGGGGACAAGCTGTCAAGTTATTCGACACTGCTGCATCCTCATGGAGAAGGCTCGGGCACATGCGGCTGCATTCCTGCTGCAGGCCGACATCGGGTTCAGGAGATTATGCACTCTTTAAGGATGACGACATGGAGTTGCTACTCTGATGAACGCCTTGTACTGGCCTTATACAATCGGACGACTACCCCTTTGAGACGTCGTACCCCCACGCATGGGCCAGTGAAGGGACCTGCAATTTGTTTCTGCCGGCGGCCGAGTCCTAGCTGCTTAGCTCAGCCTTAAAGAAGCCCTTCGTGGCGACTATTCGAGGCTCAGGAAGCGTTCACTCCTGACTTCGCGTCCGCACGTCGCGACGACTACGTCGACCCCAGTACATGTCAAGGGAAAAAGTTCATGCAACAACAGCCATAAAGCCAACGCCCTCAAACCACAACAGCTTCTCGTTCCCTTGACTCAACGTGCCGAGGGCTCAACACCTGAACCCAACCAGCAATTCGGAATCAAATGAATCAACAGCTTCTGTTGACTTTCGCCAGCTTCCCCCGGGCGCACTCTTGACCAGTGCACGGGGAAGAGCGGGTTCCGGCAGCTGGGCGCTGCATGCACCAGGCCCCATGATGCCGAGGCCAGCAAGACCAGCACACTCCGCGAGAACGGCATGGCATGGCATGGCCGAGCATGCTAGACATGTGTAGTGTTAACGTGGGGGGCAGAGTTCAAACATACATTGCTTTCGCTGAAACAGCGTTTTGAAGTTGATGTTGTCGAGGCGTGCGGAGTGTTGTCACCCATCCCTCGATTTTAAGGCCGTCCGATAGGATTCAACTTACTAAATCCTGCTTATGGGAACCCCCGGGTGTTTAGGGAGATTGGAGCTTGCTGTCGGAATCGGATTAGCGGATTCAAATTTGGGTCTTAATTTAGCATTTTAGTGCTGCAGCTAAGAAAGCCATGAAGGCAGGCGTGTCGCCCAATCAGGAGGGGCGACTAATCCGGATTTCTGTTGCTTCTGGCTGGGCCTTATGCTCATGTGCCACGGCTACGACCAAGGCAGGGAGTCGCGAACCTTTGGCAAACTCCCCTGCTTGAGTGTGGGCGGGGCCGCATGGTCTCATTCCTCAAAATGTTAGATTACAAGGAACCTATGTCAGGCCTTCTTGGCGGCAGCCATTCCACTCGTGCTGTCAAAGCCGATCCCAGCATCGAATTACAAAACACCCCACAACTCAAAATCATAAAGACCACAATTCGCCAGAAGCAATCCGAAAAAGTCAGTCGACCCCTGCGATGAGGTTTGGTCGGTGGAGTGGGGGGGCTGGGGGTATTGGGGGCAGGAGGGGTGCGAGGGGAGATCTCAGTCGGTGTTGTTTCATGGCGCCGAAACTTGTGATGTGCTTCATCCTAGTTAAGTTTGCAAACTTGACAACTCTGGGAATCGCACGGCGCGATGTTCTCCTTACCTGTTGTGTGCGCAGCAGCTGCGGCAGCCTTAATGAATCAGTGCGGCACTCGGCCCACCATCAAACCATTGTTCGATGCCTCCGCATGGCAACAGAAATCAGCACCTGTGCACTGACTCCAAGCTGCGGACATGTTGCCAGCAACCTCTCGCGGTGACCATCGCGCGTCCGGTTCTAGATTCCATTTCTACAGAGGCCAGGTATCCACCTAACTCAAGCCTGATTTCTAACACTGTAGCATTGTGGCCGGGGGCTCTCATCCTGCAGCCAAGACCTCAGCGCTCCCAGCCATTCAAGCGACTCCAGCAAGTTCGCAGTTTGCGAGGCACCCACTTGGCCCCCTTCTATATTCTACACTCCGAAGCACAGGAACCAGGAACCTGGCACGCAGGAGTTTGCCGAACAAGCAGTGGACTCTTTCACGGTGGGCCAAGATCTGGAGTCGCCTTTGGTGCTCAGATTCGGCTCAGATCAACTCGCAGTTCCCGCTGTTACCGGTGGCGACATGTGGCGATTCTGGCCAGCCACTTGTGACTGGCCCCATCTCCTTGACTAATGCGGGGGACACCTGCAGTAGTGACAAGCAGCTGGCCAACAGCAATGAGCTCAGTCCTCTCTATTTCGTCCAAAGCTTGCCGGTACGCTATGCCTTCTTTGTGAGGATACCTGAAACCACCTAAAGACCCCAAAGTCCAATCACTCGCTGGTACAAGTAGCAAAGAATAGGTCAGTCTACAACACTATACATGTGCAAACATATGCCATGCGCGCATACAATACCCAGATTTCTCATTGATTTCAGGAAGGATATACGATGATCATCCACGTGGCCGCAAACGGACTGCTCAGGGCTGCTGGCCCAACATGTACATCGTGCCGCACATTCGCGCAATCCTCGAAAGCGACGATTCCGCCAGGCGTCCGGCAGTCGTAGTCAGCCGCTGTGTCACAATAGGAATACAACAATAAAAGTGCAAAGCTTGACAAGGAAAAGGAACGTCCTCAACCACGAACCATTACCCCTCTCCGGTCTTGCTAACATGTCGTACGATGCCTCGCAAGTGTGAACTTCAGTATCAACTCATCACACGTTTGCATGGTTCGTGATGCTTATTCGTGCCTTTTCACATCCTCAGTTCTTGAGCACAGGCCGTGGCCAGAGGAAAGTCGACCGCAAGCTCCCCAGTCTTCAACGAATGCTGCACTATTTTTATATACTTTCATTAACGGCACCTGGAATGGCGCGGTACTTCCTCCGCAACTACTCCTCTCCATCTACTCCTTCTTAGTAGGAGTAGTAGTAGTAGTAGTAGTAGTAGTAGTAGTAGCAGTAGCAGTAGCAGTAGCAGTAGCGGAGGAGGAAGTCGTCGACGTCGTCGTCGTGGTCGTGGTCGTGGTCGTGGTCGTGGTCGTGGTCGTGGTCGTGGTCGTGGTCGTGGTCGTGGTCGTGGTCGTGGTCGTGGTCGTCGTCGTCATCGTCGTGGTCGTGCACGTGGTCGTGGTCGTGGTCGTCGCCGTCGCTGTTGCAACAGCGGTGGTGGTGGTGGTGGTGGTGGTGGTGGTGGTGGTGGTGGTGGTGGTGGTGGTGGTGGTAGGGGTTGTGGTTCGGCGTCGGCGTCGTCGTCGCCGCCGCCGCTGCCGTCGCTGTTGCAATAGCCGCGGATAGTAGCAACAATAGCATCAATACTAACACCACTAGCTATCAGAAAAAAAAAGTTGAAAGCAGTAGAAGCGCTAGCAGCAGTGCACCCAGACCATGATCGAGCACATAGGGAGCTTGGGCCAAACATCCCATCGGCGCGACATGGCGCGCCTTCCCACACAGCCCGGAAAACAGCTGGGCAGGCAGAGGCGAGAGTTCATGGCAACTCCATCAATTTCTACACAGGTCTGAAACTCTGAACGGCAGGCTGCCTGCAGGAATTATTTGCATCATGGTTGTGCACAGGCGGCATGCCTGCACACATGGTCGTCCTCACGCATTGAACTCTTCTATGCACAGTCCCTGTGGAAACACGAAGCCGTTTCCTGAGCAAACTGAGGACAGCCCCACTTGAAATCGCGGGGGTAGTGTTTACCAGACCTGCCCCGCACGTGTGCAGCTGTCTGCCTCTGGAGTTTGGGCACATCAGGGGATCGAGGACGGCGGGGGCATTGCGCAGCCTTCTGACCGAGTATTTGAAGAAACCAAAGGCTTGTGATCTAAGGAACAAATGAGGCATCAAAGAACCATGCATTTACGAGCAGAGGAGAAAAGGCTGAGACCTTGCAGGGCAGATCCATCCAAGACGAGCGTTGCGCCCGGGATGCATAACTTCCAGATCCGCTCAAAAGCGGCCCGGAATGATGCTCTCCTATCTGATGCTCCGTAGCTGACGTAGCTACTACCACTCAAGGCAGAGCCCATCTTTTGCGGTCAACCACTCGTTAGTAATGCTGGACAGCGGAACAGCAATGGAAAGCACCCTCCCCCCCTTCTTATATCTTTGCTACAGTGTCCTTCGACGTGGCTCTCCCTCGTGTTCGTAGCTCGGCCCAGGGAAAGCGGGGGTGTCATAATGACGGCCCTCGGTCATCCTTCAGGAGATTGAGGAACCAAAGAAGTTAAATTGGGCCGCAGCTCAATCCAGGAACTTGTCTTAATCACCTTCTGACGTTCAATCCACGTATTTGCTTCGAAGCAGACGGATTAGTAACATGGTGTCGTGGAGGCTTCCCAGGACGCACTTGAACACAAACCCTGCGTGCTTACAACATGCCACAGGCATCACCCTGTGCCAACACACAGGATGATGACAACGCCCAAGCCAGATATTCCAACAAGACGTGCTCTCTGGGAAGTCAAGCACTATGCCGCTTTAGAGACAGGTGCATCTCTTCACCTCAGTGGCTGAGATGTCATCAGGCTCGACGTCTTTCGACTGGCTCAACAACCGAGCTTCAAGCAGCCGTACGTGCAGTTCAACTAAGGCCACTACTCTCTGCTCATCCTAGGCCAACAGAGTCGTAGGGAAGCAGCACGTGCAAGCAAAAATGTCAGGCCAGCAGATTCCGCTTGTTTTGTCACTGCTCTCGCGGCGCTTGTGAAGGTACTCCCCGGATGTTCGTGGGTTCCCGCTCTTCGGGCCCCGAGTGAATGCGTTCATGATCGTTCATGGAGTCTTACCGAACGTGATGCTGCCTCTGGTAGGTGGTCATGAAACAGTAGCAAGCCCACACAAGAAGAACATCCACATTTTAGGTGTCCTTTCGTTTGCCTGATGCTTTCGGCACCTATGTGAACTGCAAGTCTTCAAGTTTCGAGCTTGGAGTCACACTTCTATCTACAAAGTTCTCCCTGCCGTACAGCTGTAATTCCGGAACCGTTTTGGCTCCAGGCAGAGGCACAGCATGAACCCGATCAAGATGATCTAGAGTCTCTAGAGTCCTAGAGACCTGAGCTGGGATGAGCTTGAAGGTGTGGCTTCAGAGCCGGCAGTCCTCAGACAGTCCACCACTGAAGAATTGGCATTGATCGAACAGCGTCAGATGAAACAGACCTATCCATCATGTCAGATTCCGACTCAGAGCGAAGTCTTCATCATCATTCTCTTTGATATTCTCTTTGGGGCTGGCTGCTCACGAACCCAATGTCACCTTGTCAAGCTGAGGAGCTCAGAGGCCAAGATGTCAATAGGGCCGACCGGCGCAGCGCGAGTCCTTGCAGAGCAAGCAAAATTCTAGATGTCTGGTGATGGCAAGTTGCGCGCTAGCGTTTCCTTCCATGCTTTTCGTGGCCCTGCTTTCGGAGGAACAAGCACTCAGTTGCTCTTCCGAAGCGTACCGGAACACCGACCACTGCACCGAGGCAAAATCCCTCAAGCCAATAAGTTTGTAGAGCTAGGGCGGTGGCAAAACCCAATGATCAAGACCACACCAGAGCTCAATGCTATCAACGCCTCTTCGGAACCGACAACTTGGGCAATGTTCAAACAGTGCCTTTCTGCTAGTTATGGCAGGTATGGGGAACGGATGCCTGGACGAGCCAGTCCGCGCCGTGCTGTGGCCAGAGCTGGGTCGCCTCAGCTAACTGAGGGCCTTGTCCGTGGGCACAAGTTTCCAGGTGGACGCTGGTGATACAGAGAATTATCGTGCCTACCCTGCCGAGGACACGTGGGATGACAAGATGCGAAATTGATGCAGGCTCAGCCGTCACTACAAGGGCAGCTGCGAAACCAAATCTGAGGAAACCCTGACTAGCGGTCAAATCCCCAGCAAATGCCTCAGTCTCCCTCCTACACCCTATGGCCCTATGTCTGCTGGACGCTTTGTGCTAAGACTTCCACGTAGAGCACAGTGTCGACTCCTGCATCGTTGATCATTGCAAGCTGCCCAGGCCAGCACCCATAGCACCAGAAAGCACAACATGCACATACCATGATGGTGATACTCCAAGACGCCCCAACTTCAAGATACTTTGAAGACGTTGTTCCTGATTTCTCAATATTACCTCCTCCCTGGGGCTCCGGAGAAGTCGTTGAACTCAGCGACGTGTGAAGCCTAGGCATGCAAACATATCAAGGAAGTACGCAACTTACGTAACTCCAGTGGGGCTTGCCAGGCAAAAGGCCATGTGGACACCAACGTCGTACAGAATCGGACCAGGAGTTTGACATGACATCGTCTGCACGGCAAGATGCGCCCGTTCACAGCCGGCTGCTGCAAAAAGCGGCCAAAGAGCCTCCAAAGATTCTCACCAACTCTGGCTCTCCAACCGCTCCCACTGCATGAGTACGATGGAATCCAGGTTGAACTGATGCAAACAGAATGGACCCCCCCTTGTCCAAGAGTCTAAGACAGCTCTGCTCAAAACACGCCTCCTTGTCGGAAGCAATGGCGGCTGGCGTCGTCCCGCGTGCATCTGCCTTTTCTGGTTCTGCTCGGGCCGATAACAGCGTCAAGCAGATCCTGAGAAGTCGCACGATGTCACTGCGCTGATGCTATTGTAAGGTCTGCATCTGCCACGAATTGAGGATGTTGGAATTGATTGCTCGCACTGGTTTGCTTGAGCTCATGTCATAGACTCATAGACCAACGCAACGGTCAGAAGCGCTTAGTCAAAGCCACGCGTCTTCCCGTGGCCAAGCTCTGCTGCCAAATGCAGCGGCGTGCTGCGGTGACCACCGCGAGCAGCACTGAGATCAGGTGGGGTTCAATGCATGGTCTGCAATGCTCTGCTCATGTGAAGCACGGGGCATCACCGCGATCCCGAAGTTGGCTCGAATGAACACACAAGGTTGTGACCCTTGCAGAAGGCGCCGCTTCTTTAGACATGCGCGCTTCATGTTGCTAAGCTTCGTTCAAAGTCCAGCGCTCGAATAACGCGTGCGTTATCTGAATCGGTCGCTGAAAGCGCTCCCTGTAGAGCGTCAGATTGCATTTTGGAGCTTCTTTGGTGAAACCATGAATTCGAAATATTGTTATCAAGTTTGTGCTTAGGTGTTGTTTGTGCAGCCATGGGGAGAGAACTTACGTAGGATTGCCAGGCTCTAGCTCGGTGGTTCCATGAACGGCCATAAGAGGCTGGCAAAGAGCATGTCGCCATACATGCCAGCGATGCGATGCAGCAGGCGAGCGTGGCCCAAACGCTGACACTCGCAGGGGATGCTTCCACACACAGACACCAATGAGCCACACAAGCGGAGCGGCCCGCGCCACACACGTGTGCAAACACAAAGGGCCACCTCTCCAGTCCGGAGGCTCCAGGATCAAGCCAGCTGAGAGAAACATTGGACAGCACAGAAACATGGATTGGGAACATGACACACACACACACACACACCTCCAAGCAACCATCGCCACGCACTGGCTCGGGATCCATCCCGATGGAGGTGCTTGGACTTCGCATTCCTTCGAAGGAATGTCCTGGGTGGACTAGACCCCCTTGAACCTGAACGTCGGTTCGACGGCATACTCATCGTTTCACCTTTGACCTTATCCCCGGCTGCGTCTGACATCACAGCATGCAATGAATCGTGAGAGGCGAATTGCTGCAAGCACTGGGGTCTAGCAGAGTCAAGCAGCCACCAAAGGCACTGGGAGCCATTTGAGCCATGGGTTTCGATGCACGCAGCGTCCGCGAGACCGAGCAAAAGTCGACAGATACGACAGATTCCGACAGATGAGCAAAATATACGGGAGGTTTACTGGAGTGTACAGGTATCAATCAGGTGCACAATCATTCGGATGCTCCTGAACCCACCCTTTGCCTGGGATCTGCGCGGGCAGCCAGCAGTAGCGAAACCACCTCTGCGCTTCCTGCTCGTGCTGCAGCCATCAAGGCCTCGACTTCAAAGCAGGACAAACAGAACGAAGCTTTGGAGCCATTGCCTGCTGTCATCAGCTTGGCCTTCGGTGCTTTTGACTCACCATGACTCACCACCAGCACTGCCTCCGAGTGGCAGACTGGCCCACCTCACGAGTGGAGTCGAGCAACCGCAATGCTGTTATATGCTGTTTACCAGTACATTTGCTGCATCCAATCTATCTGGACTGCCAGCGTATGCGAGCTGACCCTGTGAGCTGGGCAGGATCCAAGACGCCTTTGAAGTCGCTTCTGGACCGGCTACACCTCGCTGGAGCAACTGGCGGCACTCCTTTCGGCGCAAATATCCGGAAGTCCACACCAAAGCAGCACAAAGCCAAGAAAGTCCTCTGTTCGTCCATTCGCGGCGGCAGCAACCCTGCTTCAAGGCAGGGCCACTAACGGGACTGCAGCAAGCAAACAGAGCACTGTACTTAAACGCAGGACGACAATAATGTGCAGAGCGCTGTGCCTGGAAGTTTCGAAAGATATTGTGCGCATGCGTTTCGGTCTTAAGTGTTGGCTGTTCAGAGTTCAATGCGTATGGTCAACTCAATGATGCTTGTGCGCTCACATCAAAACCCTTCAGCCTTCAGCCAGATCAAAATAGGAACCAGGAGCCCAGCAGGAAGCTTTTGCTCCAAGGCACAGCTGCTCATCAGGCACCACCATGGATGTGCGGGCGCGGAAGCTGTCACGGTGCTGCCGCCACTCCTGACAGTTCTGGGGCATGTCAACACAAACCAGCATTGCCCGCAGCATTTCTCGAATGCTTCTTCGTCGAGCAGCATGAGTCTCGATCAGAGCTATTACCGCTCTCGTTGTTAAGCTTGACAATCAGCGTTCGCAGGCAAGTGTCTGAGAGTAATGTCCGCGCCACAGACACACTTTCCAAGGGGACGTACACATCACGGCGCGTGTTCTGCTGAGTTGACAGCATCTTGAAAGGCATCGTGCCCGGAGGTTTCCACATAGTCGACCCTTTCGTGCCGTCTCTAGGTGTGCAATCCCAAACTAATCGGTTTCTCACCTCATATATCATCATTCTCTTCCATCATGGCTGTTTGTCAGTGATCGTGCCGCACCCCCGTGGAAAGTTGACACATCTCAGCTAGTTCGACATAAAGCCAGGTCCTGGCTGAGGCGGCCGATGTCCTGCATGCATGAGGGGTGAGTGGTGCCTGCCCGTTTGTTCGCAAGCCAAAACGTGCTTCTTTGGTGTATAGATGCACATTGAAGGCGTGCTTCCTGGGCAAGTCATGGCTTGCTTTTGCATGACGAGGGAAGTCCTTGTCCAGCCGCTTCGCATGATCATCGCCCTTCCCATCCAGCACTCTGCAAATCACTCGACGCTACTTGTCATATATGCAGCATGCACATATACGTGAGGTGAACAGTGATGAAATATGATGAAATCAACATGTGCTGGGTCTCATCGATCCAGGCCACCTGCAAGGTCTCGGGCAGCTGGATGCCTGCCGCAGCCATCCCCGACCTCTTGCCAGCCTGCCTTGGAACAGCATTCCGAATGTCAGAAATCTGGGTTCGCGAAATTCTTGTTTCGAAGGATTCCTTCTGCTGCCACAGTTGCGGGAAGTTCTCTGACTCGACAAGAAGTGCTCTGCACTCGGGTGGCGACGGCTGGATTACTCGCCGTGTATTGCTGGCTCTAGGAATCACAGGTTGGATCATGAACCAGTCATGGATCTTGTGGCAAGGGCCCTGTGATCTGTGCTTACCGTACTTTCTTGCCCTTGGAATGAAAGCAGTTTTCATATCTATGCATGGTGCCAATATTGAGCCGAACCTGAGCCACGTTCGACAAGAACATGAAAGACATGCAGCTTCCAGTATAAATCGGGGATTGCAGCGATACGTCCGGCAGTCCTGAGCAGTCCAAGCCCTGGACGTGGTTTCAGTCCGTAGCTCAGCACCCAGTAGAGCGTTCCTCTGTCTTGCTCTGAGGGGCGCTGTCCCGCTGTCATACAATGACTACAGCATGTTCTGCACTAGTGTAGTGGACTCCTTACAATGAACTCCTTACCTGACTCTTTGGCTCCAATCGCAGCCCTCCGCAGTGCCTTGCGCAGCCGGGATGGCTGACAGTAGGCAGACTCCTGCACACAGAGCCGTGCCACTATGCGGTGGTGACTATAGAAGAAGACCGTCTTGAAGACCGTGCTTTTCATTCCTCCAGTCCCCGACTTCTAACACTGCTGCAGCAGAACATCCAACATCATGGGTTATCCAAAGATCATGCGCAACTCAGCTCAAGCAGGCGGTCGTGCAGTGGCTGTGAAGGAGAGCGCCCCAGGCCGAGCATTCGGTCAAAGTCCTGCTCTGAACGTCCTGCAGAAGTTCCAGGCAGCGCGACACAACCAACGGACATTCGAGGCCATTGGCTGTCCTTACTTCTGTTTCTATTGCGAGTATTTCGAGTATTGCTATGATTAGTCGGGTCGTACTTGTTTTCTGGATACAAATGCTCACTTTCGACTGCCTGCTACTGTTACTACTGCGTGCATCGTCCAAGCTATTGTATTACCATTGAAAGCAATGTTGCTTATAGCATGCAGCCGGCCAAGGCCCTGGCCCATAGGTGAAGAGGGCAGGGTGAGGCGGTTGGCCTGGAGCAAGACACTGCCTTGCGTGTCGTTTGCATCTGGTCTGAGTCAGCCGGATGGCAGTGACCGGGAAAACTGCACGACTTCGTTTGAAAGCCATGTGCGAGGCAAGACAGAGGGTTCACAGCAAGGACGTGAAGCATCACAATACTGTATTTTTCGTCCACTCGGAATATACGTTTACGAGAAGTGACACGGGCTTTTCAGGCAGAGCACCTTCGGCGAACAGGTCAGACCAAAAGTCTCCGCTGGACTGCTGGCATTGCGGAACATGCCTCGAGGCCCTGGCAGACTCTCAAGATCAAGTCTGACATTTGGGTTTTCAAGGCTCAGCTAAGCCGCTAAGCCATCATGCTTCTGTGGCCTGGAAGTGCAGTGGTGGCGCGCTCACCTACCTGCCACAACGGATGATGAGTTTTCAGATGGCATGCATGCAAAGAACGAGACCACCAGACGTTTACTTCATTGCTGGAACTAATCGGCGGGTTTTGGTGGACGATCCGCATTGTTCACCGACAAAGAACCGGTAGCAACGCAGTCCAGTGTTTAAAGTGGCTTTAAAGACCCCCCCCCTTTTGTCGCGGATCCAAGATGCCTTAGAAAGTTTTGGCGGCATCTTGGATCCTGGTCGACGTTAAATTCACTGAAAAAGCCAAACAGTGCCTCAGCAAGGCACGCCTTGAGGACTTAAGGACTTAAGGACTTAAGGGTCTTCGCTTCACATCTGTGCGAGGATGGTTCCCCAACCCCGCCTACCCCGCCCCGCCCCCCTCCACCCCCTCCCGGCTGCAGATTTGTTTGCGAGGGGGAGGGGGTCGGGGGCGCCGGGGGCGCGGGGAGGGGGGTGGGGCCCTTGCTGCGCCGCGATATCAGTTCTTCATGCGTGAGATTGGCTATATTCGATGTACGATGTTGATTCTTCAAGAATATTCATTCTATTACGTCTCTGAATTACTTTCGATGCTCGTTCCGTTTTGCTACTTGTGAACTATCCTAACTATAACAGCTCTATTGACTGTATGATTCTATTACTTATACTAGCTAAATTTAACTATATCAAAAAGCATATAGTAGTTGTGTTAGTTCTGTTCGTTGTACTCTTGCTTAACTCGGATATTTATACTCGCGACTTGAGATGTAATAGAAAAATAAATGTGCTGTGTATACTCAGTATCTCAAAAATATCTAGTAGATCGTATCTATCTCTACTAACTCTATTGGAATTCTTCATTTTTGCAATCACATCTTCTTATATCAACCGTACGAACTGTCATAAGGATATTCGTTCTATTCCGTAAATTAGATACTGACATTCTTTCTTTACTGTGTTTTTCTGTATCGCCGGTCTGCGGTCTTTGCATTCGCTGTACTGCTTGCTGCCAGCTTTGCTTACGCGTAGGATCCTCCACCTGCTTGATTGCTTCATATGTCGCTGATCCCTGTGCCGTGCTTGCATGTAAGTGTTGGCACACACTTGTGCGCATAGTCAAGGACAACACACAGGCTGAAACCTGCTTTGTGCGTCTCGTCTGTGATGTCTCTGACCCTCAGCCTAGGCAAAGCCTGAGCAGGCAACAGATCTCAGGCAATTGCAATTCACAAGCAGTGGCCCCCCGCCCGAGATGGAGAGAGCAGGGCGCTCACCAGCGCCCCCTGACACGAATTTACATGCCGACGCATAGAGGGAGAAGAGATGCAAAGTCAAAACTGCACCTCTGATAAACACTGGCTGCCAGCCTTCGGGCTTGAGCCTGGGGAAACCGCTCCCGAATCCTGCCAAGCGCGTCATTGACTCAAGTTTGACTAAAGATGACGGGGAGGGCAAAAAGAGGCGGCAACACTGAGATATGTTTTTCATCCACTGGCTGGGAATTGCTCTTCATTTCATCTCCCCCAACAGGTCTCCGCCTTTCCCGGCGTGGTCAGTGTCAACGCGGATTGGGGCCTGGGCCAGTTTCGCCCTATCTCCAAAGTCCAAAGCACTGGATGGTCAAACTGAGCTCTGTGAGGACTCTCCACATCTACGCGCCTCCTCTTGTTCAGTGTGTTGGCCAAGGGCTGCGTGCCCGACCTCGCATTCGGGACACGCTAGTCGGAAGCGCAGGCTGCTTGTCCCCAACAGATTTCTTTATGCTCGCCACAGTGTTTGCCATCCCAAATCCATGGCGACTGGTGACCTCAGTGATGAGTGTGGGGTGAGCGAATTGAATAGACTTGTAACAGAGCTGAGCGGAAGATCAAGCTTTCTTGTGGCTACGCGCCGGGCTTGGGCCGCAGGGACGAATCAGGCTCAAAGAAGCCATAGCTGGGCTTTGGTGAAGGCGGGCCTGTCGCTTAGCATGTCTCCCCTCCCGACCCATGGCAGGAGAATGGCGCGAATTTTCAATGACTTCAGTAGTGATCCTCCTTCGGTTGATCCTATTTCTGATGCAGCTCTCTTCCGAAGGGTCTGTCTTGACTCCCTCGTTGTCTCGTGGCCTCAGAGTCTAGGATATATGATCTTGCAGGAAATAAACTTGGCCGGCCTTCCAGAGGATTAACCTTGATCGTCGCCGTCCCGCCGCCTTGAGCCCAAGTTAGTTTGCACGAACATTGCAAAAGCACATGAAACTAGAGGTTCTGCTTACCCTCGTGGTAAGCACAGGGCGGGCTTTCTCGTGATGGGTTTTCATTTCAACGTCGAGCCAGTCTGGGGAGTACATGTGCTTCGGCCTCAGATGTTCAGGTTACCTCCTTGCCAGCAGCTAATCAAGACGTCAAGCTTTCTGGGTGCGCGACTTGTTGATGCCTCGTGAGTAGTACCTTGTGAATCAACACTGATAAAGCATACAGAAATACAGAACATTTCTGTGTGACAGCCAGATCCCGTCAAAAGTGCTGTGTGCAACCGTCAGCGTAAGCTGCTGGCTCATCCGCATGCCACTTGAAGCTGCCCGCGCAGATGTTCTTCCTGTCGAGTTTCCACCTGACTGCTGATGTTGTCGTCGTTTCCCACATCCACCAGTCTGCCTACTTGCCCTAGCGGCACGGTGACTGCTGAGAAGCACCCCTTACACAGGATACCTCACGCGCAACGCCAATATTTGGGCAGTCTGTGACAGTTGAAAGTAAAGGATCAGGCGTCCGTGATACGACGGGGGGCATATAGCTTCGCCAATGATAAACACGCGGGCTTGCACTGGAAGCACCGCCACAACAGGTTCTTGTAATGCTTCGAACTGCACTCACACCCACGTTACAAGCATTGCCCAGGCGGCTTTGAGCATCAAAGGCTCCACTGGGAGCGTGCCACAGATGCAACTGCTTCTTACATGAGAACTGTCCCTGCATCTTAGCCCAGTCCTCTGAGGTCATGGCTCATCCATGATGGCTGGCTTGGGTATGAGGGACCTAGTGCAACCTCGCACCACAAAGGTGTACAAAGGCCAAGCTTCGAATGTTCCTGTGAGCAGCTCTCTTCAGCTACAGGACTTGGTTTGTTCCAGGCAGTTCCACAGCACAACACAAGCTGCAATTACGGACTTTAGGAAATGGCCCGCCGACGCCAGTCACACCAACATGCCTCAACCCCTCCTTTTCCTAAACAAGAGCGAGCGTAGCGACCGCAATTCAGCAACCATAAACTCCCCAACAAACTCAAAAACGTGTGGACCCCATGGACCTCCAGGGCGGAGAGCGTCAGAAGGATGGAGCTAGGAGCCAAAATCCGCAAGAAAAAAGGCAGGTCATCATGAGCTCGGATGCTAACTATAGGACTGTAGGTCACCAAAACAGCGTTCGTTGTTTGGAAATTCAAGCAGATAGCATTTTGCTCATGGGGGCTGGGGGAAGCCTGTCCGTCGGCATAGCTACCCCTTCGTATGCTCCAGCCACAGACAGTGATTAGCTCACAAACCTTCTGCATTCATGGCCAAGGAAACATCAGACCTTACACATTTCTAACCTGCAACTCGCACGCAGAAGCCTGTGCCGGCTACGGATTTCCATTCGGTACCTGTGTCATCTGGATGCAGCCTGTGGCAAAGGCCCCCTTGATTGCCTGGTGTGCGCCGATGGTGTACTCGTGTGTGGTTCATGATAGTGTCATAGTTCTATATAATGTAGCAATGTAGCACAACAGGAAGCAAGCAGACTCGCATTCGCTTTGCGGCAGGTGTTTGGCAGCCATTTTCAGTTCTGGCAGCTTGTCTGATTTCATGGGTTGGAGACTACAGTCATCGGTTCTGATGGGGTCAGACCAGTCGCCATTCCCTTGCGTTGAACTGCGCGGCAAGGTCTGAACCCTTGAACGCATCCCCGGTATTCGGGGATGACATCTACAGGAAAGAAGCCCTCCTGAAGCTGGCCGTCTAGAGGATCACCTAAAGTACCTAAAGCGTATGGAATTGCACACGAGGTCTGCTAGTCTGCTCGAAGTGGGGCAGAGCTGAAGCACATCCAGGTCTCCCAGATCGCCTTTCACGGAGGACTGAAGCTCATGTCAGGCGAGTCGAAGCTGGCACGGGCAGCCTGCGCTGCAACAGGCAAGCTTTAACCCATGCAGCCACTCCATGTGAGGAGCATCGAGAAGCTCCTTCCCATCACATGCCCCACACTGTTTGGAAGCGCCCGTTCTTCCAAGATCTTCCAAGCACAAGCAAAACACACACACACACACACACACACACACACACACACACACACACACACACACACACACACACCCCTGCCTCATGCTTCGGGCAGAGATAACTTGGACTCGTTGCCCGCCGGCGGTGACTGCAAGGGCTCAGGAACACCAATGAGGCATAACCCTCCTTAAGGCCATCTCTGCTGCTTTCCTTCCAACAACACCTCCACAAGCTACCCAAACTATCGGACTCATTGCCGTCTGCTTGCTCTGGCCTTGTCAGCGTCCGTCAGCGGCATGGCGGCTGTTGCAGCTGCAGCACGGGCGTAGTCCTGACAAATGTTCGCTGTGTTGGCGCGCCACGCGCTGTCCACCACAGCGTCGCAACAACTTTTTAGGAAACTTCTGTAAATTGCTGCATGAGCTCCTCCATGAGACTGCGGAGGGCAGGATTTGCACCTGCAGTCAGAAATGAAGTTCTGCTTGGAGCGAACATGTGCCGAAAACTCAACGCATGGGAGCTTGCCTCTGCGTGCAAGCGCCAGAGCCGTAGGAATTCCCCGGGCCATGTCACCAGCATTAGGGTCGGCACCCATGCTGAGGAGGACCTTCTGTAAAGAACTCGGACACTCTGATGATCTCTGATGGGCTCAAAGCGTGGCCTCGCAAAGCTCCAGGTTACCAGCACGTGTGGCGATCAACAGTGGCGTCCTGTCAGATTTAGGGGAAATCCTAGTCATGCGCCACCTATGGCTTCTTATGGCTTCAGAGCCCACAAAGGCGTCCTGCGTTGCCCATCCAACGTGTCGAACGGGCTGCCGGCGTCAAGGAGGAAGCGGACAACTTGGATACAACCTTCCTTGCTCCAGGTATCATAAGAACGCTCGCGCACAATGCACACTGCAAGCGGTCATACGCAGCCAGCCACGCAAGAGAAACGTCAACATCGTTCAACAAATAGTTGCTTCGTGACATCGCAGAACAAAAACCGAAAAAAAAACAAAAAAAAAAAACGAATCATCCCCCGCATTGCCCCGGCCTCACAAGCCACGTGGATGGGCAACTTCTTCAGCTGGTCCATGCCCTCCAATTCCGCGCCTTCTTTCGGGGGTGACTGCTGCTAGAAATCGCTAGAAGTCTCCACACGAGTGTATGTAAACGGTAACAACAATCAGAACAACAAAACCACTCAAAAAGGAGTAAGCCATGCGTCGTAGTTTACGACACATGAACTCCGTGCGCTGACAGGGAAACGGCGCAGTCCCGGCCTGCCCGGATCAGAGCCTGGCAGGTGGCCTCCGAGCCCGAGGCGGCAGCGCAGTGCAGTGCCGTGCGCTTCTCCTATCTGAGATGGAAGGCGCACAACAAAAGCACGCATGAAATGAACAAGTGGAAGAAAAAGAATGAACACGCAATACTGAATTATCATAGGGATGGGTGCTGAGAATTCCATGAAGAATGAGGACTCTAAAACCAGCTCACGCAGTTGACGCCTTGTCGACTGAATGGGCATAAGCGCCACATTCCAGAAGTGCCTGCCCCCAAGGCTTCAAAGGTTGGCAGAAGCACAACATCTCAATGAAGCACCCGGGTCAAATATAAATGGTGTAAGCCTCGGCAATCGGCATACAGGGTTCGATGTGTTTCGATGCTGGTGTCGCCTGTCCTCGCTAATGATCTAAGTGCGGGCATGCCCTGTCTCTCGTTTCCCTTAGTATGATAACCGCCCAAGCTCTCGAAAAAGCCCTCGATCGACGATATTCACAGCGCCTCTGTGGCGGAGACATGGCCACCATGACTCGCAAAATGCCTCAGGCGCTTTTTCTGGCCGATTCTGGGCCAAGCCAAGAACACATGCGACAGTGAGTGGTTCGTTCTATGACGTTCTATGCAACTCTTTAGATGCTTTCTCCTCTGTGCGGCTTGCAATCCAGAGAGGATCACTGTGTTCAACACATGTCAACACCAAACTGAGTCAAACAAAAAAATCTAAGTCTAAGCCAATGCCAACCTGGGTGGGTGACAGCGGCGTCCATCCATCTGAAGCTTCGACATTGGCAAAAGTTGGATCCTGGCTGACTCTGTAACAGCGACGCAACGGTAGCAGCCACGCGCCCTATCTCGTGCAAGGTACCTGGTTGACGGCTCGAAGACCGACATGTCACAAGACGTAACGTTCAAGCCAGATTATAACTTGCCGCAAACTCCGGGCAAGCCTTCAACTCATGAGCAGCTAGCCGTCCTGGGAGATGAGCAGACGCAAAGCTTCGTCCCGGCCACGCAAGGCTGCCTCAAAAACAATCCAACCTACTCACTAATTACTTTTGCCGCGTTTGCCCACAAATAGCTCTGAGCTGAGTGTTCTGGTATGTTCAGTCCATATTTCTACTCTTATGGCCAAGTGGCGGTGTGAACCGGAAGCAACCCGCCATCATCTCTGAGCTTGGCATTTGCCCCATACTCCTGGCGAGTCACAGCATTTCCATTCATCACTGGTCTTCAGAAGCCGCTGCCAATTCGCACGCCACCTTCGGATGATATCACTTTTTCAGAAACAGCCTCTTCTCGATGCGGGAGGTATGCCAGGGCCAGGTGGGCGGATGCTAATGCGGATGGAACATCCACAGGCTGGCAAATCTCCCATCCCGGCGCCACAAGCATAATTACGGTTCATCCGCCCCAGGCCTGAGGTGCTTGGGGGGCGCGCCACCTCCAAACCTCCTGTGGCCCGCAATGGACCCCTACCTCGTATGTACACTGCGCACTGTACCAGTGCGCCTACGGTCTTTAGAACCCCCTGTACCCCTTATACCCCTGCTAGACCCTCCTGATGATTGAATGGCTTCCTGCAAGACCCCTTCACAACCCTCAGTCTTGCAACCCCCATCCCGTCATGGCTCTGTGCAAACTCACACGACAAAACTCATTTCCATGACCGGGCGCTGCATGGACCCCTGCTATGAAAGCCGATGGACATCAAAGTCACCTCCCGAAGCCCGCTTTCTGGCCTCTGTCTTCTATCATCATCTCGTTATTCTTTCTCTTGATTTGTTTGTGCATCATGCTCGGTCCGATGTGAGTGCAACTTCCACTTCCTCTAACCCTCTGAATCGCATGACATCCTGACAGAAATGAGTGAGCGCATGGCTGTTTTGCATGACATCTATGGACGGACGTATTTGGAACCTCCTATAAGGGCCCTTGTGGCCCGCCGGAATGCCATAAGGCTCTGCATGACCATCTGCACGGGGTGAGGCCGAGGCGATGCGCGCGAGTGCAACAAGAGTATCACCTGACAAATGAACTCTGCCACAGCAGGAATCAACCCCCGCTCCAGCAGCGCAAGGAGGCAGTCCACAGCACCGACGTGTGCTGCACGGTGCAGCGGCGTCTGGCGCAGTGCATCGCGCTTGTCTGCGTCAGCTCCTGGCCAAGATGTCGCGGAGAAAGTGAAGAAATGAGGAGCCGAATGGCGCTGAGAGATGCTCTCAAAAATGGTCAGGCTAACAGGCTGGGAGGAGTACTGACAAGGAGCTGAAACTCATCCAAACCCATGCTCTGTTCCCTGATGGCAGCCCACACGTGACGTGACACAATATGACGCAGGTGGTCCAGCTGCCAGAAGATCCACCACAATGTTTGCATAGTTGCCATCACACGCTGCGTGAAGCGAGGTCTGCTGCGCGGAGTTTGTTCTTTCCTCGGAGACAGCGTCCTAAAGTGACAGAGGTACATTGCCTGTTCAGCTAGTCCACTCATGACAGCTTCAGCTGCAACCCAGTGACTATATCTGCGCCCCGCTGATGGACCAGCATCTGAACCATGTCCTGCAACAGAACTCAAAAGTGAGGATGTTCCATCACCCCTCATTCAGTGCAGCGCGAAGCAAAACATGGCCCAGACCCTGCCCACGACCACGTTTGACCCGTTATTTCTGAAGTACTGGCAAAGTGACGGGCAACGTAACCAACTAAAACCTTGTGCAAGCACAGCAATGGTAGCAATAGTAACAGACGCTGCAGCAATGCACGGCACTTCTTTTCGTGCTACGAGTACTGGCCTGGTGGCCACGCATGGCCGCAACGTGCAGCAGGGAGCCCTGACATTGGCAAGGGACGTCTGTGTCTGTCTTCAATACTTCAGTATCCCCCCCCCTCCCCCCACGGCATATGCACAATGACTCATGGACTCAACTGATATGATCGCGCAGACTCCCGCTCTTCATTCTCATGCCCACTGCCAGTGCCGAAGCGCGGCATTGCCAGGAAACGTCAATTCTCTCTGCATCCCTATGCAATGCCTCAGCATTGTTTCGGACATTGTTTGGAGAGCAGCCTTAACGCCTCCACTTTAAGCAAGCGGCGCAAGTTTTTCTTGTTATCTGCCACTACTTTCCTCATGAAGTCATCAGGCTCGCGACCCCTCGCGAAACACATCAGGCACAGCGTGCAGCCACTGCATTTCGAGAACGGCAATGGTCCCAGCATGTCTTGCTTCCAAGCAGATGCCGGGGGAGGACATCGATCTCAGCACGACTCTGAGCCCAACTCGGACACTTCACGCGCCAAGGCCCGTGAAGTGTCCGCAAGGCGCCTGGTCGAAGAGGACTGGCATGTTGACAGCTTCAGGCCTGGCATCGCAGAGGATGGCGGGCACAACTTGAGCGAGAGCAAAAGGAACTGTTGCCCAATTACTTCCAGTTGCTACTTTGTTTTGCTACTTAACTCTTGCGAGCCCCCGTGCCAGGACAGCGAACAACACATGGCACCTGTCGAGCAGGTAGGAATCCAAGTTCAGCAGGTCCTTCCGGGACTTTTCAGATTTCATGCAAAAGCCTTTTGATGTCCTCCGCTTTGGCTCTAAACACCCTCTGAAGTCGCAAGCCGAGGCTCCTTCTTAGCACCCAGCTGACGAAGTGCGTCACGTGTGCGCGCAGCCCGCTGTGTTTCCTATCGCAGGCTATCGAAGGCCGCAGAAAATCGCAGCGCACAAAACGCAAATCACCGGCTGGAACAAGCCTTCGTCTCACTCTCGAAGCCACGAATCTGGTTCATAGGCCGGGTGCATGGCAAATCAAACCTTGCAAAAGCGAAGGGCGCTGCAACAAAAACTCCAGGTGTTGCGGCTTTTGCTCGCACATTGACATCCTTCTTGCAGCTCAAGGTCTCTGCCATTCTCTGCGCCTGTTTCGGCTGCCACATGATAGCCGCTGCACCTCTTTTTACCCTGCTATCTTCCGCCTCCCTTGAGCCTAATGGCTGCCATTCAAGTGGCTCGCCGCGCAAGTTTTTTGATCGAGTTAAAGCCTCTTACAACCATTTCATGATCAACTGCGCTGTACGACATGCGCGTGAACCGTGACAGTGTTTGAGAATGACGTCGGGCATCAGTACGTCATGTTGCACCCTTAACATGGCTCAAGACCGCCTCTAATGACTCTAATGGCTCTGATGCACTTGGGTGGACCGCGTCAATGCACTGAACTAGTCGAAAGCATTGTTGCCTTACCTTTTCAGATTCGAATCCTTGACATGGTCGTCGTGGCCCTAAACCTTCAACCTTAAACCCTAAACCCACGGGGTGTGATCACCAGCACCATCATGATGACGATGCTCATGATGGACTTTGACGAGTTGTCAACCCTTTTGCGATATACTGGCTGTTAGCAATGACAGGCAGCTGATTACTTGAAGCAGGCATGCATGTCAAACAGGAGCACATGTTGGTGCTTTCTGCCATTTGCGATGCGGTCGCAAGCTTGACTCTCCGAATGCTCACCCTGTAGCTCCTTCACAAAGCTCGTACTGGACGACACAACCAACAGATATGCCCTGAGAATAAGCCTTTGGCTCTGTTGCAGCAGGTGCTGTGGAATTCCCAGAAACCCTGCCACTGCACCCCAAAGTCCTGTGTCACCTTTGGTGTCATCATCATCAGCATCTGCCAGGGCATGCCTGCAAGCAAAGGCTCTACCTGCACAACCTCGTGAGCATCATTGAGACAGCCAGAGCGCAATCTTGGGTCCCTCATGCACTTGCATTGAAGAAGCTGAACCTGCTGGAAAAGATCTTGCATACCTGCACTGCACCAAAGATGTCCAAGGTGCTTCAAGTCATGCAGTGACGGCAAGCGCAAGTAGCTCTGTACCTTACATGCCATAAACACAAGAACGACTGCGAAAGCCGGGCAGGCAATCACGAGGTGGAGCACACGCTGCCACTACGGCAGCATGTTATACTGCTATAAGGCGAAAGGACGACAATGAGCCCAGTTTCGTCTTCCACGGTCTCGTCCGTCTCAGTAAAGTAGCAGCCGATGTTCTCATTCACCTGCAGGCCGTCAAGGCCACGACACAAGCAACAACCACGTCAAAGAAGCATGAGGCCAGTTTCCCAATGAGCCTGCATGGTGTGCTCCATCCCAGGAACGTAGAAGCTGCAAGGAGGGTCGTGTTTGTATATCTCAGCAGGCAGGTCAGAAGGTCAGTCTGGACAAATGACCCCAACATCCCATGCAAACGCCGAGGTTGGCACCAGCCAAGACCGCAAGCAGTGTATAGGGTTTGCCGTGAACCTGGAGTCCAAACGGAGCATGAAATTCGTACTTCAAGAAGTGCCAAGTCAGCTTCTTAGCTTGGTAAATCCCATCACCCTGAGACTTCAGGCTCGTAACTAAGCGCAGACTGCAAATCACAAGCCATCAATAACATCAATAATATTCAATAATGCAACCCAGCGTTACCGAATGGGCCTGTAAAGTCCCTTTAATAACTCTTCAGTTGAGAGGCCAGCTGCATGGCTCTTCTGCCGCCACCTCCTTGAAGGTCCTTGGCGCTCACCCCAAGCCGGCCGAGTCTTCCGAGCCCCCAATAAAAGACCTTCTGCCAACTACAGTGACTCCGTGACTCCGTGACTCCGTGACAGCCAGGAAGCTTAGCATCTGTCCGGTAGATCTTCTCGTTGTCACTTCGCAAAACGATACACGGCACTAAAAACCAAAGGACCATTGTATGGACAGCCTCGGGTTGCGCGTGGCAGTCCGAGAGCATCATGCTGGCAAGCACTGCATTCGCCCAGGTGCGTTGCGTTGCTAAGTAGGCAAGGCGCACAATGCAAGAGGAACGATGCGATGCACACACCGAACAGAGGATATGGCTCCAGGCCTGTGTGTGGGAAGGGATTGCAGATGCTTGGAAATCATTTCGACGCAGGCCGCCCCAAACGGATGGCCAACATCAACAGTTGAAAGATGATAGACGCTCAACATGCCATGTTCTCCAACTTAACTTCGGCACGCAAGTCAGAACAGTACTGTATCTACTATATCATACATGTTCCATCGAAATGCCAGGTCAAGTGGCAGTGAAAAGCATCCTTGGTGCAGTTGCCTTTGAAGATCAAGCAGACAAGCCTTGGCATGGGTGTTACATACTCACTTAACGCAGATTGGCATTCGCAAACTTGATCGACTCCCAAGCCATGCTCGAGCTTCTTCTTAGTTCCTACACAGGGTGTTTTTGATGAAGACCTAGGACAGGCGATGTATTATGCTCCTGCCGGGGTGCAGAATGCCACAAGCTGGTGCCAGAAGAACCTGGCTCCATGATCCCAAAGCAGACAATGCAACTCTTGCTGCCGGTACTTGTAGGTACTGATAGGCTGCTAGGCCTGCGCGCAGAAGTCCACATTCATGGATTGGAAAACAATGCGTGGCACCACACGCAGGACCCTGTAATGGTCGTAAGCCTGGGGCAAGCTGCCAACTCCGGGCTGCGGTTGTCTACATGTGCACCGATTTCGATGCCTCAAACCATCTGACCATAAGCTGCCGGCATATATGTAAGCATGGCTTCCGGCCAGAAGTGCAAACACCCAGTGCGTATAGCCACCAGGAAAGAAAAACCTTGGAGCACAACTCCTGGTCGCAACTCAAACTCGACATACTTCAGCCATGTTTGTAATCAGAAACGCGCGCATCAACTGGGGCATGTGCACCAGGACAGCCAGGAATACGTTCACCAAGCAGTCCTCAAGAAAAACTGCCCAAAGTGCAAGTCTTCTGACTTTCTTGATGTGCTTGGCGATTGTTAAGGTGCTGGGACTGCCTACAATGCTGGGTCGATTGGGTTCTTTGGGGGATGCAGGCCCTGCAAAGCAGGGTGACTGCCTTGTTGGCTTTCCACCTCCTTCGTGGACCAGTTTGGTCATCCTGAAATAGCTTCTCGTCGATCACTCAGCTTTAAACTGCTTTAAACAGTTTAGAAACCAGTCTCCCCAGCGCTGACCCCAGTTCGGAAATCCAAAAGGAGTTTCTGAGCCCAAGCGTCCGCATAGCGACCGAGTTCCAAGTCCAGGGCCGCCAGCCAGCCCCTGCTCTCCCAGGACTTGAGCTCTGGGTGACTCCTCACCAGCAGCCTCGTTGGAGCACATCTAAATCAGAGATAGGCCATCTCTGGCTTTCTAAGACTCTGCTGCTAGAAGAGGCGCTGTGATCTCTCTCTTCGGGCGAGGCACATGAAGAGCCGTGAGAATGAGAAGATCACGGCCAGTGGCTCGGCGAGGAAAGGAACCAGAAAAGTA
This sequence comes from Symbiodinium natans, assembly GCA_905221605.1. NCBI lineage: Eukaryota > Dinophyceae > Suessiales > Symbiodiniaceae > Symbiodinium > Symbiodinium natans. The sequence continues at coordinate 100,795 of CAJNDS010002592.1, read as the reverse complement.
CACGGGAACCTCAAAACGTTTGCAGACAAACTTGCAGAGATAAAGAAGCCCGGACCACTGACGCTTCGCTCGTGGTCCACCAACTCAGACCATTCTTTTCGTCAGGGAATTGCGGAGTATGTGAGAATGTGCGACAATACGGGGTTTCCGGCTCGGCTTAGGGCTCAGATGGCACATCGCGCATCTCCAGGCTCGACTGCCCTAGAGCCCAGGAAGCCGGTCTGCAGTTCAAGCCGCGCATACTCGTAGAGCTGCTGACCCATGGAGCGCTGCAGGGCATAGCCTGGAATCAAGTAGTCTAGTGAGCAGTCAGAAGCAGTCATACGTGGTCTAATTGCCATTGGAGGCTTCTTCAAGCGAAAGGTGATGCATTCCAGGGAGCTCTCGAAGCGTTCCAAGAAGCTCTCCACCTTTACCAGCAGACGTCCATCTTCCTCGAAGACTTCTGGGTTGCAGGACAATCACAATCGGACAATCGGACTATCGGACTATCGGACAACGTGCATCTTTCAGAAGCTGCTACCAAGGCCAAGCCGCAGTTCGGAAGTCCAGTCCGATCATGATCCTTGCTCCGCGATTGACTAGATAATACTAGATACAACTGGACACACTGTCACGGGATTCTGTAGGGCGTACTCACCATTGTTCTTTGCCGGTGCCTGCTGTTCTTCTGTCGGGGGCTCGGTGAGACAGACGTGCAGCTGCACCAAGCAACAGACTAACCAGCTGGAGATGAAACTCATGTGTGGTGTGGCAGACAGCAAGTGGCATCACATTCAGCACACCGCATGCCATCGCTCAACTATTGTGGCTTCTGCACCGGCCCGCACCGGCTCCCGTCCGACTGCCGAGGAGCGTAGCGATTACTGCTGCTCACTCCACCGAACAAACTCGGGCAAATACAGCTGGTCGAGGCTAAGCACGGATGCAAGATCAGCTACACACTCCAAATAAAGGCTGTCGTGCCAAACGCTGGCGGCTTCGTCACTTACTGCACGGCCAAGGGCAAAAGCAGCCCTGAACCAGAGCCCAGGATGCAACACCAAGAGCTGTGCCATCGATCTTCGGTACTTAGCGTTGATAACGGCGAGCATCTCCTGCAAGACCTCTAGCACGGTTGTGTCCATTCCATCCACCTCGCTGTTCACGTAAAGGAGGATGAACCGATCAGTTTGAACAGCCTCCAGCTCTTTGACAAAAAGCGGCACAGTTCTCTCATCGAGAACCCCAAGAGGTGGGAGGCGTGCTCCCAGGAGAACGACGACGTGGCGGCCAAAGTGGTCTGGGCCGCCATTGTAGACGAAGCGCTTCGGCTCACTTTCAGCTGGGATTTCCCTGGCTCTCCGCAGATAGCGGAAGCAAATGTGCCTTGCTTCTTCGACTGTTTCCGCATTGATCATAGTTCCCTCCAGACGCTGCATCGCCGCAAAATCGGCATCTTCGCGAGCATGCAGGAAGGACCGATCCTCGTCGCCGAAGACGAGATCACTATCCTCCACATCGTCTTGCCGGTCTGAGATGACATGGTTCGAGACTCGAATACGTCGCTCTTCCATGCTTACCTCGCCCCATTCATTCCAGCAGCTGTCAGGAAGCACGGCTGCTGCATGCCTCGCCTCGAACTCATTTCGCGGAAAATACAACGGCAAGAGACTTTCGTACAACTCCAGCTCGCCAGCTGTTCCAGCCACCAAAACGGCACTGTCCACTGAGGCACGCAGCTTCTCCAAGCACCTGCGAAGAGTCCTCAGGCCAACATGAGCCTGTTCCTCCATTGGGTACCCTTGGCTATACCAATAGCACGGAACCGCCACGGTTCTGTGACCAGATTCCACAAGGAGCTGCATGGACTCACGGTAGCAGGCATTCAGCGTGTTCTGGGCGGCCACAAGGTACTTGTCCTGGCAGCTTTCGACTCTTTAAGGCTCGAGCTTGAGATGTTCAGTTAAAACGATGAGAGCCTGGAGAAAGATGAAGAAGATCACCGGAAGGAGCCCCAAAGCAAAATCGTCAAGCTTTGCGGTTCGCAGGGTTCGGATGTCGGGGTTACCGCGCGGCTTTGGTTCCTTGATGTATTTATTCTTCTTCTTATCTTCTTCTTCTTCACAGCCGAGACGGCCCCCAGGTCTCTCCTCTTCTTCTTCTTCTTCTTCTTGTTCTTCTTCTTCTTCTGCTTCTTCTTCTTCTGCTGCTTCTTCTGCTTCTTCTTATTCTGCTGTAGGGCTTGAAGGGCGCACGCATCCCCGCGAACTAGGCCGAGCGGTCTCTCTCTGTGTCTTTGTGTCTGCCAGTGTGCCTGCTTGCCACCCTGCATGTTTGTGTTTGCGCATGTACATCCTCGACTTGTAGCTGAGGTTTGCTAGGCACGAGCTAAGCTTGTGGCTTCAACACTAAATACAGCCTCAGCAGCGGGCACGTGTAGCGGTGGTGCTGTGCATACCCTTTGGTACTCTTCCAATTTCCAATTTGCCATGAATTGGTTTCTGACTCGATGCCAACATAGGCTCCTTGTACTTCGGCCCGACAGTGAGGAGAAGGCGCTGGCATGGCAAATTGTACGCCTTGCAGCTTCGAGCCTGGCAGGAGGGGCAAATTGAGAAAACTTCCATACAACTACAGCAACGACAGTGTACCGATTGATGCCCCTTTCAGAAAACCCACTCGTGAACTTCCGTATCTCTTGCTCAAGTCCGGCCTCCCCACTCCGGCACCCCTCCATGTGGCGGAGCTCTTCACGAAGGTCCTCTCGTGCGTAACAGGATCACCGCCTGATTCTATACCTCAACCTAAACCATCCTGACCTATTTCTTCCAAGACCATCCTGGGGCTGTCGTGAATGGTGACCAAGGGGCCCCCCTCTCGCTTTTCAATCGAAAAGCATCCGTATAGATGTCAAAAGATAATCCTCGTCATATTCGTTGCTACGTGACTATCGAATGGAAGACAAGGCAAGCAACAAGTAAAAAAGAAAACAATGCCTTGGGATTACGGCAGAATTCGTGCGAGCAATCCCTGTGCTACGTAGGAGTTTCCCAGGAGGTCCCTGCCACCGAAATGCAGCACACGGCCGAAGACAGTGCTGCAACCCGGCATGTAACCTGCCGCCACGGGTGCCAGCAAAGCATCGACCTTCCAGGCAGTCAAAAAACCGCACATCTTCTTTCCGGGGAGACCGTTTGCCCCTTACCAATGGAGGGTGAGGGCGGGGGTGGGCCGGGGGGGGGCGAGTAGCTAGGGCCGGCCCCTGCAACTTGAGGGGCGGAGGACTCCAGGGCTCAGGGTTTCTTTGAGGGCTACATTGCTACATAGGCGTTGGGATTTTAAAAGGGTTCAGGTTTGGGCTTAAAGCTTGGGCTTCCGGCTCAGGAGCAAAGCAAGGGAATATCCAATTTTAGGGGGCGTGTTCTTTGTATGGATAGCTGAGGCTTTGAAAACTTCGGATCTGCGGTCTGCTCAAGGTCTTTGATGTAGGGCCGAGGCCTTGAGCATCTATAGGCTTCATGGTGTCTTTGACACAACAATCACAAAAAGCAACACGATTCGGAAGGGCTCTCTCTCTCTCTCTCTGCCGCGCCATCCCGGAAGGGTTACGACTTGCAATTGTAGGGATCACCGCCCAGAGGTGCATTCTCTCATAGGAAAGCCAGAGTTGGAACGGCCGCAATTTTGAATTTGTCAACCTTGATGGCGCGCCAGCCACTTTGGAGGTTTGCGCACGCGCGTGCACGCACGGGCGGGCAAGGAGTCTGCCTTGCCTTCGTGCAGGGGCTCACGGACATTATATGCATGTGTGAAGATGTATACGTGCTCTCATAGGTTCTTGTGCTCCGCTTTTCACTGCTGAGGCGCTGAGGGGAGGAAGGGGGGAGGGGGGGCAGGTGTCGTTAAGATTGTGGTGTGTAGCAACAACCCGGCAAGGACATGACTCCGAGAGGCATAAAGACGACATCATGACGTTCATAACGCATCACGTCTCATGCAGTTTACCATGCTTCACCCATGAACGCAAACTTAGACCTTCTGCAGCTTTGTACGAAATCCCTCCAACCTCCAGGCTGCACATGTCGCCTTGCCAGAGGAAAAGCTTCGAGTTGATGTCCGGCTCCACTGCAAAAGGGCCTCTGCCGGGAAAAAACGAGCGAAGGGCTGAGTCGTAAGGATGCCGACTCTTGATATGGCAAGACTTCCCCAGGGCACCTGCTTAAACACCACAAACATTACAATCCTTATAGTATGAGCCCGAAAAATATTTAGTTATGGTCGGAAACCCCGATATCCCCGCTATGACATAAAAGACTTGACCGAGCATCGGTGCCAGGTCGGCGTGTCATCGAGACCCCAGGCACCCCAGGATGTCAGCGCAGCAAGGGGTGTGGCTATGGGGGCCGGTGGCACCAGGTCAGAGGGGCCCGGCAGCTCATCCTCTTCCCCTGCAGCCAAGGAAACAGTTTAAAGTATGGTAGACTGGCAGATGCAGAGTGATCTACAGATGCTGGGCCTCTCTACATCCATGTATGTGCCGGGGCCACATGCATGCAGGATCCTGAGGCCCCATGCCGAGGCCTGCCATCCAAGATATGGGATCAGACTCGGCGGTCGCTTGGACTACAGCATTGGCCTGGCGACAGCAAGTTCTGTTGGTCGCAGGCCGTACCCGACGAGAGCCGATCGCTACAGTACACTGCTGTCTCTGGCCTGGCGCGCCAGCTCGTCGGCTGCTGCACCAATTGCCAGCGTCGACTGCCGCACCACCGCGCTCGCCGCACTGGCAACGGAGTCCATGGCGCGTGCTGACAGTGATGCTAAGGTAAAGTGTGAGGTGTGACTTTGGGCTGGGGTGCACAAGACATGCTGACATCTAACGGCGAGCTGCCTTATGCGCCAGCTGGGCCGGTTTTTAATCTGCCGACGAGATCGCATGAAGCCATCCACTTATGCTGGTAGATTGGGTGGCATAGCGGCGGCAAGGTCGGCAAGCTTGCAAGATCAGCTTTGGCTTGGATGTGCGAACTGGCAGTTTTGGCATGTTTGAGCCAGATTGCTCCACTTGGTGGCAGGACGCCAAACAAGTCTGCAATGAATGAAAGCGGCACTCCTGCAACCCAGGAGGTTCAGCCGCACCGCGCAGGTGTGCATAGCACTGCCAAGACACCGCCAGCACAGACAAGGAGAACCAACATTTGCGGCCGAAGCTCTGAGATGCCATATAATACGTCGTCCATAAGTCGAGGCCAACATTTACGACCTGAGATGTATGCTTCTTTGCAACACGAAGTTACGCAGCCAACGGCGCGATTACTATTATAATCAGCCCAGGTGGCAATTGCCAGCAAGTAGAGGACCATGTAGCAATTCTCTCTTGTCTCCTTGTATTCCTGGCAGCACCCGCCCGCTCAACCACCGCACTGGAGCGAACAAAAATGATCTTACTGGATCGCGACCACTTCGCTAGTTGAATCAGCTTGGTGTCTCCCAGGACCTACGAAGAACATTCAGGATACTGTAAGGAACCACTTTCGTCGAACCAGTGTACATTGAGCCAAAGCTTGCAAGTATGTCCAAGAATCAAAGCCAATAGTGTCTGCCACACGGCTGCACATCTCAGCCATCATGAGGTTGCCCACACAAACAATCAGCGAGAAGGCGATTGTGTACACCTGACGCATCTTATTTCAAGGGTGAAGGATCAAAAAAAAATAAATAAGCATCAAAAAAAAATAACCCCAAGGGATCAAAAAAAAATAAATAAGCATCAAAAAAAAATAACTTGGAGCGGGGGGGGGGGGGTTGGGGGGGGGGGGGTTGGGGGGGGTTGGGGGGGTTTTGGGGGGGGTTGGGGGGGGTTGGGGGGGGGTGGTTGGGGGGGTTGGGGGGTTGGGGGGGGGGTTGGGGGGTTGGGGGGGGGGGGGGGGGGGGGGGGGGGTGGGGGGGTGGGGGGTTTGGGGGTTGGTGGGGGGGGGGGGGGGCGCAGCCCCCCCCCCCATTTGCAAACACAATGCTCGCACGAGGGGTAGTAGTGGGTGGTGGTAGTGGTTGGAAAACCTTCTATTTTCTCGATCTTTTAATCATTTCTTCATATTCCCACAAGAAAACCTCTATTTTCTTCACGTTTTCATTGGAAACCTCTGTCATCTCTATGTTTCCATCGGAAAACCTCTATTTGCATGTATTTTAAGAAAAACTTAAACTTTTTAGTATCCCAATGGCTTCAACAAGATTCATAAAGCACGCTTTGCAGTGGCACAGCTTGATAAAAACGCGGCGGGGTTGGGGTTGGCGCAGCCCCCCCCCCCCCACACCCCCCCACTTGGCTTTGCAGCACGCTTTGCATAGCTTAAAAAAAACAGCGGGGGGGTTGGGGGGGGCGCAGCCCCCCCCCATTTGCAAACAATGTTCGCACGATGCGTAGAAGTGGTGGTAGTGGTTGGAAAACCTTCTAGTTTCTCGATCTTTCAATGGGAAAAACCTCTATTTCTTCATACTCCCACAAGAAAACGTCTACTGTCTTCACGTTTTCATGAGAAACCCTCTATTATCTCTATGTTTCCATCGGAAAAACTCTACTTCTACATGTTTTAAGCAAATAACTTCCATTTTCTTTGCATTCCACTGGCTTCAAAGAACAATATATAATGCATACTACATAATATATAGCATATACTATATAATGAATAATAAATAATAAATTAATTAATAATAAATAATATTATACACTTTATATATTGTATATTATGTATACAGTATATATTATATATTATATACTTTTATGATGCATTATATGCAGTATATGATATGCAATATACAATATATGATATGCAATATATGACATATAATATACAATATGCGATATATATATATATATATGTGTATATTTATTTATTTATTTATAATTATTTATTTATTCATATTTATATTTACTTATTTATATACATACACATATCATATAATGTACGACAATAATGAAAATATAAATATAAATATAAATGGATATATATAAAATATGTATATATATATAAGTAGAAGTGTATACATATATATATACATGATATAATGTTAATATAAATTATATATCTACATATATATAATATACAATAAAATATAATATATAATATATAATATATAATATATAATATATAATATAGAATATAGAATATATATAGAATACATAATAAAAAAAACACATAGTACATACGACATAACAAATATATGATACATAATACATAACACATAACACATAACCATAATACAGAATACATAATATAAAAACATAATATATAATTCATAATACATAGTACATAAAACATAAAACATAATATAGAATTTCATAGTACATAATTAATACATAAACATAATAACATAATACAGAATACAGAATACGTAATACATAATATAAATATATAAAGATATAATATATAAGTATAATGTATAATGTATAATGTATAGTATATAATAGGTAATGTGTAATGTAATGTGTATTATGTAATATGTATATATAAATATATGCACATACATACATACATATATATACACACACGTTGACCTTCACTATCGTGTGTATATAATATATATTTATTTATTGATTTTACTATTGTCTAATTTAATTATTTATTTATACGCATAGGACCCGCAGGACCAGGCGGACAGACAAGACCACAGGGACCACCAGGGGGAGGGACCACGGGACCAGAGGACCACGGGACAGAGGACCACGGGACCGAGGACAGGGACCAGAGGACCACGGGACCAGAGGATCACGGGACCAGAGGACCACGGGACCAGAGGACGGACCGAGGACCACGCAGGTGGGCCGGATGGCTTATTATTTTTTTTGATGCCTATTTTTTTTTTTGATCCCTATTTTTTTCTTTTTGATGCTTATTATTTTTTTTGATGCCTATGCCGTTACATAAGGGCACGAAGGTCAAGGAAGAGGCTCCGTGCAGCACAGCTTGAGGTTTCGAGCTTCCACACGTCTTTACTGGACTCTAGATTCACCCTACCTCTAGAACCCAAAACCTACTTCTTCGTAGGTACCCGAGATCCTATAAGAGGCTCTGTGATAAGAACCTACAAGGACCGGTGGGTTTGGGCTTCTTTAGGTAATGCCCTAAACCTTTCTCCTGAATTCTCCGGATTTCTGTGAAGGTTTGTGACTTCAAGGATCCGACTTCGTCCTGCACCCTACGGAGTTGGGCTTCGTGCTTAGTGACTCCTTCCTGCAGTTCCTTCCTTTGGCGTGTCTAAACCCTAGACCCTAAACCCTGAACCCTAAAACTAAACCCAAGAGCAACCTGTGAAGAAAACGGGTGCCTTTTCGGTTTCAAGGGGCTTGGAGGCCCTAAACCCTAAACCCTAAACCCTAAACCCAACCCAAACCCTAAACCCTAAACCCTAAACCCTAAACCCTAAACCTAAAACCCTAGAAGAAGGGAATTTGGCCCTACTCTGGGTCCGAGGAAACGAATTCCTCTGCCATTCAAAACCCTTTTGAAGAGGACTCCCACAATCTCTTAAGGTGGCCAAAGGCTCAACTCGTTAGGGTTTAGGTTAGGGTTTAGGGTTTAGGGTTTTAGGGTTTAGGTTTAGGGTTTAGGGTTAGGGTTAGGGTTTAGGGGTTTAGGGTTTGGGTTTTAGGAGCTCCCTTTTCGAGGAATAGGCGGCCAAAGGCTCAACTCTGTCCCACACGTCTCCGAGAGCTCATCCAGGGATACAGCTTGCAGCACGTGACCTTTGGGGCAGCCTGTGGCGCCAAGGGTTCAGGATTTACAGGGTTCAGGATTTAGGGTTTAGGGTTTAGGGTTTAGGGTTTAGGGTTTAGGGTTGAGGGTTGGGATGTTCCCCCTGATAATAACAGTCCTTCATAGGGATTATAATTGGGAGGGGGGGGGGGGGTGCTATGATCCCTTTTAAGGACTGTTCGTACAAGGGGGAACATCCCCCGGTTCAGGGCTTTAGGGTTTATAGGGTCTCTAGGGTTTAGAGGCCTCATAGACATGGTTGAAAGCGCCCACTCTAGGACCCCAAACCCTAAACCCTAAACCCCAAACCCCAAACCCTAAACCTAGATGGAAAGGGAGGGAGGCCGAGAGACGAAAAGATAAGGCAGAGACCTCTGCGCCCCCCACAAACAAAGATGCAACCTTTACATGTCAGAACCCTAAACCCTAAAACCCTAAAACTACCCCATCTCACTCTTTTTTGCTTCTCTTTTTTTTCTCTCTCTCTCTCTGGCATTCGAAACATCAAACAACGCCTAGAACCCTAAACCCTAAACCCCAAACCCCGAAAACCCTACAGCCATTTCCTTCGACCAAGCAACTCGTTGTGCCCACGAAGTGGGGCTCCAGGGCGTGCCCCGCGTCGCAGAGGTAACCGCAGCCGGCGTGATAAAGAAACTGCAGGGCTTCGAGGGCTGTAAAGGGGGTTTTCTTCGGCACCCCGCGCTCGGTTTTAGGGTCTAGGGGGTCTAGGGTCTAGGGTCCAGAGTTTAGGGTTGAGGGTTTAGCGAATACAGCCCCCCCCCCCCCCCAGCCACCCCCAAGGTGCACCTGCCCCCTTAAGGGTTACTTGGGGCAGTCACGGTAGGCTGCTCGTTCAAACTCTCAGGGTTGAGGGTTTAGGGAGGAGGGCTACGAGCTTTCAGAGTTGCGCTGTAGCCATGTCTACACTCTGCGCTCTGTGACTCTATGGCTTGTATGGTGTATGCTCAGCTCCACCATACCCTAAACCCTAAATCCTAAACCCATAATACCTACCTGAAGGATCCAACACCTACTTCTGTGTCGGCCCTTGTATGGACTCTTGGGTAACCCAACACAACGTATATAGGTTGGGAATCTTAAGGTAGGCTCTGTCGGTTCTTGAAAGGGCTTGACGATTCATTCTGAGTGTCGGGCTAAGGCGGCGCCTCGCACCACCCCCCAGGTTTGGGGGATTTGTCCGGTCTAGGTTTGCCAAAACCCCCAAAGCCTGTGAAAGAATGGCCCTTGTCATGGGCTTGGGGCTTTTTTCCTACATACCTTGGGGGTTTAGGTACTGGCATCAGGATTAGGGCTTAGGGTTGAGAGCCAGTCACGCCTGAAACAACAGCCCTGCCTTACAGGTCGATCACGGAATCCCTCGAAGAACTCTCGAAGCTGGAAGCCCCGCGCAGGGGGTGTACGACCCGTTGTGAAGGTCCCCCCCCCCCTTCTCTAAAAAAAGGGGGCTCTCACCTACCCCTAAACCCTATACCCTATACCCTAAACCCTAAACCCCAAACCCCAAACCCTAAACCCTACATAAACCCTAAACCCTAAACCCTAAACCCCAAACCCTAAACCCTAAACCCTAAACCCTAAACCCTCTGATGGGCCTTAGGCCCATTTTGCCGGAAGCGCAATGTGTAGGGAGCCTCCAGCTCGGACTGATGAAAGCGGGAGATTTGCTTTTTGAGTCTTTTGGGTGAGGAGTAGGGTTTAGGGTTTAGGGTTTAGGGTTTAGGGTTTAGGGTTTAGGGTTTAGGGTTTAGGGTTTAGGTTGCAACTACCGATGGCGAGCCTGCAAGTAAGCCCTACACCGTTTCATTTGGGCTTCGCAGCGACAGCGGCCTGCTTTTTGTTTGAAAAGGACTTGTTGACTGCCACTGACAGAACTCTGTTTTGGGGTAGTATACTGGAATCCCCTAGAACTAACCCAAAAAGGAACTACACTGGAGCCTTCAGGCCCTAAACCATAAACTCTAAACTCTAAACCCTAAACCCTAAAACCTAAAACCTGAACCCTAAGTCTCCCAATGTGCGGCGGCAGCGACGTCACATCGCTCGGTCGCTGCAGTGAGCACACCACGCTCATCCTGAACAAACTCGTCGGCCTGCAGCAAGTCACAGAGAGAAGGTTTAGGGTTTAGGGTTTAGGGTTTGGGTTTTAGGGTTTAGGGTGTAGGGTTTAGGGTTTAGGGTTTAGGGTTTAGGGCTTAGGGTTTAGGGGGTTTAGGGTTTACGGTTTACAGGTGTAGGATTCAGGGTTGAGGGAAGGATGTACAGTAGCGCCCTGTGGTGTCCTTGCGAGCTCTTCAGGGTTTATAGGGGTTTGGGGTTCTAAAGGCCGGTGGCCTCCTTATCTGTTACCTTTAAGGGTTTAGGGTTTAATTAGGGTTTAGGGTTTATACCTTGATATAGCTTCGAATATATGCCCTATCAGACAGAAGCCCTACTGAAAGAGACGCCAACCCGTGTAAGGTCAAAGGGGCGGAGAAGGCACCAGGGCTCTTCATTTTCCCCTGAGTCTTCGATGACAAGAGTCTCATCTTTTTCTGGAAATGAATCAAACACCATCCATTTCCAACCCTAACCCCTAACCCCTAACCCCTAGACTCCCTAGACCCTAAACCCTAAACCTTAAACCCTAAACCCTAAACCCTTAGGCAACGCTGGCAGGCCCACTCCTGGCGCACTCTGCCTTCCGCAAGGGTACTTTTCAAGTTCTTGGAGACCAAACGGGCCCAAAGTCTAAACGGTTACGAGTTCTTGGAGTGCCCACTCATCACTCCTGCAATGGGCAGCCGTACCCTGACCCATGAACTTTGGGATGTTTCCCCCCTTCTACTAAGAGTCCTGAATAGGGACTATACTACCCCCTATTCTAATCCCGCTTAGGGACTGTTAGTATAAGGGGGGACATACCAACATGAACTGGTATTGGGAACAATTTTCGGGGTGCGCTGTGTGCTTGCGACGCACGGTCAACACCCCCAAGCCCGAACCCTACGCGCGTGCCCAAATGGGCGAAAGGATCTTTGGTGCAAAAACCGAAAGCCTGAAACTTGCTTTTATTGCCCTCGGCCCTGGACCCTTAACGCTAAACCGACGTTAACCCTAGACCCTACCTGTAGGCTCTAATATAGTTCCTTTTTGGGTTACTTATAGGGGATCCTCATATACTACCCGAAAAAGGTACTACATAGGAGCCTTCAGGTAAAGCCTAAACCTGGAAGCCTAAAATGAAAACGAACCCCTCAACCCGAGGGATCCTGAACGGCAGAACCAGGTTTAGGGTTTTGGGGTCTAGACCTCAAGCCCTAAACCCTAAACCCTAAACCCTAAAACCTAAGCCCTAAACCCTAAACCCTAAATCTCAAAGGCTTCATCCCTAAAACCCTCTCAAGCCCTGGTGCATCCGGTCTTGAGGGTACCTCGATACCGTTCACGGAAAGGAGGCGAAAGCCGCGGTCCACGCCGTCTTGCTGCAAGGCCCTGCTAAAAGGCTCTGGCACTTAGGAGGTGAGTTCGGATTTAGAGTGTATGCCCTAGGGGTTTGTGGGTGGGGTTTGGGAGTTGAGTTGAACATAAGGGTCTGGGGGTTGGGGCTTCACTTTAAATTTTCTACCAGGATCTAGTGAGTAAACCAAATGGATTATTCACTATCTCAGGCTGACATTCTGACCTACGTCACGAAGTCCCTGAGACTTCGATTGGAAGCTTCAGCTTAGGAATCCCTGATCCTTTACATCCACATGCAGCTCAAGGTTGTTCATTTTCGGGTTTAGGGTTTATTCAGGTTCTGGGATTGCCGTTGCTTCTTGCAATCCCGTCGTAGATAAGCCCAATCTGAGGCGTTCTTTCGAGGGTTTCATAGAGTTTTTGGGAGATCGGTAGGGCTTAGCACGGGTTACACCGGACACCCCAAGCCCTAATCCCGAACAGCTGCATGTGCTCATGGGCCTACTTGGAGGTTCATGGTACTTAGTAACCCAATTATAACTGTAGTTATAACCCAAATATAACCCTGTTCGGGTACTTAAGTGGCTTATATGTGGGGCATAACTGCACTGATAAGGGGTGCCTAAGTACCCTGTACCTCCAAGCCTCCAAGTCGGCTTGAGGCTTATAGGTTGGGATGTTTCCTCCTTATACGAACAGTCCTTCATAGGGACTATAGTCCCCCCCCCCCCTTCTTATGAAAATCTCCATTATGGACTGTTAGTAGAAGGGGGAACATCCCAATCCACCCTAAACCCTAAACCCTAAACCCTAAACCCTCTAAACATCCCAACTTGCAGGGTTTATAGGGTCTTGCTGAACTCCTCCTGCCCCGAACCGCTCAACACAGGCGTTCGGGCTTATAGGGCTTAGGGCTTCAGGTTTCGGGCTTAGGGCCCAGGGTATCGGGTGTAGATGCAATGACCTTGAAGAGTATGTTACTGTGCACGGCTTGCCATACTTGGTGCCACACCAACGGGGTCCACCCTGTCTGACCCCGGAATATGTTGAATTTGGGGATGTCCCTATACTAGCAGTCCTCAATAGGACTCTAGTAGGGGATGCGAAAAAAACCCGTTGAGGACTGTTTGTATAAGGGGGAATATCCCACGCTGCATTCATATTGAGGAACCTAACAAGCAAGCTTCACGCTTCAGCAGCTCGGACGGTGAGGAACCCTGGGTCCAGAACACGAACCTAGGGTTTAGGGTTTAGGGTTTAGGGTTTAGGGTAAAAGGGTACATGGAGGTTCATGGTACTTTTTAGCCAATGATACCTGCACGTTGAACTGTGCTTATCACCACATTGGGGCACTTAAGGGGCTTAGGGTTTAGGGTTTAGGGTTTAGGGTTTGTTTAGGGTTTAGGGGTGACCCGGTCGGCAGCAGGAGCAAGCTTCTTCTGCAGGTCATCTATCACACTGGGCTGGATCTCAACCTTTCCTCATCCTTGGGGACGAAGTGAACCCTAAAAGGGTCTATGGTTCATATACCTTAATATGGTTCATATACCTTCATATGGTTCATATACCTTAATATGGTTCATATACCTTAATATGGTTCAGATACCTTCATATGGTTCATATACCTTCATATGGTTCACATGCCTTAATAGGAATTAGAGTAGTACAGGGTACTTTTAAGGTTCATTTGGCCCCCAAGGATGCTCCATGAGCTGGATGACCCATGCCGGAGCTGCGCTTGCGACGCCCGGCCCTGCGCAGTGAAGGCAGACCAGCTCAAGCCACGAGCCTCCTACCCTTGAACTAGGGTTTAGGGTTTAGGGTTTAGGGCTTAGCTCCTGTAGTCCACAAGGAGCAAGACCTCAATGTTGGGAGGTTCCCCCTTTTTAACTCACAGTCTTGAATAGGGATGATAATAGGGGGGGGGGGTACTATAATCCCTACTACTACTACTACTATTTGCTTAAGAACCCCCCCCCCCCCAAAAAAAAAAAAAAAACTTCCTTAAAAAGGCAATATAGGGATTACGATTGTACATGTTCATGCTTTGGTAATTATTATTATTAATATTATTATTATTACTATTATTCTTATTATTATTATTATTATATATATATATATATATTTATGTTTTTTTTTGGGGGGGGGTTCTGAAGCAAATAGTAGATTAAGGACTGTTAGTGCACAACCGATCCCCATCCCGCTCGGATAACCTGCTGCGGACTTCTGTCACGTAGGCGTGCAGACCCTTCCTGAGTGCAGGGCCAAACCCTAAACCCTAAGCCCTAAACCTCTGCCGGAAGTCGAAAAGAGGGGGTGGCATGTTGATTATAGGGTGCCGGGCGAGCCAGCTACTTTGTTTTAAAGTTCAAGGCTCAGCCAGCTGGGGGAAAACTAGCAATGACAGCAACTTAGTTATAGCTCTCTACCAAGCGGAGCAAATTTGAAAAGGACCCGAGAATTGAGATCATGAAAATATACTGCAATAATCACTCTTAAGGCAGTATGTATGATGTTTGACCGCAAAGCCTTTCAGGGTACATAAGTCGAGGAGGTCCCAGAAGGTCCCTGAAGCCGCCCTGAGCAAAAGAACCACGTCCGGCCCAACTCCCCTTGCTGCGCTAAACCCCGAAAAAGTCCAAGAGACCTTCTACCCTCAAAACCCTAAAACCCTAAATTCTAAACTCTAAACCCTAAAAACCCTAAACCCTAAACCCTAAACCCTAAACCCTAAACCCTAAACCCTAAACCCTAAACCCTAAACCCTAAACCCTAAACCCTAAACCCTAAACCCTAAACCCTAAACCCTAAACCCTAAACCCTAAACCCTAAACAAAACAAGCCCCAGGAGCGCAAAGTGCCGCGTTTCGATCACCAGGGCCTCCTTGCCACAGTTTTCTGGGGTGTCTCAGGCTTCCGGGAATAGTCTCAAGGTTTAGGGTTTGGCTTTAGGGTTTAGGGTTTAGGGTTTTGGGGTTTAGGGTCAGGGTTTAAGGTTAGGGTTTAGGGTTTGGGGATTAGGGTTTAGGGTTTAGCTAATGGGGTGTCAGGTAGGGTTTAGCAGTATACATGGCCTAGAGGGTTTACGGCGTAGTTATAACGATGTACTGCGGGAACTTCCGGCACATGTTCGGGGGGGGGGGGGGGGGGGGGGGGGGGGGGATAACTTCCATGCTGCCACCGCTAAGACAAAAAACACATGAACTACTCATGCTTTGTAAGGAAGCCTTAAACTAACTTTAGGTAACCTCAAGCCTTCCATTCTAGACGTTTCTTTGCTACTTTGGCTATCTTTCCTGCCACCCTTCTTGTCTCAAACTACTCAGCTACTCGTGAGGGC
The DNA here is from genome assembly GCA_905221605.1 of Symbiodinium natans. Lineage (NCBI taxonomy): Eukaryota > Dinophyceae > Suessiales > Symbiodiniaceae > Symbiodinium > Symbiodinium natans. The sequence goes on along the minus strand of CAJNDS010002592.1, from coordinate 85,255 downwards.
CTCAATCTTCGTAGACATCGACAGCTGCATTTGCATGTCAGTGCCTTGATTCAAAACGTGCCTCTGACATGGTGCCACCTCAAGAAGTTCATCCGAAGTTGATCCGAATTGCGTTGCAGCTGCAATCTCTGCAAGAAGAGTAGGAGCCTTCTTTGGCAGGGACTAGATGCACAGACATGTGCATGCTTATCAGGCAGCACATGCTTTCAGAATACCCTGCGTCTTGGACAAAGTAAACTTTTGTTGAGCACGCTCCGGCGAGACAGGTTGCAAAGTGCTGCACCTGCCATGGTTTTCATTGAAGTACGACTAAAAGCGGACCCTTTGCACACTGTCGTGATCTCAGGCTGACCCCGAAAGCAAAAGAAGTTGCGTGGCAATCGGTATGTGGCACTTCTGAGACAACACCGCTGCCACCGGGCCAGCGGTTGCTTTTCTTAAGAGGAGTCGTTCACGGATGCGGTACCTTTCGTTAATACGGGGTCGAGGGCTAGGGGCAGGGTCTGGAGTTTTGGCGTGCGGCTTTACCACTGCGAGATTCCCGTTGTTTGAAGAGTGAACGACCCTAAACCCTAAACCCTAAACCCTAAACCCTAAACCCTAAACTCTAAACCCTAAACCCAACTTGGGGACAAACCCTCCACCCCAAAACTGTTGGCTCCTGTAAACCTTTCGCTGTCTCCACCGTAACGTCGAAGTTTGCAGTTGCGATGAACTCCAGCAGGACCTTACGTGGAGGCTTCATGGTACTCATTAACCAATTATACCTGTAATTATAGCTGTAATTATAAGCCACTTAAGTGCCCCAATATGGTGATATATACAGGTCTAAGTACAGTTCTTGTTGGTTAATAAGTACCATGAACCTGCAAGTACGTGCTGGCTTCAAAGCTTTGGATACGGGGTTTGCCCCGAATGCTTGGGGTCATTTTTTGGGGTGTCCGTTTGAGGGGGGGGGGGGGGGGGGAAAAGTTGGGAAGCGCCCTAAGCCCAACACCCGCAACCCTACACCCTAAACCAACCTCTGAGCTTCTGAAGTCTTGCAATCTAAGTGTTCCAGTTGCCTTTTGAACAAAGTGACAAAGCTACCTCTCTTGTGGGGGTTGTGGGGGTTTGAGGGGTTTTGTCGCCCAGCCCTACCTCCTAAACCCTAGAGTTCTCCCTGGAGATTCCTTATGCCCTGACCTACAGTTGGCATCCCAAAGTTCCGTTCATAAATCCTCTGGAGCAAAGCGAAGCGCTTTCCAGTCAAACCTTTGGGTGGATGCAGCGATCGCTTCATTCGAGCAGCCGCCTGGTCCTTGACCTTGAGGTTTTTTGGGGCGTGTTCATAGGTGTTCAGGGTTTACAAGAAGGGTTTAGGGTCTAGGGGTTCGAATAGGTGCATATAGGGAGGGGGGGGGGGGGGCTTAGGGCTCGCGGATTTCAGCCTAAACCCCAAAAAGGTAGGGCGACGAGGCAAGACGATCTCTACCGTCCTGGGTGTGAGTGTGGGCTTGGGGTCGGCAGGGGTTTCATACCAACCCTAAGCCCTAAACCCTAAGCCCTAGACCCTAAACCCTAAACCCTAAACCCGAACTTCGTTTCATGGGGTCTCAAAAAGGGAACCTGAAACCTTCACACAGGGGATCAGGAGTACTGCTGGGCGGCCTGGGTAGGGTGTGGGAAGCTTGGGGTTCAGGAATTAGCGTTTAGGGTTTTGGGGGTTAAAGGGTTTAAGGTTTGGGGGGTGAGGGGTTTAAAGGGCTTAGGAGGTTAAACGGTTTAGGGTGCAAGGTAGTGGCTTAAAGGGTCTAGGGGTTCGGGTTTCCAGGGGTGCAGTTTCCTTTCTTTGCCACCCGCCCTTGCCCACAGCACTTTAGGGTCCATAGGAGTTAGCGTTTCAGCCCTTTTTTCTAAAACCCTATAACTCACAGGCTTCCAGAGTTGGAGTGGGCCCGGGAAAGAGGAGGAGGGTGGGTGTGGGCTCGCGCTTTGGGGCGCTGGGGTTGTAATGCTTGGGGTTTTGGCAAAGCCTGACAACATGGGTTTAGGCTTTAAGGTTTCAAAAAAAAAACCCTAAACCCTAAACCCTAAACCCTAAACCCTAAACCCTAAACCCTAAACCCTAAACCCTAAACCCTAAACCCTAAACCCTAAACCCTAAACCCTAAAAATAAGGGGGGGGGGGGGGGGGGGGGGAAGGGGGGCAGAGAGAACTGGAATACTTTTGGGTTCTGATCCCGCTGACAAAGCGCCAGAATCCCTAAACCCGAACGCAAGGATGGGCTCCGGTTAGGGTTTAGGGTTTAGGGTTTAGGGTATAGGGTTTAGGGTTTAGGGTTTAGGGTTTAGGGTTTAGGGTTTAGGGTTTAGGGTCCGTAACTTGGGATGTTCCCCCTTATACTAGCCGTCCTTAATGGGGAGTATAATCCCCGTGAAGGACTTTTAGATTCCGGGGAACGTCCAAAGTTGTAACCCTTAAAGTGAGTTTAGGGTGTAGGGTTGAGGGATAGGCCATTCTACCGTTCTACCCTTATCGCTTGAGGGTGGGACCCTATCGATTTTCGAGGAAAGGCCAGCCATAAAGACCAGAAGGAACGCAACGTCAAGACAAGATTGGGTCTACATGTGCTTTGTTTTGGGTTGAGTATGGGGATTCTACGTCCGAGTAGCCCACCCTTGCTTTTGAAACCGTGTAAATCAGGCCCGAAACCCTGAACCCCAAACGAACCCTAAACCGCAAGGCCACCCTAAACCCTAAACCCTAAATCCGAAACCCTAAAGCCCTAGAAACAATCACACCCAAGACCGCACGGCCACCACCCTACACCCTCCAACCCAAACCCCAAGCCGAACCTCGGGGTTTAGGGTTTAGGCTTTGGGGTTTAGGGTTTGGGGTTTGGGGTTTAGGGTTTGGGGTTTGGGGTTTAGGGTTTGGGGTTTAGGGTTTAGGGTTCAAAAGGGAGCCATGGGACGCCATCGAACATTGCGCCGGAGGCCACCGCGGGCGCGTGGTCGTTGACAGCCAGGAGACCTGAGACAGAGGCTTCCACACCCTAACCTCAAACAATGCAACATATGCAGAAGAAGGGTAGGATGATCACAGGGTATAGTGTTTAGGGTTTCGCGTTTAGGGCCTAAGGAAGGAGTATAGACTAGGATATGGCCATTAGAACCCTCTGAGCAAAACAAGTTCCTGAATATGATCCTCTTAAACCCAACAAGGGAAAACCACAACATGTCCCAAGGGCCTACCTCGTAGAGGTCAGGGTTGAGGGTTTGGGTTTCTGCCAGGGGGCGGTGGCCGGCGACAACCCCTGCCGTTGCCGCAGCCCCACCGGGTGCGACTGCCATGACCTCCACCGACAACACCGTGTCGACACCCTAAAATTCTGGAGGCCGTGCCCAAAAAAAAGTTGATTTAACCCGATAGACCCAAACCCTAAACCCTAAACCCTAAACCCTAAACCCTAAACCCTAAACCCTAAACCCCCCTACAAACCCCCGAAAAGGAACCCTCCAGTCGCTCCGAAGCTTGAGCATCAAAAGCCCCTAGTCTAGGGCCTGAATAATTAGAATGGGACTTTGGGCGTCATTCTGGCAGAATTTGCAAAGGGTTTAGGGTTTAGGGTTTAGGGTATAGGGTCAAAGGGACCATAAGGGAATGCTATCAGTAATTCTTCCGACCCCTATGTTATAGGCCCAGATCCCTCCCTGACTCACTCCCGAGGGTTTGGGGAGAAGAACTCGTCGAAAAGACTCAGGTAACCTTCCTTGCATGCTCTATGTGGGGTTTAGGGTTTAGGGTTTAGGGTTTAGGGTTTAGGGTTTAGTTAGGGTTCGGGGTTTGCCTTGCCAAGCCTTTTGTGCCAAGCTTTCACCCATGCCTTGCCTTGACGTCCCCGGCACGCCCCCCGAGTTTGACGTCGGCCTTTGCCGCCAAGCCGGTCGGATACCTTGGGCTGCGGTTTAGGTTTAGGGTTTAGGGTTTAGAGTTTAGGGTTTAGGGTTTAGGGTTTAGGGTTTGCGCGACGAGCGAGCTTGCAAGGTAGTCTCAACCCTAAAGCCCTGTAGACTGTGAAGCCGAAACAACCTGTTTGCAAGATACACCGGCTTCTGTTTATCTAATAATCTAATAATTTATGACTTTTGTGATTAGTATTTTCTTCTTATATTTGGAACTTTTGTTTTTTTTTTGGGGGGGGTGCCACAACATCCTTATCAGATTTCGGATAGGCCCATGATCGCCGAGAAGCATGACTTCACAGCGGGCCTGGCCCAGGGAAACAAGGCGACTCCTACTTGGAGGTCCATGGTACTGAGAAACCCAATCAATTAGGGTCTAGGGTTAAGGGTTTAGGGTTTATAGTTTGTGGTTCAGGGCACTTAGTAACCCAATGATAGCTGTACTCAGTAACCCACTTATAACCCTATTCGGGCACTTAAGGCGCATATGTGATCATATGTGTGGGTTAGAACTACACTTCTAATTGGGGTACTAAGTATCCTGAACCTCCCAGTAGCACTTACCCAATGTGCCCAGGAAGGAGCACTTCCCTGAGTGGCTTGTAACTGTACTATGCTTAGGCTTTCAGGGTTCAGGGTTCAGGGTTCAGGGTTCAGGGTTCAGGGTTCAGGGTTCAGGGTTTAGGGTTTAGGGTTTAGGGTTTAGGGTTTAGGGTTTAGGGTTTACCGTACTATGATAAGGGCACCCCTTTTTGGGGAGTTGGCTCCGTGGTAAGGGAACCCTTGAAGCAAAAAAGGGAAAGAGTGCCTAAACCCTAAAACCCTAAACCCTAAATGACCCTAAACCACCCTAAACCCTAAACCCTAAACCCTAAACCACCCTAAACCCTAAACCCTAAACCCTAAGCCCTTTTGCAACAGGCTTCGCAGTTCGACTGGATTGCCCTTAGATCCCAACCTACTCGACTGTGTGGCGGAGGCAGGACACAAGCAGTCGCTCTCCGAGCAGACTACCAAGGACCCTTCACCTTACCGAGAACAACTGGTTGAAAGGAAAGCTAAGCTCCTGCTGTACAAGTTTCCGTGACAACTGTGCAATCTGCGTCATGAGTTGCATCGAGTCGACGTGCTTGCATGCGAGCCTCCCGTCGTTGCTGTTTCAATACCCTCCTTTGCGCCGCATGCGCCTCCCTTAGGCCTTGCAGGGAATGAGGTTCTGAAGCTGATGTTGCCGGATACCTCGAACATGAGGAGCGTGACAAACTGTCCGTCCGGAGCAAGCTCGCCCTCTCGCTCGAAATTGCACCGGCATTAGCTCTATCCACTGGCGAGGATGCTGACAGACGTTCGTGCTGTTGCTCCATAATCGCCAACCGACTTTGTAGATGAGCAAGGGACTGGTCATCAGATAAAATGGTCCACTGCTGCTCCATGCGCTCAAGTTTCTGTGCGAGGTCAGCCATGGACCGTCGGGCTGTCTGCTCGATGTCTTTCGTCCACGCAAGGATCTGGGCTTCGTCGAAAATCCGTTCTTCAGTTTGTGAGCTCTTGTCCAGCAATACCTCTTCCGAAGGGACGCCGCGAAACGTGTTTGAATCCGCCACAAACACCCTCGAGCCAGGATTCTCCAGAGCAGGTGCACCTGACTGATTTCCTGAGTCGGGCCCCGAAGAAAGATCCTCACAGTCCAGTCCCAAAGAACAATACAAACTGATGCACCTCCCAGCCTTGTTAGACTTGGATCCCGCAAGGTCATGAAGAGCATGTGTCAGGCTCAGCGTGAGTGCACTGCAGCCAAGCCTGGAAGAGATACGTCGTGAGTAGGCCAAGCATGAAATGAGACGCTTCTTTTGTTGAATTTCCATTGCAAGCAGAGCGGTACGAATTGAACAATTCTGCTCGTTAGAGCCTCGTAGCCAAACCTTGAGCCAAAATGGCTACGGAACCCTAAGCCCTAAACCCTAAACCCTAAACCCCAAACCCTAAACCGCTCCCCCCACATGGCCTCTTGGCACTGCGAGCAGTGGTACACCTGTCGCTGCTTGGATCCGCAACCCCCATGCTTGGGGGGACTAAAAGAGCCCTATAATTAGGGTTTAGGGTTTAGGGTTTAGGGTTTAGGGTTTAAGGTTAAGGGCTTGGGGACTAGAAGAGCCCGATAATTGGGGGTCATATGAAGGGTTTGGGGTTTAAGGGCTTGGGGACTATAAGAGCCCTAAACTTGGGGGTCATATTTAGGGTTTGGGGTTTAAGGGCTTGGGGACTATAAGAGCCCTAACATTGGGGGTCATATGAAGGGTTTGGGGCTTAAGGGCTTGGGGACTAGAAGAGCCCTAAACTTGGGGGTCATATTTAGGGTTTGGGGTTTAAGGGCTTGGGGGGACTATAAGAGCCCTAACATTGGGGTCATACTTAGGGTGTGGGGTTAAAGGGTTTATAGGGTTTGTAGGGTTTAGGGTTAAGGGTTAAGGGTTTAGGGTTTTGGGGTTTGGGGTTTAAGGTTTTAGGGTTAGGGTTTAGGGTTTAGGGTTTAGGGTTTAGGGTTTAGGGTTTAGGGTTTAGGGTTTAGGGTTTAGGGTTTAGGGTTTAGGGTTTAGGGTTTAGGGTTTAGGGTTTAGGCTTTAGGGCTCATATACCTTAGTTACCATTAAGGGACATGAACCACAGACCCAATCAAGGCACTGCAGGAGGGACCCTTATAAGGGACCTTAGCAGCAACATTGGGGCAACTTCGTCCTATTAGGTATATATGAATTGTATCAGGTATATGTATATAATATACCTTGGGGACCATACGAACCCTAAAATTGGGGTCATATACCCTATACAAATAAAAGTACGATTAAGGTATGTGAACCATAAACCCTTACCCCATGCTGATCCGGGCAGTTTTTTCTACCCACCCTTGACAAGAAGTGAAGGGCTAGAGTGTTGTACCCCACCCCTTACACACCGCAGGATCGTCATATGGGTGTTTGTCAAAATTGTGGTCCCTTTTTGGATCCCGATTAGTATACGGCACCTAGTATTGGGGGTACCCCAAAAGGGATCATAATTTTGACGGCCGCCCATATTGGTAAGTCGTAGGGTTAGGGATAGCCGCGGTTCCGTGTGGCTGTGGTTCTCAAAGACCGGCCGAGAAGCCGGAGGGTTCAAAAATAGGCTTGAGTCCTGTGTCCTTACGACGCCTCACGAGCTGCCTGCTTGCAAACCCCCCAAAAAGCCCACTAGGCCCAAACCCTAAACCCTAAACCCCAAACCCCAAACCCTAAACCCTTTTTCCTAAACCCTAAACCCCGTTTTTCCCCCTTGTACCTTCCTTGACCCTAAAAAGCCCCCAAAGAGCCCTCCTTTCCCCGGCCTTGAGGCGCCCGGAAGTGCCGCAGCTCTGGCACACCGATTTCAGGCCCTTGAAGCTTGCGATCCTTGATTGGAGCAAGGGTTAGGGTCTAGGGTTTAGGGTTTAGGGTTTAGGGTTTAGGGTTTAGGGTTTAGGGTTTAGGGTTTAGGGTTTAGGGTTTAGGGTTTAGGGTTTAGGGTCTAGGGTCTAGGGTCTAGGGTTTAGGGTTTAGGGTTTAGGGTTTAGGGTTTAGGGCCCACGTTTCGGTGCTCTCGGGTGGGCGGGTGGGCCCATGTGGTGTTTCGAGTTGTGACTCCCTCTTTCCCTCCCTCCCTCCCTCCCTCGCTCGTTCTCTCTCCGCGCTCTCTCTCGCTCTCTCTCTCTCTCTCTCTCTCTCTCTCTCTCTCTCTCTCTCTATCTCATCTCCATCTCCCTCCCTCTCCCTCTCCCTCTCCCTCTCCCTCTCCCTCTCCCTCTCTCTCTCCCTCGCTCTCTCGCTCTCTCTCACTCTCTCTCTCTCTCTCTCTCTCTCTCTCTCTCTCTCTCCCTCTCCCTCTGCATCCTGCATATACTAATATACAGAGTCGCATGTAATGTGAGGACTCGTGTCGATATTACTCCAAAAAGCTCAAAGGTTAGCTACTCTACACTAAGTTGTGTGGGTTGCTTCACGTGTTCTGTCGTCCTTCCCAGGCCCGCTGGTCTTCTTTCCTCCCTCATGGCAAGGCCTAACAACCTCAACAGGGGTCAGGGGTTACGAGTCTAGGATGGCGCCCGGCTTAGGGTTTAGGCTATTGGGGTTTTAGGGTATTAGGGTTTAGTTTTAGGGTTTTAGGGTTTTAGGGTTTAGGGTTTAGGGTTTAGGGTTTAGGGTTCTCCCCCACAAGCCCTGCACGGCTCCAAGTGGCCACTCCAGTTCGTGGCCAGCAGCGCAGTACCTCTCTTTAGGTGCAGGTTTAGGGTTTAGGGTTTAGGGTTTAGGGTTTAGGGTTTAGGGTTTAGGGTTTAAGGTTTAGGGTTTAGGGTTTAGGGATTAGGGATTTAGGGCTTAGGGTTTAGGTGCTCAAATCCAGGATGGTTTTTTTTGTACCCGGCAGCCCCTTCGAAAGGCCCTCTAAAGGGTTTAGGGGCTCAGGGCTTAAGGTGATTATGGGGATAATAAGGCCGAAGAGCCTGTCCTGGTAACATGATTACAACGCTCCTTCTTGCTTGTTATTCTTGCCGCTTTCCTTGGCTTTCTGGTTATGTCTTGTTTACTTAGTTCATAAGACCCAAAGAGTGTACACTTTTAGTCTTGTAGAGATTATAGTATCCCGAAAAGTGTAAAGTGTGCTCACTCAACTACTAAGTTTACTAGTGCTACAAGTGTACCCTTCTTTCTGCGGGTGAGTTTTGAAGAAGCCCAAGCATCCCGTGCTTCCCAAAACATCACCTTGGCTTAGGTACGTGCGCAGGCCCAAAGAAGCAGACAAGGGTTTACCCTTCTTTGGAGGTAGACCCTGGCAAAAAGTATATACTTTTTGGGCATAGGTAGCTATAGTAGGAACCCACAACCAAAAAAAGTAATATAAGTCTGGTACTCAAAACCCAGTTTCGGGCTTAGGGTTTCGGAATCGCCCCTTAGTTTGCTAAAAACATGGGTTTGGTCCCATATGGGGCAACTTTTGGGGGGGCGGGATATGCTTTCAAGGGAACCTCATTCCCACGTAGGCAAGCAAAGGACCCTTGTGCATCTCTAATCCTGTTCTTGTTTGAACTTGGAAGCTCTAACCCTGAGTCCTAGACCCTAAACCGCCGTCTACGTCAACTTGGTCCCCTAAGGATGTACCCCCAAGAGGTTCCCTGAACATACCCCTAATGTGGCCCATAATTCTCTCAGAGGATGCTGAAAAAACATGTCCAAACCCAAGGGTACAACCTTCGGGGTCAAGGTAGTCCCATGACCCCTCAACCCCCTAACCCTAAACACTAGCCTCCTTCCTGCCTAGCTGGGCTGACCACACCATTAAGTCCCAGCGAGCTCAAGACCCCAAAGGATCTACGGTAATGGGGTTTTAAGGTTTATGAATAACAATGGTCTACGTAGTTAGGGGAGCCCAATACCCCTTGCCTTAAGGAATGTGCGTGCGACCACATAGGATCCTGTGTTGCGATATGTTCCCGGATTAAGGGGCCAGGCATTGGGGCTCGTTGAGGTTCAAAATTATTAAGGATTATCAGGGTTCAAGGTGGGAGGTTGAGGAACCCCCCCCCCCCCCCCCCAATCCCCTAAGCCCCAAAACCCAAAACCCTAAACCCAAAAACCTAAACCCTAAACCCGAAACCCTAACCCCTAAGCCCTAAGCCCTAAGCCCTAAACCCTAAACCCTAAACCAACCTTTAAGTGCCATGGAACAAAACTGCGCAGCTGCGGCAGAGGTCCGGCGACGTCGCGTTGGCTGCGCGACAGCTGGCGCAGTGGAACCAATGCCTTTTCTCGTCGGCACAAGAGGTGACCCTAGGTTTAGGGTTTAGGGTTTGGGTTTAGGGTTACCCTAAACCCCAAACCCTAAACCCTAAACCCTGAACCCGAAACCCTGAACACAAAATCAAAAATCCTGGAATGTAGGGCTTAGGCTCTCAATTCTCAAGGGCTTATCTCGGGGCCGCGCCAACACACCGAGCCCCTTTTTGGCATGCTTCGCATCGATTTTCGTGTTCCATGGTTCTTCGAATCTTGAAGACAATGCCAAAAAGCCCTAAACCCTAAACCCTAAAACCCTAGACCCTATATATAAAACCCTAAATCCTGAACCTTAAGCCCTTAAACCCTAAAACGGGTATCCCTAGCCAGAACCGAGCTCCAGGGTGAATTCATAGCTGGAAGGCCAGAGAAAGAACCCTCGACTCTGGACAAAGATCCCAAAACCCAAGACCCAATCCGGAACTCACCCCCTAAACCCTACAACCGCTAGAAGCCCTGAAGAACCCCTATACAAAAAACAACACCCCTAAACCCTAAACCCTAAACCCTAAACCCTAAACCCTAAACCCTAAACCCTAAACCCTAAACCCTAAACCCTAAACCCTAAACCCTAAACCCCAAAGAAACCCCCTGCGCGTCCAGCTGCGGCTCGCCCGGGGGCGCCGTGGACCCCAGATCGCCCACCACGGCGCGGCAGCGCCGGCAGCTGGGCGCCTTGTCCTCATCGCTGGAGGGGAAGGGGGAGTGTAGGGCTTGGGGCTCATAATAGGGTTAATGTAGGGTGTAGGGTATACATATATATATATATAGGGTTAATGTAGGGTTTAGTTTTTTTTTGGGTTTAGGGTTTAGGGTTAGTATAGGGTGAATGTAGGGTTTAGGCTTATATATATATAGGGTTACTATAGGGTTTCATTTAGGGTTGATGTAGGGTGCATAGGGTTTAGGGTTAATTTAGGGTTGATATAGGGTCCAGGGTTAGTATAGAGCGAATATGGGGTTTGGTGTTAATTTCGGGTTGGTATAGGGTTCAACTTTTTGTGGAGGGTTTGCGGCGTGGGGGTTGGGGGTTTCAGGGCTTGGGGGTTTGAGGGTTTGCTGGTTTGGTGGTGGGCTCTGAATTTAGGACTTGGGGATGGGGAGGGATTTTTTTTTTTTTTTTGGGGGGGGGGGGGGGGGGGGGGGGGGGGGGGGGGTCGTGGGGACTTCCTAATTTTAAAGGGCCTCAAGCTCTGACTTCTGTTTCTTGGGGGGGAGGGTGGGGGAAGGGTGGGGGGGGGGGAGGCCAGTTCGTTCAAGGGTTCCACTAGGTTTTAAGCTGTGAACCAGAAGAGCACAAGGTTTATAGTAGTCATCCAAATTTAAGGTCCTCTCTCTCTCTATATATATATAGACACACATTATATATATATATATATACAGTGAAGCACCTTATGAGAAGGACCGGGCCCCCCCAAAAGGCATCCAAATTCACCCATGTACTTTCAAAGACGCGTTTCGGGCTGAGGAGAGATCGCCGCTACAAGCTGCCAAAATGATGCGGTGATTGGGGTGGGTGTCAACGCAAAGTACCCGAGTCCCAAATCAGGGTTTAGGGTTTAGGGGCTAGGCCCCAAATACTAAACCATAAACCCTAACTAAACCCTAAACCCTAACCCCCAATTTAGAGTTAACTCGTATCCCGTGGTCCATGCCTTTGAAGAACCTTTCGAGCCCTGTAAAGACATCGACGCCGACCCAGGCTTGACTTCGACCTCGCTACAGAAACACCCCAAAACCTAAACGCCTAAATTAGGGTTTAGGGTTTAGGGTTTAGGATTTAGGGTTTAGGGTTTAGGGTTTAGGACTCCACAACCCACCCCAAAACCTCAACGGGGGTTTACGATTCTAGGGGTACCCTGTTGAGGGGTCTATATTAGGTGTCCCTCATTTTCGTAAACCCCCACGCCAGAGAAAAAAAAAAAAAAAAAAACCTTCAGAAGACAACAGGAAAGAGAGCTTGGTGGAAGTGGCGTAAGGCGAAATCTCGGTGCAGGTGGTGACGTGGTTCTCAGGGCCTGAGTGGCTATTTGTGGGTTTCCGACAAAACCGGTACCCTGTTTGGGGGTAATATGTAGGGGTACCCTTATTTTTGGGAAATGGCCACTTGAGGGCTAAAGGCACCCCAAGTTGAGTGAATTCAAAACCTACCTGCGAAGTCCACCAGGCGGTTTCGGATTTCGTAGTCGCAGCTGTGGGACTTAGGGCCACATGGCCTTAAGGGCTTTAAGGGCTTAGTTAGGGCTTAGTAGGGTGTCAATAGGGTTGTTTGTAGGCTCTAGGGATACACAAAACTACTTGTAGGGGTTGCCAAATTGCAAGGGGATTTCGGGCAGCCAGTAGAAGGCTTGCTTGGGCTTTGTGTGCGCTGAAGACTCGCCTGAGAGCCCTCTGTGTTTGTGCTGAGCTTCACCTGCAGGGTTTAGGGTTTAGGGTTTAGGGTTTAGGATTTAGGGTTTAGGGTTTTTTGCCACCTGCCTAGCACCCTCGCAGCCGCACTGAGGGATGCAAACTCGGGTTTAGGGCTTAGGGGCTCTAGGGTGAAGGGTGCATGTCGAGGCTTCTGGGGGCAGGAACACGGCCAGGCAAGCTCGCACCAAGGCATGAAACGAACACCGACCCTAAACCCGAAACCCTAAACCCTAAACCCTAAACCCTAAACCCTAAACCCTGAACCCCAAACCAAGGATTATGTTCAGCAGGGGCGCATCTGGGTGGCTCGGCAGAGGCACAGTCGCGGCAGAGGGCAAACCGTTTCTGGTCCAACCTGGGTTTAGGGTTTAGGGTTTAGGGTTTAGGGTTTAGGGTTTAGGGTCTAGGAGGGAATCGAGTTGATGGTCTTTTTGTGGTGCACCCAAGAATATTCTAAGGGGAGAAAGGGTTTAGGGTTTAGGGTCTGTGAGGGAATCGAGTTGATGGTATACCTTAAGAACACAAAACCTACTTGTTTGTAGGGTACCCGAGAATCCTATAAGAAGTCTGATAATCAGAGCCAACCAAAAAAGAAGTAGGTTTTAGGTTCTTAGGGTATAGGGCGTTCAGGGGTTTCGGGAATAACACCCTACCAAACCCGACTAAACCCGATTAAACCCTACTAAGCCCTACTACGCCCTACTAAGCCCTGCTAAACCCTAAGCCCTAAACCTAAGCCCTACGCCCCAAACGCTCACCTCACTTGACTCTACGGGTTGAAATGAGGCTGGCGGACTTCAGCGTCCGACCGCTCCGCTTCCTGAAAGGTGACCGGACGTGGCCCTACCTACCAAGGGTTTGGGGTTTAGGGTTTTTCACTTGTCAGGTTTCGTCATTTCGTCCATTTTTGTTTTTTTGTTGGGGGGGGGGGGGGGGGTGGAGCCCTCGAGCACCGAACCTTTGACATGAAGACGCAGCGATGGGCAAACTTTTAAAAGTATGCTTCTTCATCTGCTAGCAGAAACTGGGCCCCGAAATAAAGCCCGAATCGTGATCCTGGTATGTACCAAGAAGCCAGCACTCTGCGCAGTGTGCAAAGTAAGCCTCTTGCGGATATCCCACGGACACCTGACAAGTCACCCTGTTTGTCAGTGTGGGATCTACCTAGGACCCTGACTTTGGGGGTGGGGTGACATTTCGTTTTGTGTTCTACTGCTGGGTACTTCCCTGTTTAGCCCTTCGTCTCGGAAGTGTGTGTGCGTCTACGGTTTGGGGGTGGGTGGGTGTAGGTGGGTGGGTGCAGGTGGGTCTGGGTGGGTGTAGGGCTACACTTCTTGACCTTTGACCAGGCAAGCTTGTCTTGAAAATGTACAGGGGGAAGGGGGGTCCAACGTCAACCCCTTAACCTGCGCTAAATGCTTCAAGCACCCGAGATAAGACGACTATTGTCTCCGGGCGCCAGAAGAATTTCAAGTGAGGGGGTCTTTAAAAGCCATGTGTCGGGCGTGCCTTCAGGAGCTACTATGGCTGAAAGAGGCTTTGGCCTTCTTTAGCCTTCTTTATATCAATCGAGCCGATTCGTTTCCCGGAGGCTCTCAAGATGTCAATGCAGCAATCATGGTCTCACATGAGGGTCTGAATCAGGTAGACCCAAGCGGTACGAACCCTAACCCAAACCGTAAACCCTACAAACCCTATCCTAACGGGTGAGGAGTTCCCCACCCCCAAACCCTAAACTTAGTTGCTGAGTTCATAGGCCTCAGAAAAGTATACGCTTTCAGTTCTAGAAAGGGGTATCGTATCCCAAAAAGAGTAAAGTGTACTCAATCAGCTGCTAAGAAAAACCTTCCGCACTGTCGGCCTTCTGCCGGCAAAGGGTGCAGGGGAACGTGTCGTAGCTGGACGCCAGCGGGGCCTCGCGGAACTCGGGGGTCTAGGGTTGAGGGTTTGGGGTTGGGATGTTCCCACTTCTTCTAACAGTCCTTTGTAGGGATTATAGTACCCCCGTTTATACTACCTAAACCCTAAACCCTAAACCCTACACCCCGAACCCCAAACCCTAAACCCTAAACCCTAGACCCTAAAACTTACAACCCTAAAACCCACAAGGGGGCCATGTGGCGGGTATAGCTTTTTTTTGTGGCGGGGTGCTGAGGCTTGGCCGGCTCACGTGGCTTCAGGGTTGGGTTTAAGCTCCCCCTGAGCCCGAAAGGGTTTAGGGTTTAGGGTTTAGGGTTTAGGGTTTTAGGTTTAGGGTTTAGGGTGTAGGGTTTAGGGTTTACTCTTGTTGGGTGTAGGGTGTTTTACTTAGCCTTGTCATTGACGGGTCAGCACTTCGGGCTTTGGGCCTTGGGACGAAAGGCTCCAGAATGAGGAAATGATACAACGATGATTCAACGATGTACTACGAGACCCCAGAGTAACCTGGAATTAACGAGTGCCCTTTTCGGTTTTAAATGGGGTTTGCAAGGGAAGCTACGCCCTAACAAAAGCGAATAAGGGCCTACTAAGGGCCCTTATGAGACTATGTCATTCACAGCAGCTCAGCATTGCAGTAGCGAAAAAGGAAGGACATGGAGAGACGACAAACACGAAACCCTAATCCCTAATATTGAACCCCCCTACCTAACCCACCCCCCCCCCCCCCCCCCAATATGAGCGACTGCCAAAACTGGCTGGCGGTGCTAATCGACGCAACATGAGGGGTGCCGCTTTTCAAGATTTCGCCTTACAGGGTATTGGGCATTCGCGTCCACCCCTTACTTACTTGAATGGCTGGGGGTTTTGGCGCTTGCTCATGCACTCTACTATAACTACAATAGGGGCATTAGGGTTTAGGGTTTAGGTTTAGGGTTTAGGGTTTAGGGTTTAGGGTTTAGGGGTTTAATATTATCAGGGGGAGGCGATTAGTACCCTAAGAAGCTTGTGTGGCCAGGGCGCCCACACCGAGTCGCTGTGCCGAGCATTCTCAGGACATCGCTGCACAGCATTTTCCACCTTAGTTAAAAGCCGAAACCCTGATTGAAGCCTAAACTCTAAACCCTGAACCCTAAAGCCTATATGAACCCTAAAGTCTAAACTCTAAACCCTAAACCCTCAAGCCTATATGAACCATAAACTCTAAACTCTAAACCCTGAACCCTAAACCCCAAACCTGGCCCCCGAAACGTGGCTGTCGGGCTGGTCTGCAGGGTGCCGGGCCATGTCAGTCATATTAGATTTATGCACACTGAACCCCCCCTAGACCCAAGAGCAACCTAGGAAGAAAAGGCTTACCCTTTGTTTTGGTTTGATGGGGCTTATAAGGGAACACAAACTCCAAGAAAGGGGATGAGGGCCTGCTCCAGGCCCTAGCCACCGAACCCTAAACCATGAACCCCCACCCCCAAATTTTAAAACCAAACCCTAAACCCTAAACCCTAAACCCTAAACCCTAAACCCTAAACCCTAAACCCTAAACCCTAAACCCTAAACCCTAAACCCTATAAACCCTAAACCCTAAACCCTAAACCCTAAACCCTCCCCTCCCTGCTGACCGAGCTGCATAGCCCACGAGGCCCAGCCTCTGGCCAAGGATCTTCAGCTCCTCAAAATCTGCAACTTTCCGACGTGATGGTTTGCTTTTGCCGATTTAGGGTTTAGGGTTTGGGTTTTCAGGTTTAGGGTTCACGTGTTTAGGAAAGTTTCCAGGGATGCGAGTTGGGCCCTCGGTGTGCTCGGAGAACTTCCGAGGGTTTAGGGTTTAGGGTGTAGGGTGTAGGGCAACAACTGCGACGAACAAACTCTGTCTGGCTGCTTGTCTCTGTGTATCCGTCTCCCCTTCTTCCTTTGTTTCTTTCTGGCTGTCTGCCTCTGTGTCTCTCTTCTTCTCCTTCTCTTTCACCTGCTCCTTCTCCTTCTCTTTCTCCTTCACTCTCCCTCTCCTTCACTCTCCCTCTCACTCTCCCTCTCACTCTCCCTCGCACTCTCACTCTCACTCTCACTCGCACTCTCATCTCACTCTCTATCTCTCTCTCTCTCTCTCTCTCTCTCTCTCTCTCTGGATCTTGCTCACTCTCCTTCTCCGCGCAGAAATGCTGCAGCCTCCATGTTTGTTGCACCCTGAATCTCGACCCCCTGGCGGTGGTCTCCTCCACCGTGTCCGGCGCGGCGCTCAGCATCAAGGAGTCGGTGACCTCAGCCCAGAGTCGTCATTCATAGGGTTTAGGGTTTAGGGTTTAGGGTTTAGGGTTTAGGGTTTAGGGTTTAGGGTTAGGGTTTAGGGTTTAGGCGGTTTAGGGTTTAGGGCTTAGGGTTTAGGGTTTCGATATCTTTGCTACACATTTGCTGTGCAGCCCGATTTCTGGTGACTTATCTTACGCTCCCTAACAAGAACCCCCAAATGGAGTAGCATTGTTTCGATTTGAGCTACTTACTTGTCTTAATTGTATGTACTTTGGGATGTTCCCCCTGATACCAACAGTCCTTAGTACTTTGGGATGTTCCCCCTTATACTAACAGTCCTTAATAGGGATGCGAGTACCCCCTCATATAATCCCCATTAAGGACTCTAGTATAAGGGGCAACATCCCAAGACCTGTTATGATACTTCCCATCTTGGGCGCCTCCCCCGCCCGCCCGCCCACCGGCCAACACCCTCAACAAAAAAAGGAGTTACAACTGGGGAGTGACGATGGTTCCCTGCGCCCTGAACCTTCAACCCTAAACACTAAACCGCTGCTACCCTACACCCTGGCTTCAAGCAAAATGACGGAGCCCTAAACCCTGAAGATTCAACCCTAAACCCTGTGATGGGCGAAAAAAAGGGGAGCCTGCCCGAAACCTCTACTCCCAACCCGTACGGCCCGTCGGCCACAAGAACTGGCATGCTACTAAATCAGTTTCTGTTTGTACTACAAGAAGGAAGTATTTATCGTAGATTCTCACAATCTCAAATATGAGCTTCACTTGCTGTATCGTGGACAGTGCTCGTGCTTGGGGAACTGAATACAAAATCGGTGTTCAGGTTCCGACTGGTGGGGTGCAGGGCTCGAGCCATCAAAGCTCAGGCTCCGTGTCCAGCACCCTTCAAGTAGGGCTTGAGTTGCCCCAAGAGTCTTAAGTTTCTGCCTCGTGGGCTACAAGGTCGACCTTCCACCCCACGCCCTACACCGCAAACCCTAAACCCTAAGCCCTAGCCCTAAACCCTAAACCCTAAACCCAAAACCCTAAACCAGACCTAAACCCTAAACCCCTAACACCCTTAAGCCCTGTCATCAGCCCTACATCGTCACCGGCCTCATGGAGTGCCAGAGTAATCGCGCCCTGGTTGGCCACGCGACGCCTGTGCGGTTCGGGATTTCCAGCTGGGCTTTCAAGGGTTTCAGGGTTTAGGGTTTAGGGCTAGGGTTTAGGGTTTAGGGCTAGTGTTTAGGGTTTAGGGTTTAGGGTTCAGGGTTCAGGGTTCAGGGTTCAGGGTTCAGGGTCTAGGGTTCAGGGTTTAGGGTTCAGGGGTTTAGGTCCTTGCGTTTAGGGTTTAAGGTTCAGGGTCCATGGGCTCAGAGTCCAGGTCTTAGGGTTCAGGGCTTTAGGGTTTAGGGAAGCTACTGTATCGAACCCCAGTAAGACCCAAGGGCACACACTATATATTTCTACGGAGCCAGTGTTTAGGGTTTAGGGAAACTTCTACAAGTAGAACTCCTTATATCACTCACCAGCCTACCAGGTACATAAACTGACAAGCCGTGAGGTTTGAACAGCATTGCCACAACTCTGGGCTGTAGTTCCTTCTTTGAAGCGCGGACTGAGATGCAGTTCCTAAACCCTCAAACCCAATCCCGAAGTCCCCGGAGCCCGAATTACAAACACTTAATGGAATCTACGTAAGATGGAACACTACGTAAGATGGTTGAGCTAGGTCTAGAGGTGTGAGGATTTAGGGCGCTAATTGCTTGGGGTTGGAGGCAAAACCCTGTTAAACCCTAAGCCCTAAAACCCTAAAACCCTGAAACCCTGAAACCCTAAAACCCTAAAACCCTAAAATCCTAAAACCCTAAAACCCTAAAACCCTAAAACCCTAAAACCCTAAAACCCTCAAACCCTCAAACCCTCAAACCCTAAACCCTAAACCCTAAACCCTAAACCCCTAAAACCCTAAAACCCTAAAACCCTAAAACGATAAACCCTAAAACCCTAAAACCCTAAACCCTGAAACCCTACACCCTAAAGCCCTTAAACCCTGAAACCCTAAAACCCTAAAACCCTAAACCCTAAAACCCTAAACCCTGAAACCCTAAAACCCCAAAACCCTAAAACCCTAAAACCCTAATACCCTAAACCCTAAAACCCTAATACCCTAAACCCTAAAACCCCAAAACCCTAAAACCCAAGACCCTAAAACCCTAAAACCCTAAAACCCTAGAACCCTAAAACCCTAAAACCCTAAAACCCTAAAACCCTAACACCTTAAAACCCTACAACCCTACAACCCTGAACCCTGAACCCTAAACCCCAAACCCCAAACCCTAAACCCTGAACCCTAAAACGAAATTCCGCCGAGAAGCTGGGTGTTGAGGCGCTTCATCGGCTTCAAACTTAATGCTTCGACCTGGGAGTCGATCTAAATTCGGTGGGTTTAGGGTTTTGGGTTTTGGGTTTAGGGTTTAGGGTTCAAAACATGGTGGGTTTAGTGTTTGGGTATTGAGCCCCTATTTAGGGTTTGAGGATTAAACCCTAAACCCTAAACCCTAAACCCTAAACCCTAAACCCTAAACCCTAAACCCTAAACCCTAAAAGCCGGTTCGGAATGAGCCAGGGGCTGCAGTCGCCCAGCAGGCTTCAAGCATCTACCCTCCTGTTGCTGGGGACATAGTGGCTCAGAGTTTAAGGCTCTGAACCCTAAACCCTAAACCCTGAACCCTGGACCCTGAACCCTAAACCCTAAACCCTAAACCCTCAACCCTAAACCCTAAACCCTAAACCCTGAACCCTCAACCCTCAATCCTCAATCCTCAACCCTGAACCCTTTTGAACCCTTCTGAACCCTAAACAGGGGGGGGGGGGGGGTGAAGCCTTGAAGCATCCACTTCACCAACGAAATTAGTGGGGATTTCGGGCCCCAAACCCCTAAACTCACTGTTGGTTGGCAGGGAATGAGGCAATTAGGGCCCTGTATAATTACCGTTCAAGGGATTCTACAGGGTACCTTATCTCTAATTCCCTACTAACCAACAGTAAGTACACCCTAAACCCTAAACCCTAAACCCTACACCCTAAGCCCTAAAGCCCCTGTAACTTGAAATCATTCAAACATCCAAAAACGAAACTCCTCGAAACTCCTCCAAACTTTCCCCGGACCTGAACCCTGAATAATTTCAATAATCCCTAAACCTAAACCCTAAAACCTAAACCCTAAACCCTAAACTGACAGTGCAAGGTCCAAACGCGCACCTGGCCTCGTAGAGCGCGCCAGCCGCCCGCCGCCACAGATTCTTCCTCGAGGCGCCAGCTAAAGGCAAGATAATGCAGTTCCCTGGGTTGGGGTTTAGGGTTTAGGGTTTAGGGCTTAGGGTTATTAGGGTTATTAGGGTATTAGGGTTATTAGGGTTATTAGGGTTATTAGGGTTATTAGGGACATTAGGGACATTAGGGTTATTAGGGTTATTAGGGTTATTAGGGTTATTAGGGTTATTAGGGTTATTAGGGTTTGGGGTTTAGGGCTTACCCAAAGGCTCCTATGTAGTACTTTTTTTGGGGTAGCAAACAAGAATCCCCTATAGCTAACCCAAACAGGAACTACGCTTAGACCTTCGGGCTTCGAGCTTAGGGCCTAGGGCTGAGAGGAGCCGAGGGTCGAGGGCTCAGGGCGTAAAATTTAGGGTTTAGGGTTTGGGGTTTGGGGTGGTTCAAGGTCTACCTTCACCCTCAAGGCACCCAATAGCGGCCTGCGGCCTGAAACAAAGCACGCATGGACGCTTTCAGTTTTAGGTGGGGGGGATAGAGGTTTGAGGATGTAAACTGATTGAGGAGCCTGGGGCTTGGGACCCTCCTAGGTTTAGGCTTTAGGTTTTAGGCTTTAGGGTTTAGGGTAAGATCATTAGGAGGCGAACTTAAGAAAGAGCCTGAAGGAGCGGAACCGCCACCGAAAAGCCAACACAACACACTGACGTGAAACGAGGAACGATGCTGCAGATTCGCATGCGTTCCCGGCACCCGGAATGACAGCTGCCACCGAACTAGCTACAGAGGTGCTCATTTTGTTGAAGGTGGTGGTAGGATTCGCCAGAGTTCATGAACATTAAACACGTATCACGCCTTCGCCAAGTGGCTGTCTGTACTTGCACAACCCAAGTACACGTTGAAACCAAACCCATAAACTGTTTGCGCATGCAGCCTGCAGCGAGGGTTTTTTTACAGCCCTTTTTTTCAGTTTAGGCTTGAAGCAGTTTGGAGTGTTAGGTTGGGATGTTTCCCCCAGTCCCTGAATAGGGATGATAGTACCCCTCTATGATAATCCCTACTAAGGAGCTGCGAGTATAAGCGGGCACATCCCAAGTGTTAGGACTTAGCCTTTTTTTAGGGAGCGCAGAGCGTGGGCCCCAAAAAGCTACTTGGAGGTTCAGGGTGCTTGTAACCCCAATTACAACTTCACTTATAAACCCCCCCAAGTCCCCTAAGTCTTCGAAGTAGGCTTAGAAGTAGACTTATACTCAGGGCTATAAGCCCTAAACCCTGAACCCTAAACCCTAAACCCCAAAATTGGGGTTAGAAGTAGACTTGTAATTGGGGTTATAAGCACCCATATGATCCAAGTGCTGACCCGGGTGTCCTCCGTGCTGTGCGGACCGCGTCGACGTACTCCTCATCTTTCCTTGCCCGAAGAATGCAGCATTGGGTTTAGGGTTTAGGGTTTAGGGTTTAGGGTTTAGGGTTTAGGGTTTAGGGTTTAGGGTTTAGGTGAAAAAATGTCCCTTTCTGAGCATCTCTTGGAATACCGGGGCCTTCTAGGCAATTAGGGCTAAGGGTTAAGGGGTGTAGGGGTTTAGGGTTTAGGGCTTAGGGCAGGGAGAGAGCCGCACGCAAGATGCTAAACCCTAAACCCAAAAACCCTACACCCTAAACCCTAAACCCAAAAACCCAGCAGTTTAATCGGAAGCCCGGAAAGCCAGGGGTTTCGAGGGCTTGAGATTGGCATCCCTTAGCCCTAAACCCTAAACTACTATTTGCTTAAGAACCCCCCAATTTGATTCTAATAAAAAAATCCTTATATTACCCATATAAGAAAAACAAAAATCCAATTATTACCCATATAAGGAATACTATTGCTATCTTTTGGGGGGGTTCTTAAGCACTTGGTAGTAAACAAGAACCCCCGGACCCTAAGCCTTACTTGGAGATTCATGGTACTTAGTAACCCAAGTATATTTGTACTTATAACCCAATTATTACCCTATTAGGGTACATAAGGGGGCTTATATGTGGGTTGTAACTACACTTCTGATGGGTTACTAAGTACCCTGAACCTCCAAGTAAGCCCAGACTTCACCGGTACACCTTTATACCCCCCCCCCCCCCCCAAATCATCAAAACTTCTCTATCGGAACCCCCGAACAAAAGGTAGGCATCCCTGTTTCTGAAACCCCTGCACATGCAGATGGTCTGAGGCCTTCCTGACAGAGTGCAGGGGGACTACAGGGTGTGCTTTACAGTTGGGATGGCTGTTTTGTTAGTGCAGTGAGTGCGGTGAGCGCACCAGAAATCAAGACAGTGTGGCGAAAGCAAAGCAGTTCTTTAGCCAGAATATTCGAAACTCAACCAAGGCTCCCAATTATGATCGGTACCTCCACAAAATGCCCTAATCCCTGCTCCAGGGAACCTAGCGTATCTAGGATGGCCATAAACACCCTCTGAAAAATCTTCATGAATGTGATGATCCTCTGAAACCAAATAAGGGAAAATATAGACTATCTCAAAGGGTCTACCTAGGCAGAAGTACGAGGGGGATGCCCGCATGACGAGCCACAGCAGGTCAGCATCCCCAGCTGGCAGAGCACCGAGACGACGCCTCCGAAGCTAGGGAGTTTAGGGTTTAGGGTTTAGGGTCTTCACGGGCGGCATTTCGGGGTTGAGGGTCTTGAGCTGCGGTAAATTAAAGCACTCTCCGCCCCAGGGTCTAAAACTACTGTGTGCCTAAGAAGAAACCCCCCCTACCCCCCCCCCCCAAAAAAAAAAAAAAAAAAACAGCATATTCTTCCTTATCAGGGTATTGTAGAGATTGTTACCTTCCCTTGTTGGGGGTCTTAAGGCAAATAGAAACAACAAAACGGAAAAAAATCACAAGTTGGAAGTCATCGAGACTGTACGCCCCTGTTGACAACTATGAACCCCCAAATCCCCCAAAACCCAAACCCTAATAATTAAACCCTACTACTGAAACCCTGCTACTTAAAACCGTTTAGGTTTTGGGGAAGGCTTTGGCCAAACCCTATTTGGGTTTAGGGTTTAGGGTTTAGGGTTTAGGGTTTAGGGTTTAGGGTTTAGGGTTTAGGGTTTAGGGTCTAGGGTTTAGGGATTATACGAGGGAAAGAAACCCCAGGCCACTCCCCGAGACATTCCTGTGCTCAGTGACCACAGCTGGCGGGACGCCGGCCACGGGGCAGGGCCAGCCCAACAACGCCTCAGGAAAGGGTTTAGGGTTTAGGGTTTAGGGTTTAGGGTTTAGGGTTTAGGGTTTAGGGTTTAGGGTTTAGGGTTTAGGGTTTAGGGTTTAGGGTTAGGGGTTAGGGGTTAGGGTTTAGGGTTTAGGGTTTAGGGTTTAGGGTTTAGGGTTTAGGGTTTAGGGTTTAGGGTTTAGGGTTTAGGGTTTAGGGTTTAGGGTTTAGGGTTTAGGGTTTAGGGTTTCAGGGTCATAGGAGAGTTTGTCTGAGGGTTGTTCAGGGTGTTGGTTGAGTGCCTGAAGGCTTCGGCAGCGCATGTGTGCGAGGTTGAGACATGGGGTGGCTCGGGGTAGGCTTTAAGGGGGGCTTAAAGGGGGGGGGGGGGGGGGGGGGGGGGGGGGCTGAAGGGGGGGGCTTTAAGGGGGGGCTTAAGGGGGGAAGGCGGGGTTGCAGGCGGGTTTATGCTGTCTTCCTTTCGCATGGCATTTAGGCGGGTCACTGGCGTGTTCTACCATTCTACCCACAAGCAGCATGGATGATTCAGCACCACGAGTAGTTACACAGCTTTTTCCAGGTATCTCTACCAAAGAATCCCCCAGTCACTGCAGAAACTCTCAGGGTTGTTGCTTCATGTGGTCCCTTACTTTCTTTAAACAGCTCTGAAGTATGGGCTCTAGTGTACATAAGGGGCAGATCAGGCGTCCCCATTTAAGTGCCCATACCAAAGAGACCATGTAACTACTCTTATAGAAAACCCGAGAGCCCCCAAAACCCTGATGCAGGTCTGGCCTTCTCCAGAAACTCTGGGGTCAACTGGCACTCCCGGCGGAAGCAAAAAGTTCCTGATCGTTCTCACCCTACACCCTGAACCCTAAACCCCAAGCCCTAAAGCGGATGCGCTGTGCTGTTTGCTGCAGTTGGCCTGAACGCCGCAAACCCTGGAGCGTAGGGGGACCCATTTGTTTTTTACTAGAACGTGTACTTGTGGGTAGCTTTTGATACAAGTTTCATGGGATAGGATATGGGGATAGTATTGCCACTGCATTTCTGACACCTGGAACAACTAGAAAAAACAACCCCCTGCTGTGTTCCTTGGCCCAGAATGGTTGCTTGTCGGAGGAGAACTATTTTAATCAGAGTTGCGATTGTGTACATGTACACATAAAGCGCACCCACTACGGAAAAGGTTATGTATGTATACGTATATATTTATATACATTACAAAACACAAACACACACACACAGAGATATATATATATATATATATAGAAGTAAATAAACAAATACAATACGTATTCCCAAGCAAATATAGGTTTCTAGCCCAGGCGCGAGGACCATACCTCGAACACACTGGGCTTTCTTGTTTTCATGTTGACAGGATGGGTTATGAACATGAGTACGTTGGGGTTTCTGAATTTAAACCCTAAACCCTAAACCCTAAACTCAGGGCCTAGGCCGCCCCCCTACGTTGGGGGGCGGCGCTTAAGCCCTTTGACCTCGATGGCACAAGCCGA
Source organism: Symbiodinium natans (assembly GCA_905221605.1). Classification (NCBI taxonomy): domain Eukaryota; class Dinophyceae; order Suessiales; family Symbiodiniaceae; genus Symbiodinium; species Symbiodinium natans. The sequence continues at coordinate 60,904 of CAJNDS010002592.1, read as the reverse complement.
TCGCCCGCCTCCCACAGCATGGGGGTCGGTAGCGCCCATGATGGGCCCGGTAGTGGACCCTTAAGAAAGTGGGGTCGCTGGCCTTTTTTGGGGGGTACCCCCCGGGCCCCTAGGCCAGGAGGACCCGGACCCTTCGCCGCAGTGTGCTCAGGGACCAGGGGGCCTCAGGCCGACCCAGGCAGGGCGGGTGCTCAAAAATCAGTTTCTGGCCCGCCCACCCCCCTGACCAAGCCTTTCTGGGCCCTCCCCGTACCTGCCTTGGCCCTGGGTGTCTGGCCCGAACTGAATAAGATTTTAGAAGTGGGCTGTTGTCTGAGTTTAGGCCTAAACCCTAAAAAGAATAGGTTTGGGTGGCTTTGCCGCCTGGGACGGCGTGGGGTGGGAGAAAAGTGTTAGATGGCCCTCCACAATCGGGCCGAAGCTGCTCTTCGCACCTCACGAAGCTTTCGAGCTTGGTCCGAAACCTAACCTTCACAGCATCTACGCCCTATCACAGCTAAACCCTAAACCCTAAACCCTAAACCCTAAACCCTAAACCCTAAACCCTAAACCCTAAACCCAAAACCCTAAACCCTAAACCCCTAAACCCTAAACCCTAAACCCTAAACCCTAAACCCTAAACCCTAAACCCTAAACCCTAAACCCTAAACCCTAAACCCTAAACCCTAAACCTAATCTTTTGAATATTCAAGGTGCAATGGGATGGGGGTTAGGGTAGGTGTCCTTCTTTGCCATGCGCCAAGCTGCCTCAAGGTATACTTGCAACCCAAAGCCCCAACACCCCAAACCTTTCATAAGCCCTCAACCCTCAACCCTCAACCCCCTAAGATTCAAAAAGTTTGCCTGAAGGCTCCAATGTAGTTCCCTTTCGGGTTAGCTGAAGGGGATTCTAGTCTGCCACCCCCAAAAAGTACTACATAGGAGCCTTTGGGCAAGCCCTAAACCCTAAACCCTAAACCCTAAACCGTAAACCCTAAACCCTAAACCCTAAACGATTTCTGAAATCCTTCCCCAAGGTTCCATCCGTGCTGCGCTGTCGGCTGCCGAAGGCCCAGGCTAGGTCGGCACATACCTGCCCACACGTCATGGGTTCCCCTACTACCCCCCGTTTAGGGTTTAGGGTTTAGGGTTTAGGGCTACTACCCCCCTAGGTTCCCCCCTGAAACAACCTTAATTCGGCATCATTCTCCCTAAAGAGCCTTAATCATCGGGGGGACCTAGGGTGGGTCATTGCATGGTCTGTACGTTTAAGGGTGACGGGCTCAGGGTATTCTAGAACCAGAGGGGCTTAGGGCTTAGGGCCGGGTTTAGGGTTTAGGGTTTAGGGATTCTGTCCTGCCCAAAAGCTCCGTGAGGCCCGTTCGCCAGGAAATGCCCCTGTCACACGCCAGAGGGTTTCGGGTTTGCCTGCAGTGACCTACACACCTTAACAAAAAAGGACGTGCAACTGAATCTTGAGGCACTCCTTTCGTTTTGTTAAGGGGCGAGCCTAATCCCACCCCCCCAAGAAAACAAAGAACACAAAAGGAACAAAACAACAAGAGTATTCCTGGACGAAGTGCTGAGAACGTACCTATACACACCATCGAAGTATCGTGACTCCTTTGGCTTTTTCCTTAGACCACAGCAAGGCTTGGCACCCTGAGTTAGAACTAAACCTCAGGTCTGGGTTTAGGACTTTAGAGGGATTCAGGGCTTCGGGTCCCCAGGCCACCCCTAAACCCTAAACCCTAAACCCCAAACCCTAAACCCTAAACCCCAAACCCCAAACCCTAAACCCTGTTCCTTTGACTCGCCCGTTGCGGAAAGGCGATGGCCCTTGGCGTAGCGGACATCCATGCCTCGGCGTTTGATTAGATCTATACACATGGAGGTTCATGGCACGTATGAACCAATTATACTTGTACTTATGACTGCACTTATACTTATATGCGGGCACTTAAGGGGCTTCTAAGTGGGCTAAGAAGTATACCTGGAGGTGCGTGGAGACGGAACTTGCGAAAGGTTGTGTAGAACTGTCAAGAATGCTGGGCCAATACCCTAATCCCCGCTTGAGAACCAGCGCGCACATCCTGAAGTGAGTCGGGACCGTTATGCTCTGCAAGCCAAAATCCCTGCTAGCGTCGACCCTGTGACACCCCAACCCCTCCCGAATTCCCAAACCCTTCCTGAAATCTCCAATCCGACTGGTGTTAGGGTTTAGGTTTCTTCGAGAAACACAAACCCTAAACCCTAAACCCTAAACCCTAAACCCTAAACCCTAAACCCTAAACCCTAAACCCTACAGCAAACCCTAAAGCCTACAATCTAAACCCTGAAGCCTAAACCCTAAACGAAAGCGACCGGCCAAGACGCCGAGAAGACCCTGGTCCTCATCTGGTTGGCTCTCCAGGAAACCGGTCCTCAACCGGGCACTTGCTGTTAGGGTTTAGGGTTTAGGGTTTAAGGTTTAGGGTTTAGGGTTTAGGGTTTTCTTCTTCGGAGTGCCTACTTTCCGCATCTTCTGATGACATCCAACCCTAAACCCTAAACCCTGAACCCTTTTTTTGAGGCGGGACTGCAGTGCGATTTGCCCTCCCTAAACCCTAAACCCTAAACCCTAAACCCTAAACCCGAAACCCCCAAACCCCCAAACCCGCAAACCTCTTGACGGGCAGAGCGTGGTTTGATTTCAACCTGCGACTCTCCGGAGCTGGTTCTTGCAGAGCAAGGCATTATAGGGCTTTTAATGGGGGTTTAGGGTTTAGGGGCTAGGGTTTAGGGCTTAGCTAGGCTTGTAGGGCTTCTAGGGCTTAGGGCCTAGAGTTTCCCCGAACAAAAGGCTCTGAAAAGGGAGAATTAAAGAACTGAGGTCCCTGCCCTAAACCCTAAACCCTAAACCCTAAACCCTAAACCCTAAACCCTAAACCCTAAACCCTAGACCCTAGACCCTAGACCCTAAACCCTAAACCCTAAACCATTACCGTTTATAAAGCGTTGTACAGGGGACCCTCACTCCTTACTTTCCCAACTAAGAAAACTACGGCTTCTGGGGTAAAGTTCTCTCCGGGATCTGCGATGTCTTTTGGACAGACCACCCTAAACCCTAAACCCTAAACCCTACAGCAAATCCTAAAGCCTACAATCTAAACCCTAAACCCTAAACCCTAAACCCTAAATCCTAAACCCTAAACCCTAAACCCTAAACTCTAAACCCTAAACCCTAAACCCTAAACCCTAAACCCCCATTGGGTGACTTTCTGGGCTTTGCAACGCGCTGGGCTTGAGCTTCCCTGCGGGGTCAGGGTTTGGTTTCGAGGCCTTCGGGGTTTGAGGTTTGGTGTCCTAAACCCTAAACCCTAAACCCTAAACCCTAAACCCTAAACCCTAAACCCTAAACCCTAAACCCTAAACTCTCCTTGTGCTTTCAGATTGGCACTAAAGCTTCAGAGTCATTCAGGGGCTTCTAGGAGCTTCTAGTGCTCGCAGGGTTACAGGCCTTTTAGGGGCTCCTAGAAGGGCTCATAGGGGGCTTCTGGAGATGATAGGGTTTAGGGTTTAGGGTTTAGGGTTTAGGGTTTAGGGTTTAGGGTTTAGGGTTAGGGTCTGGGGCAATCAGTTCAGGTCATCATTAAGACGCCACTGCAAAAAGACTCATGCGGCCAGCTGGCACTGATCTCGGCACAGGTTCCCGGCCCAGAAGCCTCAGCGGTTTCGGGCTTAAGGGTTCTAAGGCTTGGCACCCTAAACCCTTAACCCCAAATCCCAGACCCTAAACCCTTTTTGCACTAAACCTTAAACCCCAAACCCTAAACCCAAGCCTTCTAGCTCAAGAAAGTCCAAGGACTGAAACTCCGCCCAGAGCCTCAAACCCCAAACCCATCACAACCCCCTGGTTCTTAGTAGGGGAATGAGGGAGTGAAGGCCCTTTATAATCCCCTAAAGGGTATGTATAGGGTGCTGATTCCCTCATTCCCTACTAACCCTAAAGCACCTCTCCTCCACAACCCCCCCCCGCCTCCCACCTCCTTCCACCTGCCTTGTGACAAACAAAGGGCCCGAAAGCTCAACGCCTATATACCCTGAAACCTAAAAACATCCGTAAACCCCAAAAGCAGCCAATGCCTATAAACCCTCCCTAACCCTTCACCCTTCACCCTTCACCCTTCACCCTTCACCCTTCACCCTTCACCCTTCACCCTTCACCCTTAGCCCTTGACCCTTAGCCCTTAACCCTTAATCCTAAACCCCAAAAAACCCTCTCTCTCTCACAGGCGCTAAACCCTAAACCCTAAACCCTAAACCCCAAAAAACCCTAAACCCTAAAACCTAAAGCCTAAACCCTAAACCCTACAAGCCCCAAGCTCCACCCCAAAGCGCAGCCCAGGGTGCGCTTGCAGGTGCGGCAGCAGCTTCGCGGCGAGGTCCGCGGCGAAAGAGCATCCCCAGGTTTTCTGCCACCTTTGCTTTAGGGTTTAGGGTTTAGGGTTTAGGGTTTAGGGTTTAGGGTTTAGGGTTTAGGGCTTAGGGTTTAGGGTTTAGGGTTTAAGGTTTAGGGTTTAGGGTTTAGGGTTCAGGGTAATTCTCGTATTCATGACTATAAATGCTTCTGCTACTGTTATTGTTCTTGTTGCTATTATTATTTCTACTAGTATTCTTGCTTACAAATATCGTTGTGTTGTTCTGATTACTATATTCTTATTTGAGCATAGCCACTTTTATATCATGATACTGTTACATGCTTTGAAGCAAATGTATCTACATCTATGTATATATAGTGTATATCTATTTAATGATTAAGAATATTTATTTATTTTTCCCAGTAACCTAGTCTTAAAAAGAGTGCACTTTTTGTTAACGGGATTGCAAGGGAAAACCTGACCCCCCCAAAAAAAGGGAATCGTGCCGTCAATATAAAAGGGCTCTACGGGGCATCCTAGATATATGTTGTTTGCTGTTGACCGCTCTTGTTTGTTGTTGGACGTGCTTGGGGTTCGGGAATTTTGGGATTTACCCAAAGAGCCCAATACCCCTTAATCAAGGAATATACCCTTAATTTATACAGGGACCCTTAATATGATTTAAGGTATATTCCTTAATTAAGGGGTATCGGGCTCTTCGGGTAGGTTCTGGTTTCGCCTTTGGGGAGGTTGTGGCCACCTCAGCCGCCAAGCAGCCAGCCACACGGGACGAAACATGCGGCTATGGAGTCGAACATGGGTCGGGCTTATGGGGTTTATAGGGTGTTTTTGGGTTTAGGGTTTAGGGTTTAGTTTAGGGTTTAGGGTTTAGGGTTTAGGGTTTAGGGTTTAGGGTTTAGGGTTTAGGGTTTAGGGTTTAGGGTTTAGGGTTTAGGGTTTAGGGTTTAGGGTTTAGGGTTTAGGGTTTAGGGTTTAGGGTTTAGGGTTTAGGGGCTATTGTTTGACACCCTTATTCTAGATCCAGGCATTCGGGGCACCTTTGGAATTTGCTGGAAGGTTGCTGAGCTTCGTCTACTATTTGCTTAAGAACCCCAAAAGAATAAAAAAACTAATAATCCCCGTGTTGCCCTTAATAGGAAGGAATGTGTTTATTCTTTTGGGGTTCTTAAGCGATTAGTAGTTTGTTGTTTGAGGGTTTAGGGTTTAGGGTAGGCAAGTGGCCAGCAGCCGGGTAGTGACGCCATCAAGGATGAGGGATCAGGGTGTCTTCCACAGGAGCCAGCCTAAAACCTAAACCCTACACCCTACACCCATGTACTGCACGTTCTCCTCGACCCCACGCTACACTCTGAACCCTAAACCCTAAACCTCACCACTCTGCAACTCAGGGGCGGATCAAGCGAGGTTCCCACCAGCAGCGCTAACACCTTCAAACCAGAGCCTTCAGGCCCTTACCGTTTCACCCGCGTCCCAGACAGATAGACAGGATAGGGCATAGAGCTTAGGGCTTAAGGTGCAGGGTTTAGGGTTTAGGGCTAGATGCTAGATGGACAGATATGTTGCAACATACCTTAGGTGCAGGGTCTAGGGTTTAGGGTTAGAGGTTAGGAAGACATATTATGATTCGACGTACCTCTGCATTATATATATATATATATATGTATAATGAACACACACACACACACACCAGAGCCTCGTGAGCAGCACTTGGGTGACATTGTGTTTATGGCTCTGGAGGGTCCGCAGGCCTTATCCTAGATGCTGAATACCCTAGCCCAAACAAGGTTAACCTGTTTTGGTAATAGGGTGATCGATCGATATATATATATATATATATATAAATATAACACCAAAAAGGTTAACTACCCAGCCCCTAACTTATAATCAGCCTAAAGCCCAGGTCTCTGCTCTCGCACTCGAGCTGCTGCTTCGTTTAAGATACGACTTCCCTAAACCCTAAACCCTAAACCCTAAACCCTAAACCCTAAACCCTAAACCCTAAACCCTAAACCCTAAACCCTAAACCCTAGCTTGGACTCCGAGCTGTAGTGCATCCTTTGGGGTTTAGGGTTTCGGGTTTTCAGAATTAGGGGCACCTTCTTGGGGTCCTGATTACAAGGGAATCCTGCAAATTTGGGATCTATGTTGCCGTGGGTTTAGGGTTTAGGGTTTAGGGTTTGGTTTTTAGGGTTTAGGGTTTAGGGTTTAGGGTGTCGTAAACCCCCACATCGTTTCCAGGATCTAAAGGATAAGCGGTGTACCCGAAACCCTAAACCTCTTCCTGGTTAGCATTCCTCTCGGGATTATAGTAGAACTGCAGTTGAAGCTGGATCTTCGAGTGACGTCTGCTACAAAGTTGCCCGAATCCTGTGCAATGCTAACAGGATAGAATCAACCGTTGAGCGCCAAGCTTTGTCAAATGTACAGCGGCATCCTTGAATTGAACCGCCAGACTTCTTCAACTCCGACTGAGCGTCTTTCGACGCATGGCAGTGGGGTGCCCGTTTCTTGCCGTACGCCTCTGAGGACTTCGTCGTTGGACTCGGCGTTGGACTCGGCGTCCGGTGTCATCCCTGCAAGCTTCGATCTCCCTCTCCAAGGCTTCCGCCTTGCCGGAGAGGTGAGGCAGAAGACTGGTACTCCCCGGCGATGCTGAGGGGAGTAGCCCACACTCGGTGTTTGCCACAGTCCCTGCAACCCTAAACCCTAAACCCTAAACCCTAAACCCTAAACCCTAAACCCTAAACCCTAAACCCTTCAATTCCAAACAGCCCTAGACTCGCCCCAAGGCCCGGAAGCCGAATGCACCCCGATGCCCGAAACGTCTGAATTCCCTAAACCCTAAACCCTAAACCCTAAACCCCAAACCCCAAACCCTAAACCCCAAACCTTTAAACCCTAAACCCTAAACCCTACACCCTACACCCTAAACCCTAAACCCAAACCCCTAAACATTGAAACCACCACTTGGAAGCCCCTTGGACTTAAGGTTTGGGATTTAGGGTTTACCAGGTTTAGGGTAGGTTGGATTTTTTTTTGTTGGGGGGGGGGGGGGGGGGGGGGGGGTTATTCTAGGGTTTTCGATAGGATTTCGGATCCTTGTGCCCCTCAATTCATTGGCTGAGGCGCGAAACGGACAAACCTAAGGTTTAAGCGCAGGGTTCGACACATACACTGTGAGGGTTTCAAAAGCAAAAGGGCTTCCAAGTGGCGTCGGTTCTCAAGCAGTTTTCTTTGTAGCTGACCTCTTCGGCAATTATTATCAACACCCTATAAACTTCCTTTATCGTAGCCTAAACCCTAAACCCTAACCCTAAACCCTAAACCTAAACCCTAAACCCTAAACCCTAAACCCTAAACCCTAAACCGAACCCTAAACCCTAAACCCTAAACCCTAAACCCTAAACCCTAAACCCTAAACCCTAAACCCTAAACCCTAAACCCTAAACCCTAAACCCTAACCCTAAACCCGAAAAGGGAACCCTCCTAGCCTTTCCGGGGTCATTGGGGCATCTCTCAGTTTTCAAACCAAGGAAGACAAAAACAACTCCATTCGTCTTAGAAAAATCAGGAAGCCCTAAGGTTCTGAAGTTCATCTAGCCCCTCAACCCTTTTGCAACCCGGGACTGCTGAGCCCTCAACCCCAAACCCCAAACCCCAAGCCCTAAACCCTAAACCCTGAACCCTGAACCCTAAACCCAAACCCCAAAACCCTAAACCCTGAACCCTGAACCCTAAACCCTAAACCCTAAACCCCAAACCCCAAGCCCTAAACCCTAAACCCTAAACTCTGAACCCTGAACCCTGAACCCTAAACCCTAAACCCTAAACCCAAAACCGTAAACCCTTGCCTCTTCGAGCAAAGGCAATCCCAGCAGAAGCGGCGATGTGTCAACCGGAAGCCTTAGCTCAAGCGGCGGCCAGCTATGATCTTAGGGTATGTTGGGTTTAGGGTTCAGGGTTCAGGGTTTAGCGTTTAGGGTTGCGGGTTTAGGGTTTAGGGTTTAGGTTTTAGGGTTTAGGGTTTTAGGGTTTTAAGGTTTAGGGTTTAGGGTATCTCAGGGCTTAGGGTTAGGTTAAAAGTTCAGGGCTTCGGGCTTCGGGGTAGGGCCTTCGGTTTTGGCCCAACCTCACCCCTACCCCTGACTCCAAACCCTAGACCCCAAAGCCCTATAATCCGTCATAATTTATCACACACTCATAGCCGGTCTTCTAACAAGTCCGGGTTCAAAAAGGAAAGTTCCTTGGAACCCCAAAAAGGGGGGGGGGGGGGGGTCTGGGGACCCCTGGAATAGAGCAGGCAGGCGGTGCTTTCTTTAGCAGAAAGTATGAGGTCCAGTTAGGGTTTAGGGTTCAGGGTTCAGGGTTCAGGGCTTGGGGTTTGGGGTTTAGGGTACGGGCTTTATCTGTCAGGACAGAGGCTAGAAACGTCGGATGCGACAGGATCACAGTATTCAATTCTTAGGGCTCCCAGGACTAAACTGGGCCGGGGGGGGGGGGGGGAGGGGAGGTGCCTACCTAAAGAACCCAAAAACCTACCTTTTTTCTAGGTTCCTATGATTGAAAAAACCAGTAAGGTACGGAAATCTGCAGCTCAAGCTAATGAACCAGCTCCCCACCTGAACTTTTTGGTCGGCACATGCTTGGTGGACAAGTGTGCTGCGTGCTGATGAAAGGAGCCGGGTCTCATTCCTAAAGGCAGTCCAGTCCAAACGCTGAGAAATTAGGTCGTATGGATAGTGTAAGTAGGGTTAAGTACCGTGAGTTGGGCCATGATACTATTACTATTGACTTGAAATATGACCTACTAAGTACACAAGACATCCCCAAACTAAAAACACGAAATCCCAAACCCTGAACCCTTTTGCTCCAAAAACGCACCCCAAAAAAACTAAGAATACAAAACCGAACCCCAAACCCCTGAACCCTAAACCCTGATTAAGCCCTATATAAACCCTAAACCCTAAACCCTAAACCCTAAACCCTAAACCCTAAACCCTAAACCCTAAACCCTAAACCCTAAACCCTAAACCCTAAACCCTACATACCAAGGCCCCCAGAACCTTAGAGTCGGTACGTAGGGTTTTATGGCTACAAGGCCGTAACATGGTAAGGGCCTTCCCCAATCCTAGGGTTTAGGGTTTAGGGTTTAGGGTTTAGGGTTTAGGGTTTAGGGTTTAGGGTTTAGGGTTTAGGAGCACCCAAAGAGTTTCAAAGCTGAAAAACATAGGTGCAAAGGTCTCCGAAAGCGGTCCCGACCCCCCGAAAAACAGGAGATTACCCCCACCCCGTGGACCCCAGAAGCCTGAAAGGTCTTGGGGTTTGGGGTTACGAGGGTTACCAGGGTTTAGGGTGTGCTTCCCCAAGCCCCTTAAAGTAAAGGACACGCCAAGAATAACTACAATTTACAAGCCCTAAGCCCTCAACCCTAAACACTAAACAAACACTGCTTGCCTAACGGCGCCTGGAAGCAGGCTCACGTTGCTCGTCTTGGGGATAGCTTCGGGGTTCTCCATCTGCACGGCCCAAGTCGCTCGTTTTTGGTGTACTGGTAAGTTCAGTGTGTCGAGATTCTCAGTGTGGGGCTAGACCCAAGAGTTCGCAAAGAAACCAAGTAACCTTGACCCACAAAAAGGGGAACAAGGGCCGACTCTGGGCCTTCGAGGGTTTAGGGTTTAGGGTTTAGGGTTTAGGGTTTAGGGTTTAGGGTTTAGGGAGAGCAGAAACTGTGTGACCTTATGACTGAAGTGCACCCGCCGGTCGCAGACACTCGCACGCACCCCTCTCCAACCTACGGCCTCCTAAAGCCAGCGAAGCACTACACCCTAGCCCCTAAGTCCTAAACCCGAAGCCCTAACCCTAACCCTAAACCCTAAACCCTAAACCCTCGTGAGCCTTCTGCACCCAGGCGGGGTCGTTGAGGAATCGCTCCAAAGCCAGCCTCAGCATCTGAGTTGGGCTTGGGGGCCTGCTTCGCTCCGGCCTCAGGTTGGGGTTTAGGGTTTGGCGTTTAGGGTTTGGGGTTTAGGGTTTAGGGTTTAGGGCTCATGGGTTTACCCTTGTAGCTTCAACGGCTTTGCTGCTGATTGTCACCACAGCCTTGCCATTCAGCTCCTCCACCGTGCGTGGCCTGGATCTCACCAAAACAGGCTGCCAACGGGATCCAGGAGCAGGACCTCCGAACCGAAACCTCTCATCGCTGCGGCCATGCTAACCACCTTTAGGGTTTTTAAGGCCCTCCCCTAAACCCTAAACTAAGCCCTAAGGCCTAAACCCTAGACCCTAAACCCTAGACCCTAAACCCTTAACCCTTAACCCTAAACCCTAAACCCTAAACGGGAGGGGAGGAGGAGGAGGGGGGAGAGGCCCTGGGGAGGGTTGCTTAGGCTTCAGGGCTTACTCGGCGCTGTCGCTGTATCTGAGCAGCCGCGTGAGCATGGTAGGGTTCGGATCTCCTTTGCCTAGGCCCAAGAGTATCCTAGGAATACTAAAAATATTAAAAAGGTGCCCCTTCTTGGTTTCGGGGGGCTTGTAAGGGAACCTAAGCCCTAAAGAAAGGGACTGAGGGCCTACTCTGTGCCTAGACCCAAGAGTACCCTAGGAATATTAAAACGGTGCCCCTTCTTGGTTTAAAGGGGCTAACCTAAACCCTAAAGAAAGGGACTGAGGGCCTACTCTGTGCCTAGACCCAAGAGTACCCTAGGAATATCAAAACGGTGCCCCTTCTTGGTTGAAAGGGGCTTGTAAGGGAGAGGGCCTACTCTGTGCCTAGACCCAAGAGTATCCTAGGAATATTACAACGGTGCCCCTTCTTGGTTTAAAGGGGCTTGTAAGGGAACCTAAACCCTAAAGAAAGGGACTGAGGGCCTACTCTGGGTCTTATTTGCTCTTCATGGCTTAATCCCACGGCCTCCGGTCTTAGGTTTCGGGTGGCTGATGCCTAAGATTGCCGGTTCTCTGCAGGGTTTTGGAGTTCCCCTAATAAACCCTCAACCCTAAAGCCCAAACACCAAAGTTTACGACTTTGGGTTTTAGGGCCTCAGGGGCTGCCACGTGAAGAACTCTCGGGCTTGTAGCGCGCGCTTTGGGGCATGAGTCCCATTAACCACAACCCCAAACGCCTTACACCCTGCCTCGGACCCTTGAGGACCCTAAACCCTAAACCCTAAACCCTGTTGGGGAACCTTTTTACAAGTCCTTAAGGTAGTATAAGGGCCATACTAGGTGGAACCTTTAGGGGTGGAACCTGGGGGGGTACGAGCCTTAATACCCTAAACCCTAACCCTAAACCCAAAACCCTAAACCCAAAACCCCAAAACCCTTCACCCCTGAAATCCTTGCACCCTCAGAGCCCCAGACCCCCTGCAACCTCAAAGAGCAAAAGCAAAATTGCACTGACTTCCTGAACCCTAGACCTTAAACCCCAAACCATATACCATATACCCTGAACCCAAAATCCCAAACCCAAACAACCCTAAACCCTAGACCCTAAGCTCTAAACCCAGAGCCTCGACTCTATACCCTACCAACCTTCTAAGCCATAAAGCTCCCGAAACGGAACCTGTGCACCCTTAAGAAAACACCAGGCCCCCAAACTAGGGTTTAGGGTTTAGGGTCTAGGGTCTAGGGTTTAGGGTTTAGGGTTTAGGGCTTAGGGGCTTAGGGCTTAGGGTTTAGGGTTTAGGCACTCAAACCCTGAAACCCGGAAACCGTAAACCTCTGCGAACGGGCAAAGCGGCTCCTTCGACGCCTTTGCTGCCGTGTGCAAGGCCTGCTGCGACCCTAAACCTCAACTTTTGCTATTCTTGGCGCTTAGGCTTAGGGTTTAGGGTTTAGGGTTTAGGGTTTAGGGTTTAGGGTTTAGGGTTAAGGTTTAGGGTTTAGGGTTTACGGTTTAGGGCTTAGGGTTCAGGGTTTCGTCTGTTGGAGGGGTAGAGTTTTGCGGCTATCTGGGGTCCTCCCGTGAGGCTTCCTGTTGAAGTCTGAGAAGCTCCAGGGTTTAGGGCTTTGGGTGACTCATAGACTGAGTCTTGAAATGGTATTGCAGTATGCTATCGGATCCCACTGATCACGGCGCTGGGCCTTTCTACGGGCCGCGGTAGCACCGGTCTTGGTCACCTCCAGGGTTTGCGGGGCCTCCCTGGTCGCTCGTTCCCGCGTTGTTTCCGGGGCTTCCCACTGGGCCGCCGCGGTGGCGAGGTATGAGTCATGCGGTACGAGTCATACTTGTAGCGATGGACCATCGTCGAGGACATACCTGCTGTGAGGATGCCGGATGGGCCTGGCATCCGAAAGCCCTAAAACCCTTAGACGCTGAGACTCTACTTTGGAGTAGACCCTGGAAAAAAGTCTATACTTGTTAGGAACAAGTAGCTGGAATGGGAACCCTGAACCAAACAAGTAGTAAAGTATAGTACCCCAAAACCCACAAGAACACAAAGCCCCCCACCCTAAACCCTAAACCCTAAACCCTAAATCCTAAACCCTAAACCCCAAACCCTAAACCCTAAACCTTGAACCCTAAACCCTCAACCCTACCAGTCAAAGTCATCCCCACCTTCTGCTGCTTCCATGCCAGGCCCCTCGGTCCATTCGGATCGCCCACGGTGTCCACCTCACCTCCAGAGTGTCGCACTAAACCCTAAACCCTAAACCCTAAACCCTAAACCCTAAACCCTAAACCCTAAACCCTAAACCCTAAAACCCTAAAACCCTAAACCCTAAACCCTAAACCCTAAACCCTAAACCCTAAACCCTAAACCCTAAACCCTAAACCCTAAACCGCAGCTTCGTGTTAGGCTAGGAGGGTATATGGGCATAGATATCTAAATTAGGGTCCCTTTTGGGGTTCTGTAAACACCCCCCAAAGGGAGCCTAATTTAGAGATGTACCCATATACATGGACCATAACTCTCCTAAATCCCTAAACCCTACACCCTAAACCCTAAACACATCGAAGCTCCGCTATCGGATTTGAAGACAGGGTGTACTGGGGTTTTGGCTTTCAGAACATGGACTCAGGTTTGTAGCTAATTCCCTCAACATGTCTCTAGACTCAAGAGTCACCTAGAAATAATCGAAGGTGGTACCCTGTGTTGGTTAAAAATGTGGCATCTTATGTGGGAACCTAAGCCCGGTAAAAAGGAACAAGAGCCTACTCTAGGTCCTAGCAACCTCTCAAACGCCAAACCTAAACCCTCAACTCCAAAGTGTCGCATAGCCCTAAACCCTAAACCCTAAACCCTAAACCCTAAACCCTAAACCCTAAACCCTAAACCCTAAAGCATGTGGCAGCTCCTACGTGTGGCAAAGCCGTGTCAAGCCCAGGGGTTTTGTGGCTTGAAGGGCTTGTGGTTTTTGCTGTCTCAGGTTTAGGGTTTAGGGCCAAAGTTTAGGGCTTTCTGGGTGCTGAAGGGGCTTTAGGTGATTTAACGACTTAGGGTCTGGGAATTAAATGGCGCTTCGTGCGAACTATTGCTTTTGTTTGAGCCTCTTCGGTCCGACGATCCTGGTGGTTCGGCGGCTCTGCGTCACTAGCCACGGCGGGTTTGGATTTCGCCTGCCCTATAAGAAACCCCTAAACCCTAAACCCTAAACCCTAAACCCTAAACCCTACACCCTAATCTCCGAAGAGGCTTGAGACTCATGACCACCGTAAGCTACAGAAATCTGGTTCTGCGGCTCTGGAAGTTGAAGTGGTGCGGTTTAGGGTTTAGGGTTTAGAGAGCGCCCCCCCCCCCCCCCCCCCCACACGCCTCCCACCCCGGTACGTTATTGCAGTTGCTTGTGTTTATGGGTTCTTCAACTGTTTTCTTACTCTTCAAAGAAACGGCTTAAAGGGTTTACCGTTTAGCGCATCCCACGCCCTCCTACAGCAGTTCTTGGACTCGACACACCCCCTAAGCCCTACAAGCCCTAAACTTAACAAGCCTTAAGGCCGAAGCCCTTTTTTGCATCCGGGCTTGGGGAGTCGGCCGGGAATGGTCAGGAAATCCGGCCTAAACCCTAAACCCTATAAGGCCTCAGCCCTAAACCCTAAACCGAAAAAGCCCACAAAACCCTTGGTATCCCATTTCGCACATGCTTACCAAGCATAGAGGTCGAGGACCGCCCGTCCCAGATGCTTCGGGTGGCTCGCCATAGCTAGCCGTTTCATGCGGCCGACCATGTCCTCCTCAAAGTACGTCGCAACCTGCAGCGGGTTGACTTGTGGCGCCCACGCCCAGGCACGTGTGGTCCATATGGTGCAGCAACTGCGGCCTCAAAACTTCCACAGAACACGGCGATTGCCCACCGCCTTTCAGCCGCAAGGATGCCAAAGGCAGCATGAAACATGCTGCCGTAGTACTCCAGGTGGTCCAATTTCCTAAGCCCTTGGTAGCCCAGCAACCATATTCTATCAGGGTACCCTTTTTGGGGGGTTGGTTGCTTGATAATCACAGGGGGGAACCTTGAACCAAAAAGGGTAGCTGGGCTACGAAGAACCCTTCAGGCTCAACTCCAAACAACTCCTAAACCCTAAACCCTGAACCCTGAACCCTGAACCCTGAACCCTGAACCCTGAACCCTAAACCCTAAACCCTAAACCCTAAACCCTAAACCCTAAACCCTAAACCCTAAACCCTAAACCCTCTAAGCCCTACAAACCCTCAAGGTGGCCCCACTCCAGGCCTTCACTTTGCGAACCCTCCGAGTGCATGGACCTTGCGGCGTTCAGGCCCTGCGTCGCCGCTGTGGGGTTTAGGGTTTAGGGTTTAGAGTTTAGGGTTTAGGGTTTAGGGTTTAGGGTTTAGGGTTTTGGTTTTTAAGGTTTAGGGTGTCGGGTCTTGGGTTTGGGGTTTAGATTATCGGGCTCGGGGATCATTATAGGGTTTAAGGTTTATCGGGTTTAGGGTTCTTAAGGTTTTAGTGTTCATAGGGTAAGGGTTTTCGGGATGAAGGTTTAGCTTACAGGGTTCAGAGTGTACGGTTTTAGGGTTTAGGGGCTTTAGATTCAGGGTTCTAGGGGTTTATGGGTTTAGGATTTAGGGTTTCGGAGTTTAGAGTCTGGGCTGATAGGGCCTATAGGGCTTAAGGGAATTGAGGGCGTACAGAAGAGGGCTGGGGTTTTGAGGTCTTATGGGGGTTAGGCCCAGCCATAGCGTAAACACCCATCTGGTCTTGGGTTATAAGGGGGGACTACTACTTGCTTAAGAACCACTCAGCAAAGGAAATATGCTTCCTCTTCAGGGCAAAATGGGATTGCTTATACTTTTTCTGGGCGGGGTTTCTTAAGCAAATGGTAGGTTAGGGGTTTTGGGCTTGTTTTGGCTTTTGTGGCTTTCTGCCGTTTTTGGATGCTGTAAGGTGCTGCACTGGGAATGGGGGGGTCATGTTTCAGGGATTCTGCAGCTTTCGTGCTAAGTTTTTCCTAATCTCTAAACCCGAAAGACCCTATAAACCCTATAAACCCTATAAACCCTATAAACCCTATAAACCCTATAAACCCTATAAACCCTATAAACCCTATAAACCCTATAAACCCTATAAACCCTATAAACCCTATAAACCCCACAAACCCTATAAACCCTACAAACACTTTAAACCCTATACACCCTACACCCTAAACCATCTAAACCCTAAACCCTAAACCCTAAACCCTAAACCCAGAATTGCGGAGGTGTTCAGGGCCTCTGGGAGACCCAGGAGAGGCAGCGCCATGATCGCTCGGCCGAGGCACTGGGCCTCAGCGCGTGAGGGCTGGGGTTTAGGGTTTAGGGTTTAGGGTTTGGGGTTTAGGGTTTAGGGCTTAGGGTTTAGGGTCTAGGGTTTAGGGTTTAGGGTTACAGGGTGAGGCCGAGGGTTTGGGTTCAAGCGCTCGGGTTCATTGCGAATGCGCCCACACCGTCGTGCTTGGTATGAGTCGATACCTGCGTCCCAAACTCCATGGCCTACCCTAAGCCCTAAACCCTAAACCCTAAACCCTACCGGCTCAGTTCGGGCCCCTGCGGACCTTCAAAAGTCGTTGAGCTTTTAGGCGTTTTCTCTTGGATGAACCGCACTGCAGGGTAGGACCCCAGGACCAGGAAACAAAACCCTATAAACCCTAAACCCTAAACCCTAAACCCGAAACCCTAAACCCTAAACCCTAAACGCTTTGGGGCTTACCAAGTCGACTGTACCCTAGATGCCTCTCATGTGGA
Source organism: Symbiodinium natans (assembly GCA_905221605.1). NCBI lineage: Eukaryota > Dinophyceae > Suessiales > Symbiodiniaceae > Symbiodinium > Symbiodinium natans. Next base: position 44,322 of record CAJNDS010002592.1, on the reverse strand, counting down.
TTCAAAAGGTGTCCTGGGGCCTCTCTACCATCGAAAGGCAGAGACCCTAGGGTTCAGGGTTTAACTTTTATCGTTGCAACTCTTGCGTGTGCTTGCACCTCGCGAAAGGCCCGGCGAACGTCGACGTCACGGCCCGCCAGCCTCCAGCACTGGACACCATGAGGGTTCGGGGGGGGCGGGGGGGAACCCTAAACCCTTAACCCTAAACCCTAAAACCCTAAACCCTAAAAAACCCTAAACCCTAAACCCTAAACCCTAAACCCTCCCCCGCCCTCCCCCAAGTACCCTTAAGCCCGAAACCCAGGACTCTAACCCCCTGCAAAGGGTGCCTTCATTGCATGGTATTTACCTGGGGTTGCTTTCAGGGGCGCGCTCAGGGGCCCGAGATGCTGTATCTTCAAACTTGAACTCCTGGTTGCTACGAGGGGGCTGAGGGCTGTCCCTATTGTTGTAAGGAAGAATGACAACAACACACGGTGGCTCCTTCAGGGTTTCGGGTTTTCGGGGTTCTTGTTACTTGTTGTTCTGAAATCCAAGCCTGGGAGACAACGAACCGATGCTGTTCTGCACTATTTTTTCGATCCTCTGTTCTGGTGCCTAGGTAGCTGCCTGGCGCTCCCGATCATCTGCCTCAATTGTCGGGTATTGCATGCGTATCAGGTGTGTTGGCTGTATTGGGTTTAGGGGCTTAAGGCAGCCTTGGTACCCAGTAACCATATTTTGATAAGGGCACCCTTTTTGGGGCTGGTTCTTTGAGAAGGGAACCCATAACCCAAAAAAAGGGTAAAGGGTACCTACCACGTAGCCAACCATGCTGCGGACGCAGGGCCCTCTCCACTCCTCATGCCTACTGTTCAGGGGCAATTCTGCTGTAGGGTTCCAGGTACCTTGGCAAAGGTTGCAAAAAATAGGTCGCCCACGAACCGTCCAGACAGCGAAAAGTAGACACTAACCCCTGAACCCAGAACTTACGAACCCCAAACCCTAAACCCCAAACCCTAAACCCTAAACCCTAAACCCCACACCTTCCTAGCTCGACGCCCTATCCACGAGGCCTTCCCTGAAGGCTCTCGGCCGCGCCCGGGACAGGCCCTGTTGCTGCCTGGGACTTCGACTCTTGCATTGCATCGGGTCTATGGCTTTACAGGGTTTTAGGGTTTATTGCTTAGGGTGTAGGGCTTCATAGGGTTTAGTGTATGTTTTGCAACCCGTACTCATTTGCAGTTCATTAACTCTACAAACCCATAGTTTTTTGTGCTTTGGGTTCAGGGTGCGATCGTTCTGTATGCTCTCTCTCTCTCTCTCTCGCTCTCTCTCTCTCTCTCTCTCTCTCTCTCTCTCTCTCTCTCTCTCTCTCTCTCTCTCTCTCTCTCTCTCTCTCTCTCTCTCTCTCTCTCTCTCTAGGGGTCGACAAACAAATGATGTGTGCTCAGGTTCGTTGCAACTCTTGGGCTTAGGGTTTGGGGTTTGGGGTTTTAGGGTTTAGGGTTTAAGTTTAGGGTTTGGGGTTTGGGGGTTGTGGGCTTGCAGGGCCTACAGCCGGCCGCCGCGATGGCTTCTCAAAGGCATCGCGGGACCCACCCACCCCCACCCCACGCACCGCCGTGGATGCACTCTTTTTTGCAAGCAACCGTGAAGCTAAGCCCTGAACCAAAAACCCTTCAACCTTACACCCTACACCGTAAACCCTACCAGCCCAAAACCCTACACCCTAAAACCTAAACCCTAATCCCTAAACCCTACGAGCCCTAAACCCGAAACCCTAAACCCTAAACCCTAAACCCTAAACCCTAAACCCTAGGAGCCCTAAACCCTCAAGACCTCAGCCCCAGCCACTGCACTGGCCTGCTCGAGCATCTTCGAGACCCGGCGCGTGGCCTGCACCGAGGAAAGAAAGCTCGCAAGCCAACTGCCGAGGGTTTAGGGTTTAGGGTTTAGGGTTTAGGGTTTAGGGTTTAGGGTTCACAGGATTTATAGGGTTTAGGGTTGGGAGGCTAAGGGGGAACATCCCAAGTTTAGGGTTGGTGAACCCCCAAAAAATAAGAACGGAAGCTTTGGCTTTAAGCTCCCAGAAGGCTCCAAAAGCCTACACCTGCAAATGCCCACTCGCAACTCCTAAACACCCTGAACCCTTACAACTTAAAATCCATAACCTAAACCCTAAACCCCAAACCCTATTAATTCAGTCCTACGTAGTTTGTCTCCAAGGAGCTTCTTCGAGACAGTCCGCAAGACCGCATGCATAAACCCTAATCCCTAAACCCTAAACCCTAAACCCCAAACACCAAATTGGGGACCGAACTGAAAAACCGAGAATGGAGACACTTGTCCTCATCAGCTAGACCCCTTAGACCTGAAAATCCCAAACCCCATCAACCCCAAACCCCGGAAGCCCTAAACCCTAAACCCTAAACCCTAAACCCGAAACCCTTACACCCAACCCTGAAACCCCCTAGACTTGGGATGTTCCCCCCCTTTATGCTAAAAGGGCTTCACAGGGATGATATATTATCCCCCCATTCTGATCCCTATTAGGGAACTGTTCCTTAAAGGGGGGGAACATACCCAACCCTTACCCTAAACCCTAAACTCCCTGAACCTCCTAAACCCTCTCGAAACCCTCAGCTCGGATGGCCCTTAAAGCCCTATTTAAAAAATCTTCCCGAAGATGATCCTCTTAAACCCAACAAGGGGAAACCATGAAATGTCCCAGGGGGCTACCTAGCCAACATAAACTCTCAATCTCCGAAAGCCCCTAAACCCTAAACCCTAAACCCTAAACACTAAACCCTAAACCCTAAACCCCAAAGCCCTTCGAGTTTCCAAGCTCGAAGCTTCAGGATTTCGTGCTTCAGAGTTTTAGAGTTTCGGGGTTTGAGGGTTTCAGGCTTTTAGGTCTGAGAGTTTAGGACTTCAAGGGTTTCAACCCTAAACCCTAAACCCTGTTTTAGGGTTTAGGGCTACAGGGCTTAGGGTTTTGAGAGTTTTTAGGGCTCAGGGATTCAGGGCAGTGGCGCCTGAGCCTTGCTCGCAAGGTTCACCTGGTCCTGCAAGGATGAGGGGTTTAGGGTTTAGGGTTTACGGTTTAGGGTTTAGGGTCTAGGGCTTTTGATTAGGAGCTTGACGAACATAGGGAAGCCCTGAACCCTGAATCCGAAACCCATTTCTTGCTCCTAAAATCCGAAACCCTAAACGCCAATCCCACGTTGTTTCGCGGGTTTAGGAAGCCGTTGGTTGAGGGTTCACGGCCTTTGGGGGGGTGGGGGGTTGCCACCCGCCTCACACAAAGGACTATAAAACAGGTTCGAAAGCGGATGCATGCCCTAAAACCAAAACGCTAAACCCTAAACCCTAAACCCTAAACCCTAAACCCTAAACCCTAAACCCTTCAAACCCTAAACCCTTCAAACCCTAACAGAGCATCAAAGAGCCCAAGCCACCTAGGCAATTCGCACCGCGCAAAACCTTGAGGGCTGGGGTTTAGGGTTTAGGGTTTAGGGTTTAGGGTTTAGGGTTTAGGGTTTAGGGTTTAGGGTTTAGGGTTTAGGGTTTAGGGTTTAGGGTTTAGGTTTTAGGGTGTGAAGGGTGTGAAGGGTATGAAGGGTATGAAGGGTATGAGGGTTTGGGGCTTTGCTTTTTGAGCCACCCTAATAGCCCAACAAGCAGAACCTAAACCCCAAACCCTAAACCCGAAGCCCGAAACCAAAAGCCCTAAACCCTAAACCCTGAACGAACCCTAAACCCTAAACCCTAAACCCTCAACCCTCAACCCTCAACCCTAAACCCCCAAACCCAAAACCCCAAACCCTAAACCCTAAACCCTAAACCCTAAACCCGAAACCCTAAACCCTAAACCCTAAACCCTTAACCCTAAACCCTGGCCTTGCTAAAGTCCGTCTCCAGCATCTTGCGCCTCAGGGCAGCCGTGGCAGATCGGCTGGTTTAGGGTTTAGGTTTAGGGTTTAGGGTTTAGGGTTTAGGGTTTAGGGTTTCGGGTTCAGGGCTCAGGGTTCAGGGTTTAGGGTTTAGGGTTTAGGGTTTCAGGTTTAGGGTTTAGGGTTTAGGGGTTGAGGGTTGAGGGTTTAGGGTTGAGGGTTTAGGGTTTAGGGTTTAGTTTTCTGCCAACCGCCTGGCTTACCTAACGGGGGCCACCCCGCAGGGACTAATCGAGGATCTCGGCTTTTGGGTTTAGGGTTTAAGGGTTACAATAAGGTTCAAGGTTTATGATCGGGTTTTAGGTTCAAAGTTTGGGTTCAAGGTTCAAGGTTCAAGGTTTACTTTGTGGCGTTCTGCGACGGCACCGTACTTTGTCAAGGGCCCGGTAGTTTATGGTTCAAAGGGACGATACGTGAAAGAACTTGGCTAACTGGCTAGGTGGGTTTTTGAGCGAAGTTGTTCCGTTGGACTGGCTTCGCCTCTCTTACTCTTCTTAGCAGGGAATCAGCTTCTCTTCCCCTCTATAACCTTTGGGAACCTGACTCCCCAATTGCCTGCTAAGAACTCGTAAGTTTAGTGAGGCGTGGGACAACCTTCATAGGTTCAGAGCAATGAAGCCAAGAGCCTAAAACCCCAGACGACCTCAAGCTGTGCCCAGAAGCTGAAAGAGGTACGCCACCGACTTTGGGATATTGAACCACCTCGCAGTTCAGGCGGTGCAGCGCGCCGCTACGGGGACACGGAGAGTCTACCTAGAGCAACCCAGCTAGACACTTTATAGTGAAGGGCACTCACATACATTCTACGTATACACTGTATACACACCTATATATGCACAGAAACATATACACACAAAAACGCATATGCATACATGTATACATATATATATATAGATAGATATACATTTTCACACACACACACACACACACACTTACTATATACATGGTACCCCCCCCCCCCCCCCCAGTGACCTACCCTTTTTCGCCTTGTCTTAAGTCATCCAGCTGCACTGCAAGCAAACTCGGTGTGCAATCTAGCGTGTTTCTTAGGGCGTAGACTAAAATGAAACTAAAATCCGAATACACGGGCAATTAAAAAACCAAAAACACCAAACCAAAAAAAACTAAAAAAACAAAACCAAAAATACCAAAACCAAAAAAGACCAAAAAAAAAAACGGAACTCTCAGGAATCCCTACGAGGCTTCTCCAAGAGTTCCGGAAAATTGTTTTTTTTTGTTTTTTTTTTTTTTTGTTTTTTGGTTTTTCGGTTTTGGTATTTTGTTTTTTTGGTTCGCCTTTACGTGGCAATAACTGCGCATTTTTAAGTGTGCTTTCGTACTTGCGAATTTGCTTGTGCATGGCCTTCCCTAAGTACTTTTCTAGGAAGATTGTGCATTTTTAAGCTTGCTTCGGCAAATTGTGCCTTTCGGACATAGTATATAAGTGGTCTTAATGAGATACTTCAGAAACAAAGATTTCATTGTTATGCAAGTAGAATCGCTTCTTTTGCTGTTAGTGTTTATTTCGTATTCTGGTTGAGTATGGTCCTTTAAATAGTAGTCACTTGAGTCAAATTGGGCAATATGTAAACATAAGATATTTCAGTGGACTTTTCAGATAGTATTTGATTAATACTTTGCCCAGCACAAATTCTATTTATGTACAAAGCAGTATTCTTGTGCATGGCCTTTACTAACTATATTTCTAGGAAGGTATATAAGTGGTCTTTATTTAGTACTTGAGAAGTCTTTTACATTGTTATGTAAGTAGAACCGCTTCTATTTCCAGTAGTGTTTATTGCATATTTTAGTTGGGTATGGTATTTTTAATAGTGTTCTTTCCATTAGTTTTCATTTCACATTTTGGTTGGGTATGGTATTTTAAATAGTGTGCGTTTGAGGCAGATTGGGCTATTTACTTAATACTTACTCTAGCAGATAAATCGCATAGAATGATGATTTCAAAACAAGATATTTCATGAATATGTAAACATAAGTTGTTGCAGTGTACTTTTCAGATAGTATTTGGTTTATACTTTGCCTAGAACAAATTCCTTTTATGTACAAAGCAGTATTCTTGTGCTATGGCCTTTACTAACTACTTTTCTAGGAAGGTATATAAGTGGTCTTTATTTAGTACTTGAGAAGTCTTTTACATTGTTATTTAAGTAGAATCGCTTCCGTTGCCGTTCGTGTTTATTTCATATTTTAGTTGAGTATGGGATTTTGAATGGTATTCGCTTGAGTCAGATTGGGCTATTTACTTAATACTCCAGGAGTTAAATTCGCATACAATAATAAGCACAATGTTTCATGAATATGTAAACATAAGGTATTTCAGTGGACTTGTCAGATAGTATTTGATTAGTTCTTTGCCTAGTACAAACACAATTGTATATGCAAAAAATATATTAGTTGCTCAACAAAACATTATTTGCCCGTTAAACGCACAATTTGCCTAGAAAAAACCAAAGATCTAAAAACCCAAAAACAGCATTGTCCGCTTCAGATTCAAAATATAGATTTATCCAATGCTGGCTTATCGGGGCCTGCGAGGTGGGTGTCCCAATAGATGTCCTTCATTACCCCGTGATTAACTACGCGACTTTTGGGCCTTCGTTATTCTTTTTTTGTAAAGAAGGCCTAAGAAGGGCAGGTCGCTGCGGGGGGGGGGGTAGCATATACATATATATATATATATACAACATAATGCATACGTAACATATATACACAAGCGCATATATGCGCTTATACAGCTGGACACATGCACATGGTTACATACATAAGCGCATTCATAAATGCATGTGTGGATATGACTTGCTACATAGTTGGAGTAGGTATAATGATGACTGTAGTCAGACAATCTTCAGAAACCTGACGCAAACCTACTTACCGCCGTGAGCGCTTGAGCAACTCTTACTGATGGACTGGACAAGCTGGGGGTCCACTGAACCCGAAAAGACCCTAAACCCTAAACCCTAAACCCTAAACCCTAAACCCTAGAAACGGAGGGCCCTGAATCAAGCCGAAGTTCGATTTGCCCTGCTTGAGCCCACGGAAACCCTACAGAATCCCACGCTCTAAGATGAAGCCAGCAGTGGAGTCTACTGTGAGGCTCATGGGTAGTTACAAACAGGGGTTTAAGTACGGTAACTATACTTCTTTCCCTGTTTTGGGTACTTTGTAACCCTACTCCTACCCACCCATGAACCTCCAAGTATTCTTGACGTGTGTAAGCCGAACCCGGCGACCGAAAGCCCCGCCACACACCAGCACAGCTATGACGACTATGAATACATCATAACCCATCAGCAAATACTTACATACCAGGATGGGCTATTCTACCCTATGATCCTTTCAAAGGCCCTTGATAGGGTTCATTGAGGGGATTTTTAAGGCCCAATATCCCATCCTGGTACATTTACAAAGACGTGCATAGATTTGCTTTCGCATGTGCATGTGCATATACTTTGGGCACTATTAAACTCTACTACAAGAGACTGCACGTCTCCCACACGGCGAACGGGCGCAAGACGTGCTTTGAGGGGTGTCGAACTTAGGGGTTAGGGGTTCAGGAGTTTGAGGCTTAGGGTTTCCGAAACACTCCCTGCAACAGCAGGCTTAGGTTGAGGGTTTTATAGGGTTAACCCTTAACCCTAAACCCTAAACCCATTTAAGGCACCTCGACAAGTCGGAGAGGTCCACCCAGCTCGCAGCGCAGATCTGCTGCACCTGCTCGCGGGATCGTTCTTGCTTCACGGGATTCTACTTGGGATGTCAATTGGGGAGGTTTAGGGTTTAGGGTTTAGGGTTTAGGGTTTAGGGTTTAGGGTTCCCCCTGCTAATGGCAGTCCTTCATTAGGGGTTCTACAATAGGGGGTAGTAGAATCCCTATGAAGGAAGTTTTAGTATACGGGGGGAACTTCCCAAGATTCTAACTTGGACCCCTGAGGTGGGGCAATATACAAGCCATATTAGGAGCATCTTAACCCTAAAACCCTAATACCCTAAAACCCTAATACCCTAAAACCCTAAAACCATTAAAACAAAAAATCCCAAAAAACCCTAAAACCCTAAAACCCTAAAATCCTCAAACCCTACAAACCCTAAAACCCTAAAACCCTAAAACCCAAAAACCCCAAAACCCTAAAACCCTAAAACCCTGAACCTCGCAGGGGGCACATCCTTAGGGGTCCGAGTCTTACCCCCTTGGTTGCGTGGGCTTACACCTTTTAAGGGCGGGCTGAGGGCTATGGGCTTCCTATAGCCTGGCTTGCTTGAAGCTTCACGGGTAGCGATCTGCAGAGCAACATTTGCAGCCTTAAGTTAAATTGCTGCATGGCTTGCCTTGTAGCTGTGGGTGAACCTTCAAGTTGAAGTATGTGCGGAGGTCCGCGCGTCTTTTTTTGGGGGGGTTATAGGGTTTACGGTATCTGCTTTTGTGTTGTTTGAACGAACCCTAAACCCTAAACCCTAAACCCTAAACCCTAAACCCTAAACCCTAAACCCTAAACCCTAAACCCTAAACCCTAAACCCTAAACCTTCGACCTTGCCTTCCTTAAACCCTAGACCAGGCAAAAAAAAAAACTAAGAGGCGAACCCGAAACCCGTCCTTACTACATCTGATCCCCAAAATGCTCCATACCACGGAAAAATACCTACCAAGGTGTAGGGACTAAACCCTTGACCGAAGAAAACTCTAATCTTAGGATGTTCCCCCTATCGTCATCTTTTTGCCTGGGGGTACTGAGTCTCATGGCTGGTTTCAGGGCATTTCCCAAAATAGGGGACCCTCCCCGTCTATTCCCCACAACTGTGATAAGTATCATGAAAGAAACTTTCTGGGCACCAATATTTGGGGATTCCCTAAACCCTAAACGCCTAAACCCTGCAACCTAAACCCTATAAACCCTATTAAACCCGAAGCTGATAGGAGCATTGGGGGCGGGGGAACGCCAACGGGACATTGGCGCCTGGCGGAGTGACAGTGGTAAGCGGCAGCCTTGCATGACTGTCCAGGACCCAGAACTACTACTACTACTACTACTACTACTACTACTACTACTACTACTACTACTACTACTACTACTACTACTACTACTACTACTACTACTACTACTACTACTACTACTACTACTACTACTACTACTACTACTACTACTACTACTACTACTACTACTACTACTACTACTACTACTACTACTACTACTACTACTACTACTACTACTACTACTACTACTACTACTACTACTACTACTACTACTACTACTACTACTACTAGTAGCTTGAGAACCCCCCAAAGATGAAAAATCCCCATATACCATGATTAGGAAGAACAAATAAGGAATCATACTTTTTTTATTGTTTATATATTTCATTATTTGTTGTTTGTATTTATTCATTCTTTTTCTTATTAGTTTTTTTTTTTTTCTTTTTTGTTGGGGGGGGGGGGGGGGGGGTGTTCTTAGGCAAACAGTAGAAAAAATACTAAACCCTAAGGCCTGAGCCCTAAGGGCTTACCGTGTGGGGCCAGGTTGAGGATTTCGGGCGGAGGCGGTGAATTTTGAGGCGTGCGGAAAACAAGTGTGGTCTTCTTCGGGTTCACTTGTAGCCGCTTGGCAAGCATGACCTGTGCAGGCACTTGGAGGAAGTGCCAAAAACGGCAACCATAAACCCTGAACCCTGAACCCTGAACCCGAAACCCTCAACCCTAAACCCTAAACCCTAAACCCTGAACTCTTCCTACGTAAGACATGTACTTTCAAGAGGGGCAGCTGCACTTTCCCGACGCCAGAAATTTTTTATATGAGTATATCTATTCTGGTTCTCCTTGGTAGCCGAGTGGTACCCTTTTTTCCTTTTTTGTTTAAGGTTCCCCTATAAAGTAACCAAAAGGGGACCCTTGTTGTGATTTGGTTACTGGGCTACCAAAATTTAAACCCTTGATCCTACCCCTCTAAACCCTTGTATCAGTAGCTTCATTAAAGCACCTGGATCTAATGATAGGAACCGTCTGGTGACAAATGAATTTAGTGAATCAATATACTCTTTGCAAAAATATTAATTACTATTGATAAAGGTAGACATGATAAGAAGTATTATTACCTACTTATTATACATGTCATCAAAATGCATACATTATGGATTCATTCAGTATTATTTCTACTGCTTATGGGGGGGGGGACCAAAAGTCCTGAACTCAGAACTATAGAGCTGCTCTTTTCCAGCTATGGTTTAGGGTTTAGGGTTTAGGGTTTAGGTTTAGGGTTTAGGGTTTAGGATTTAGGGTCACAAGGGCTTAGGGTTTAGGGTTTAGGGTTTAGGGTCACAAGGGCTTAGGGCTAAGGGTTTCGGGTTTAGGGTTTCGGGATAGCGGACTTTACTAGGGTTCGCTCTTGTTTAACCCTAAACCCTACAAACCCTACAAACCCTACAAACCCTACAAACCCTACAAACCCTACAAACCCTACAAACCCCCCAAACCCCAAACCCCAAACCCTAAACCCTAAACCCTAAGCCCTCGGCTCCCAGCCTTCGAAGAGCACGCGCGCTGAGAGCCGGGCCAGGTCCCGGAAAAGAGGCTGCTGGCCTTGGTTTAGGGTTTAGGGTTTAGGGTTTAGGGTTTAGGGTTTAGGGTTTAGGGTTTAGGGTTTAGGGTTTAGGGTTTAGGGTTTAGGGTTTAGGGTTTAGGGTTTAGGGTTTAGGGTTTAGGGTTTAGCGTTAAGGGTTTAGGGTTGAGGGTTGAGGGTTATTTAAGGTTGAGGGTTGAGGGTTTAGGGTTTAGAGGCGCTTCAAGATCTTTACGGGCTTCGGGCGTACTCCCTTTCCAGGTATATGGAGCCTAAATCCTAAACCCTAAACCCCTAAACCCTAAACCTTGAATGCATCTTGCCCGCCTCCATTCTTGCCGTGGCCCTGCCAAGAAATGGTGGTGGAGCAGGTACCCCAGTCGTAGAGCCAGGTGCAGCCCAAGGCATCCACCTCGGTTAGGGTTTAGGGTTGTTAGGGTTATGGGTTTTTTAGGGTTATTAGGGTTATTGGGGTTATTAGGGTTGTTAGGGTTTTTAGGGTTTTTAGGGTTATTAGGGTTATTAGGGTTACTAGGGTTCTTAAAGTGATCCTGCGCCAGCCAAAAGCAGGTGTTTTACCTGCGGCTGGAAACGACACAGGCCCGGGTCACCTCTTGCCACGGAAGGAAGAAGGTTCTTAAAGTTATTAGGGTTATTAGGGTTTAGAGGGTTTATAAGGTTATTGGGGAGGGTTTGTAGGGTTTGTGGGGTTTGTCGGGTTTTGGGGTTTAGTGCTTAGGGGTCGAACCTCCCCCCCCCCCCACCCCCGACACCCGCCGGCCATGATCTTTTCAACTTAGCCGAACTAACGAGTGGCAAGAGAACCCTCAACTCAACTCCGAACCGGGTTGCAAACAAACTCAAAGCACTGTGCTCTCAACTTGAACCTTGAAGTTCAGGGTTTAGGGTTTAGGGTTTAGCGTTTGGGGTTGGCTCTCACTCTCGCAAGGATGTAGAGTTTGGGGTTTCTGGCTTCAGGGTGCAAGCTCGGCGGTCTTCGGGCTTGCAAGCTTTCATTGCCGGGGCGCTGTGCACGCCGAGAGTTACAAATTCATGATCGTAGGCCCTAAGCCCTTTCTGCATGCTAAACCCTAAGCCCGAATGTGCTGTTTACGAACCCTATATAGTCCGATGGGAACAGGCCCTGTGTACCTCAAGGGCATTTGCAGCTTTTCAGGTGTACAGAACGTAGACCCAAGAGAAACCTAGGATTAACAAGGGTGCACTTTTTTGCTTAAAACAAGGGGCTCATAAGGGAACCTAAACCCTAAAAAAGGAAAGTAAGTGCCTACTCTGGGTCCTACAAACCCTATAATTACCCCGAACCCTAAACCCTCTTCTACTACAATTCCTATTAAGGTATATGAAGGAGGGTTCATATTTCTTGTACCCCCCAAAAGGACATCCAACATATACACTCACCAGTATTAAAAGGAACCTTACATACACTCACCAATAAACGCAATGTAAACCCTGCTTCATATGAACCATAAACCCTGTCCTCGGAAACGCAACTAAAAGCAGGGGTCTGCTACAACGACAAAAGGGGGAGGCCTCCGCCACTTGTGGAGGAATATAACGGAACGGCTGGCATGGCGAAGGGTTTAGTTTAGGGTTTAGGGTTTAGGGTTTAGGGTTTAGGGTTTAGGGTTTAGGGTTTAGGGTTTAGGGTTTAGGGTTTAGGGCTTAGGGCTTAGGGCTTAGGATTTAGGGTTTAGGGATGTTTAGGGCTTAGGGTTTAGGGAAGGGTTTGGGGGCCGGAACACCCAAGGACTTTTTGACCGCGCCGGGCGGCAACCACACTCCTTGGCGTAAGGTTCCCGTGGGCCATGCAACCTTTGCTGGGAAACTGAGCGGAGAAGTAATCAACCCTTGACCCTGCGCCCTACTCCTCAACCCCACTGCTCCTGAACTCTATCCCTCAGGGCCCAAGACCCCATTATTTTTAGGCCTCTCACCTGTTTCGGGGCCCAAAGGCCTTCTTACTTGGGGTCTAAAGCATGAAGATCCGAAGCTTTAGTACCACAAGCAGGCTCCTAGTCCATGGATCTAGAACACCACGGGCTCATGGTTGCGGACAACCCTAAACCCTAAACCCTGAACCGTAAACCCTAAACCTCTAAGCCTAAGGTTCTTGAGCTGTTTTGGGTCTTTAAATGGGCTCAGAAACCTTGTTGCAACACTAGATGTATGGACTGTAGGGGGGGGGGGGGGGGGGGGGGGGCGGGGGTGGGGGTAGACCCCTAAAACCGTAAACCCTAAACCCTAAACCCTAAACCCTAAACCCTAAACCCTAAACCCTAAACCCTAAACCCTAAACCCTAAACCCTAAACCCTAAACCCTAAACCCTAAACCCTAAACCCTAAACCCTAAACCTGAATCGCCTAAGTTAAGCAAAAAGCAAAGTGGTCGCCATGAGCTCTTGTTCCACGACCTCTTCTCCTGCAGTCGGCGGCATAGGGGCTAAAGCCGCGCTGATACCCCAAACCCTCAACCCTAAACCCTAAACCCTTAAACAAACCTTAAAAACCTCAAAGCCCGGAAGCACGAAGGCTTCCAACGCCGAACCCTCAATTGCTTCAAGATCTGGTCGTGCAAGTTGCAGCAGCTACGTGCTTCATGTGGTTTTTGTTGGCACCCTGTTGTTTAGGGTTTCAGGGTGATCCAGGGTCTCTAAACCCCAAACCCTAAACCCCAAACCCTAAACCCTAAACCCCAAACCCTAAACCCTAAACCCTAAAACCTAAACCCTAAACCCTAAACCGCGTTGAGGGCTTTTTGATGTAGGAGGTTTAGGGTCATCGGGCTTTCGGCTCCTAGTGTGCGCAAAAGGGACCTAAAATCAATCGGACCCCGAGTCTTCCCCCACGGAGGAATGCGCCGGTATCTTTCTGGGGGTTTAGGGTTTGGGGTTTCGGGTTTAGGGTTTGCGGTTTGGGGTTAGGCTTAGTTGAGCTGCAGTGTACTTAATTTCATAATTGGTGTCACAAAAATGTAATTGGACGGGGTATCCTCGGAATGACAAACGAAATGCCTGCCTTGGTTGAATCCTTGTTCGGGCTTCTCTCTTTGCCGTATTCTTTGGGTCGGGACGGGGAAGGGACAAGCAGGGAGAGGAACCCTAAACCCTAAACCCTAAACCCTAAACCCTATGGTTTAGAAGGGTGCAGGAGTTGGGGATTTCGGACTGCATGAGGGGGACCTCATGCACAGCGCCGAGTCTGTGCCTAGGTGCTTCTGAAGGGCTCAGCTACATCAGGCCTCGAAAATTCTAGTCCGATTTCTTCATGTCCCTTAAACCCAAACCTTAAGTTGAAGTGCACCCGTGGGTTTTTTCTGTATTGTTGCATTATGATATTCTCAGCATATATTGATATATATTTGTCACATTTTCTATATGAGTCCATCTCCCATTTCTATCCTTTCATATGCCATGCCACTATGACACGGGGATGACGAAAATAAGAGACCCTGAATACAGACCCCCAAAGTAGGATTTCTTTTAAGGTACCCCTTTTTTTCCGGAAGCCCCCCCCCATATTCTATGAGAAGAACTTGAGCTCGTCCAAGGGTCGAGTCGATTGCAGAGGGCCTTGATAGAATCAAGCTTCTCAGTCAGCTGCTTCCGGATATCGTCCTTGCTCTGTGGCTGCTGGGGTTTGGGGTTTAGGGTTGGGTTCAGGGTTTAGGGTTGAAGGCTTTTTGGTTTTGGGGGGGAGGGGGGGGAGGGAGGAAGGGGTTGGGGTAAGGGGGTTTACGAATATAGGGACCACCCCCTACATTTTAGGACTCTCTCACAATATGGACCCCCGGGAGGGTACCCCTAAATTCGGCAACCCTCATATGCTCCTGCTTTATCTTTCGCAGCTCCCTAAACCCCAAACCCCAAACCCCAAACCCTAAACCCTAAACCCTAGACTCCGCCCAACAACGGTCCTCGATGCCGACCGTCTTGCACAGCTCGTCGATGAGAAGGCCCGTGGCTGCGGCGGGTGCGACGTCAGGTTGGGTTCTGAGTAGTTTAGGGTGTAAGGGTTAAGGGTTGAGGGTTAAGGGTTAAGGGTTAAGGGTTAAGGGTTTACTCAAGTTCGGCGATCAAGAAACTAAACGTGACATACCCCCGCAATTACGACTTGTTGCAGTCTTTTTTGGGGGGTCTTGTGGCGACCAAATAAACCCTCAATTTGGGGTCATATACCCTTTACTACTGTAAGCCTTACTAGGTTTGAGAGTTCTCCATTTAGCGCGTTTTCGGCCCACCCACCCACCCACCGCCCACCCCCACCCCCCCCCCCCCCCCCCACCCCCCCCCCCCCCCCCCCCCCCCCCCCCCCCCCCCACCACCCACCCCCCCCCCCCAACCCGCCCCCCCCCCCCCCCCCCACCCACCCCCCCCCCCCTCACCCAACCGCCCCCACCCCCCCCCCCACGCACATCCCCGCAATTTCATTTCAACATAATGCGAACTCACTAAAAAGACTTGAAATTCAATGAAAAATAGGCCCAACTAGTTCAAGATCATTAAAAGCAATTAAAAGATCAATTACAACGATAAAAAATATCAATTGAAAATGTTGACAAAGTGACTAAATAGTCAAATCACAAGTGATTTCACTATTTAGTCACTTTGTCAATCTTTTTTTGCTGAAAATGGTGAAAAAAAAACAATTGCAAAGCAACGAAATTCTATTTTTTGTATCTTTTATCGTTGTAATTGATATTTTAATTGCTTTTTAATGATCTTGAATGTGCGTAGGGGGGGGGGGGTGGTGAGGGGGGGGGGGGGGGTTGGGTGGTGCCCCCCCCCCTTCCGTCGGGGGGTGGGGGGGGGTGGGTACCACACGCACCCCCCCCCCCCCCCCCCCCACCCCCCCCCCCCCCCCCCCCCCCCCCCCCCCCCCCCCCCCCCCCCCCCCCCCCAAACAAAAAAAATTAAAAGCCGCACTTCGTGGAGAACTATCGTATATACACCAGAAACCTTTTTAGGGTTCATTTAGTCCTTAAGGGTCTTGCGAGACTCTTGTCCTCTTTAGCTGGGACTCGGGAGCACAACCATACGACATCCCTAAACCGTAAACCCTTAACCCTAAAACCCCTAACCCCTAACCCCTAAACCCTAAACCCTAAACCCTAAAACCCCTAACCCCTAACCCCTAAACCCCTAAACCCCTAAACCCTAAACCCTAAACCCTAAACCCTCCACCCTACACCCTCATCCCAAACCCTAAACCCTAAACCCCAAACCCTAATCCCTAAACCCTAAACCCTAATCCCTAAACCCTAAACCCTCTAAACCCTAAACCCTAAACCAGAGACTTGGCGCAAACTCCGACTTTACGGGGTGGAGCCCGGGCTTTAGCACCGCAACTCGGAAACTCCACGCGCCACATTCCTCTACACCCTGAACCTGGGATGCGCCCCCTGATACTAACAGTCCTTCATCGGGACTATATTAGGGGGGGGCTTAGGGTTTAGGGTTTAGGGTTTAGGGTTTAGGGTTTAGGGAGGGGGAACATCCCAACCCTGAACTTGGGATGCTCCCCCTGATACTAGCAGTCCTTCATCGGGATTACAATGGGGGCGGCCAGGGGGGGGAGGGGGGGGTATTAGAATCCCTATTAAGGACTGATAGTATAAGGCTTAGGGCTTAGGGCTTAAGGTTCAGGGGTTCCCAACCCTGAACCCTATATCTCAACCCCTTAGAGGGCTTAGGTTCGGAGGGCCGTGTCCCCAATCCTAAACCGCCAGCCTTTGTGAAAGATGCTGTACTTGGTGTAGCGAGGGTCAGTCGTTTGCATGATGTTCCTGGTTTAGGGATCAGGGTGTGGCAAAGGGGATGCCCCTTAAACTAACATCTCCTTAAGAGGGATTATGGTGCCCCCATTACAAGCCCTGTAAAGGTCTGTTAGTATAAGGGGGAACATGCCAAGGTGTGGGGGGTTGCCCCGGGGCTCCATGGGAATTTAGGGGTTCGGGCGATGCATCTGAAATCTGAGCCCAAAGAGCCTGCATACACCCCCCCCGAAGCTCTCAGCCTCCCAGACCCTCTGCCCCAAAAAGAAAGAGAGAAACAACCAACGCACACACAACCCTAAACCCTAAACCCTTAACTCTCAACCCTGAACCCTAAACCCGAAGCCTGAACCCTGAACCGTAAACCCTTGACCCTCTGAAACCCTGAACCCTCAACCCTAAACCCTAGCCCTAAACCCTGAACCCTCAACACCGAACCCCAAAAGGCCAAAAGCCAGGATCCCCCACTGGCCCTTCACGTCTCATGCCCAAGACTACTTGGAGGTTCATGGTACTTGTGAGCCAATCATATCTGTACTTATAACCCACTTATACGCCCCTTAAGTGCCCTGATATGGTTATAAGTACAGGTACCCTAAACCCTAAACCCTAAACCCTGTACAGTAATCGTTGGTTCATAGGTACTATGAACCTCCAAGTACAGCCAGCCTGGGTTTGAGGGTTTAGGGTTTAGGGTGCATGGCTGAGGGTCAGCCACGCCTCACGTGGTCCATTTAAGTTAAGTCCTCCTGAAATGGAGCGGGTTATGGCGCCTTTAAAGACTCCCGCACCCGCCCCTCCAACCCAAAAAAAACAACAACTAAAAAGCAAGAGGACGGTGTATCTACAGCATATGCACAGAATGTAAACTGAAGTTCTTCGTCGACCGGAGGACTTAGCAAGAGGAGAGTGCATCTGCACGGAGAGCGGGCCCCACCACACTGACCTTCAAATCCTAAACCCCAACCCTGAAACTCCTCGACTGAAAACCTAGAGCTGAAAAGCGCGCACCTGTGATGGGTCCCTGTCTGCTACAAAAAACAGCTCATGAACATAATGCAGTTTAGGGTTTTGGGTTTAGGGTTTAGGGTTTAGGGTTTAAATCAACCGGAAGACTTGGAGTCCACCTGCAGAAGCCTTTGAAAGCCTGCTTTAACATGGGAATCTCTTCAACAGTAGGGGGGGTCCTTCTTAGTTGTTGTTCTTGTTTTGCTTGTGTGTGTGTTTTTTGGGGGGGGATTGGAGTCCCATAATCAGAGGTTAGAGAATGTTGGTGGCGTATGTAAGGGGGGTCCCCCTAGTTCGGGGCATGCCCGAAGGGGAGACATGTACCTCCATCGTTGCGGAGGATGATCAAGGTGTGGGGTCTAGGATTCTGGGTTCAGGGGCCCGGAACCATAAACCGAACTAAACCCGAGCTGTTGCGCTTCAGACTACATCTCATCTTGAACTCAGGCACTGGGTAGGACGTAGGGGACATTTTTGCGATCTTAACCTCCAATTCAAGCCAGGAGTCGAGAGGGAGTCGAGCCTGTACACCTCCACGATATCTGTGCCTTGGGTTTAGGGTTTAGGGTTTAGGGTTTAGGGTTTAGGGTTTAGGGTTTAGGGTTTAGGGTTTAGGGTTTAGGGTTTAGGGTTTAGGGTTCAGGGTTTAGGGTTGGGATGTTCCCGCTTCCACTAACAGTCCTTCATGGGGATTCGAGTACCCCCCTCTCATAATCCCCAATTAAGGACTGCTTGTATAAAGGGGGCACATCCCGAGTTTAGGGTTTAAGGTTTAGGGTTTAGGGTTTAGGGTTTAGGGTTTAGGGTTTTGTCAGGCTTGAACCCCGTTCATGGGTACTTAGAACCCCAATTCTGACTGCACTCCCAACCCTAGACTCCTAGACTGAGAATTCGGGAAAGTACCCAATGAACCTTCAAGTAGACCCAACAGAAGCCCCTAAAGTCCTCATTACAACCCTCAGACTTCCTTCCAGGGTTTAGGGTTTAGGGTTTGGGGCTGAGGGTTTATGAACCCCAGCAGCTACTCAGCACCAGAGTCCATCTCAGACCCCCATGACCCAAAAATCTCAGAGCCCCACACACTTGAAACCTCAAGACCCCAGAATCCTAATCTCAAAACCTTCATCCTCAACCCCAAATAACAAAACTCCAAAAACTCCAGCAGCCTTTGCATCCCTCCCTCCCTGACATTTAAGGCTCTCAATGTCACTATGGAGGTTCAGGGGTTTCGCTTTAGTTTTCTTCGTCATAGCTTGGTTTAGGTTTTAAGATGCAGCGTGTTTGGGATGTGGGTCTGGGTTCAGAATCATGAATCGCTGCTGCAACTCTTCTGGCGCAAAGATGACACGCTAAAATCCAGAACTGTATCAGACCACCGGGCGCGCTCTCGGGCTTTTTTGACCTGTCCATTTGTGCAACCATCCAGACTCTGAACCCGAAGCGCTGAACCTCGATCATTTCAAGGCAGCCTTGGCTTAAAGTACTCCAAGGGAAGAAACCCCCAACACCCAACCCCCAACCCCCAACCCCCAACCCCCAACCCCCAACCCCCAACCCCCAACCCCCAACCCCCAACCCCCAACCCCCACCCCCACCCCCCAAACCCCAAACCCTAAACCCTATTAACCCTAAACCAATCGACGCCGTAATGTTCAGCCAAGCGGCTGGCGCGCTGCGCCACGGTCATCAGCCGCCCCAACACGCTGCCAGGCGCCACCAGGCTAGAAAGCAGCCCTTTGCGGGAAGGGTTTAGGGTTTAGGGTTTAGGGTTTAGGGTTTAGGGTTAAGGGTTTAGGGTTTAGGGTTTAGGGTTTAGGGTTTAGGGTTTAGGGTTTAGGGTTTAGGGTTTAGGGTTTAGGGTTTAAACTACGAAGTGAACTCAATTATTGTATTTGCAAGGAATTCAAGACGCGAAATACAATAATGGAGAGAACGAAGTACGAAGAGAAAGCACGCAATATTAAACGTAACAAAGAACGAAGTACACCTTTCTAAACTTTAGAATTTTGGAAATTCAAAAATTTTATAATCTACAATTGGCATTTTCTTGAAATCTTATGGTTATTTATCTTCCTAGTCTTTTATCTCTCACTTCGTTCCTAATTTTGTTTCGTTCAATCGCTCGCAAGAATCATGCGCTTACTTCGTGCACTTATAATATTGTTCCCTCTTTCTCTTCACTTTTAATATATATATATATGTATATAATGTTTACCGGGGGCATAATATAGTACGTTTAAAGAGGGCCCCGGGCAATATTAATACTATAATACTAATGGTGTAGTTCTCACGCACTCTTTTTATTGGATTACAAATGAACGCAGTGAGTGCGTGAATACAATAATAAAGAGTGAGAACGAAACCACAACTGCAGGAAATCCACCAATCATAAAAATACCAAATTATAAGGAACCTGTGACGCATGAATTTAGTACATTTTAACGGGCTTTTGGGGAAGCGTCTATAAGGTTGGGACACAAGACCCTGAGAACTTGGATGTAGAACTCAAGCCTTTGGTAACAGCCTGGTGATTGTAACTTCGTTCCCTTGTTCGTTCATGTTATTCACTCACTGTACTCTCAAAGAGACCACCAACCCATGTGAGGTTTAGGCGTTGTGTTTGCCTGACCATCTTTGGCCTGTGGAGTGTGTAGGCATTGCCGTAAGAACCCAAAAACCTAACCTTTTGGAGGTTCTTATTGCGAAGCCAATTGTAGGATTCTTGAATAACCTACACATAGGTTTCGGGTTCTCAAGGCAAGGTTTGGGGATGACCTTAGAGACCCCAAAGCCTCATGATCAGCCTCAGCCCAAGCCCTCGAGGTAAGAAGCCTTCCACGGACGCAAGTTTCTGTCAGAGTCATGTGCTTGTTGATGAAGGCCGCAAGAGACTTAGAGCCCTAGCCAAGCCTCAAACCTGCTGCCTCCGGCCCCTTCCCCCTCAAGCCCGAAACTCTAAACCCTAAACCTTACACCCGAAACCCTGAACGCCGAAGCCTGAACCGTCAAGCACAAAATACTTCCCGAAGACTTCCCCAAAGCCTAAAGCCTAACGTCTAAAGCCTAAAGCCTAAACCCGAAACCCTAAACTGCCCTACACCCTAAACCCTAAACCCTAAACACTACCCATGATGCAACCATCGAGCCGTCCAAAGTTGGCACGAGGGTGGCAGCCAGAGTCTGGGGCGCCGTCATACCCCGAATTGGGGTCTGGGGGTAGGGTTTAGTGTTTAGGGTTTAGGGTTTAGGATTTAGGGTTTAGGGTTTAGGGTTTGGGGTTTGGGGTTTAGGGTTTAGGGGTTTAGGGTTACCCAAAGAGCCCAAAGACCCCCTAATTAAGGAAAGCACCTTCATGTATAAAGGGATCCTGAATATGATTTATGGCTCTTTGAAAGGTTGATTTTCAGTTTAGGTGTAGGATGGCCAGCGCAGCTAACACCCTCGCCTGGTAGTGGCTGGTAATACGTACTTGGAGGTTCACGGTACTTACTAACCAATCATAACTGTACTTATACTTATAATACCCCTAAAGGGCCTTATAGGGGTTATCCCAATTAGAAGTAGGATTTTAAGCCCAGTTATAGGTGGTTATTAAGTCCCATGAACCTCCAAGTAGAGGAGGGGAGTTGCAAGAGCTGCAGGGCTCCAAAAATGGAGCCTGGAAGGGGTTGGAAGAGAGCTTAAACCTGTAAGACCCCCCCAAACTGAGCCCTAATCCCCCAAATTCAACCTCCAAACTCAATCCATAAACCCTTCATTAAATAATTACCCCTCCACCCACAACTCAATCCCTGAGCCCTAACCCCTAAACCCTCAAACTCAATTCCTGAACCCTAACCCCTCAACCCTCAAACTCAATTCCTGAACCCTAGCCCCTCAAACTCAATCCCTAAACCCTAAACCCTAAACCCTAAACCCTGCGCGCCATATCGTTCCGGCCCATGGCTGCGGCAGCGACAACGTCGCGGAGGAGCACGAAGGGGACCTCGCATTGAAGTCTGGGGTCGAAACTCACCTTTTACTTGCGGTTTAGGTTATAGGTTTTAGGTTTTAGGGTTTAGCGTTTAGGGTTTAGGGTTTAGGCAAAACCTAAAGACCTAAACTGTGGCAGAGGCCAACTGGTGAAGAATTACATAACTGTCTCCATAAATATTTGGTAGTTTGAAAGATATTTTCTCTACTTGTGCTTAGTAAAAGAAACGAGTGGAGGGTTTGGGCTTTGGCCCAAGGTGCCAGCCCACTCGCAGCTTGTTGGTCTTTAAACTTCGCTGTTTTGATTGCTCTCGACCCTGGGTATAGGGTTTAGGGTTTAGGGTTTAGGAGTTTAGGGTCTAGGGTTTTAGGGTTTAGTGCCAACTCGCAAGGATGCAGAAGCAATGAAGACAGTGAGAAGCACCTGTCGGTCTTGCACGGTGTAACACAGGAGCGCCAATAATCCTATTTTTCCCCTTCTCATCCCTATGAAGACATACTAACTACCCCCCAAATAGGCCACCACCCATGCTGATATTCTGTAGAGCTAATTCATCCTGTTCCGGGAAACACAAAGAAGTGGATTTCTGCTTCATAAGGCTTATGGACTTATGGGTCATCACAAGTGCATTCGGCTGTGAAGGTCTGCCAGAACTGTCCGCTAGCCCTAAACCCGAAACCCTAAAACCCTAAACCCCAAACCCCCAAACCCCAAAGAGGAGAGACCTCCAGCTGGTCGGAAAGGGTGGCCGACAACACCTGCAGTGTCGGGGAGGCTAGGGTTTAGGGTTTAGGGTTTAGGGTTTAGGGTTTAGGGTTTAGGGTTTAGGGTTTGGGGTTTAGGGTTTAGGGTTTAGGGTTTAGGGTTTAGGGTTTAGGGTTTAGGGTTTAGGGTTTAGGGTTTAGGGTTTAGGGTCTACTATTTGCTTAAGAACCCCAATTGAATTTAATAACAAAAAATAATACTCCCTATATTACCCTTAGAAGGAAGAATGCTTCTAAAATCTTTTTGGGAGCGAATTTTCAGCTGGGCTTTGAGGCTGCGGGTGTGGGTTTAGGGTTTAGGTTTTAGGGTTTGGGGTTTAGGGTTTGGGGTTTAGGGTTTAGGGTTTGGGGTTTAGGGTTTAGGGTTTGGGGTTTAGGGTTTAGGGTTTGGGGTTTAGGGTCTAAGGCTTTGCGGATGGTGTGGGCCTGCATTGCGTCCGCCGGCCCCCCCTCCCTCCCCAGATTCTGCGCTTCGGCAATTTCGTAATGTTAAACTGGCGTGGTGACTTAGTTGTCCAGTACCTAGGGGTTTTAAAGGTTAACCTTTGGGATTCTAAGGGGAATATATTAACCCAAAAAGGTTAAAGGTTATCTACTCTACTACTAAGGTGATAAAAGAGCAGTCCTGGCATGAGAAAGATGGTAGATGGCGGTAGGGAAGGTGATCTGCTTCTAGACGCGGCCAAGAGAGAAAGTCAGGGTAAATGATGGACATTTTTGAAATGGGGCTTCAATATGTGCAGCCGGCACATGTAGCCGAATCCTCCTTAAAGGACCCCAAAATGGATCCCGGGCTTTCCGAAACCGCATGGAGAACAGGGCATATCAAGTGGGTGAAACAGTAAGGCTGCTTGAAACCCTAGAACTCCCAAACCCTCACTCCTGCACTCGGACAGACACTCCCAGGTCCCCTCAACGCAACTCGCTGAACCTAAACCTGTACAAGTTGGAGTATGTCAATAATTTGAAGGGCTTCTGAAGGGTAGAGTGAGAGTACAGTGTCTCCGACCCCCCCCCCCCCCCCCCGCCTAACCCTACAAAAGCCCTAAACTCTAAACCCTAAGCCCTAAACCCTAAACCCTAAGCCCTAAACCCTAAACCCTGAACCCTAAACCCTGAACCCTAAACCCTAAACCCTAAACCCTAAACCCTAAACCCTAAACCCTAAACCCTAAACCCTAAACCCTAAACCCTAAACCCTAAGCTGGGCGGCCTCGGGTGGTTCTGTGCAAGCCAAGGGAAGCTCTAGGGCGACCACGCTCATTCGGCTGCCTCGAAGGCTTGTTCATGCCTTAAGCCCCTCCATCAACAGGGTTTAGGGTTTAGGGTTTAGGGTTTAGGGTTTATGGTTTAGGGTGATTGTCAAGCCCCCTCCCTAACAATAGGAAATGATTGGTCAGACCCCTCCCCCCCCCACCGGGTTCCCTTCAAAATCACGCAGCTATTCACTAATTAGACGCTGGATCTGAGCGGTTTTCCGAGTATCCAAACGAATTCCATAAAACAAAAAAACGAAAACACATCAATGTAGGCCTTTTCGGGATGCATTTGCCAAGCTCGAATCCTATATTGCGTGGGTGGGGTGAGGTGAGGGGGGGTAGTAATAGGGGGAAGCGATCAAGGCATTGGGTGTCAACAAGAAGTGGTCTTAGGATTTAGGGTGCAGTGCTTTGGTTCTGATGTTCTGTGAACACGTCCAAAACCATGGTCCTCCGACACTCCTACACCCGAATAACCCTAAACCCTGAACCCTAAACCCTCACACCTCAACCCTAAACCCTAAACCCTAAACCTTAGCTGATTGAAATATCAAATTCGGCCCTACTCGTCTCCCTGTGCCCTTGGATGAATTTGTAAGGTTTGTGGTCTGAGGTGTTGTGATAGTGTTCGAAACCCCAAACCCCAAACCCCAAACCCCTAAGCAAGGTTTTTTGCTTTCCCGACAGTAGGTAGACACGCAGACTACTGAAAACACGCATATGCAGTGAGTTTCTTAAACACCCCGATCTCTCGGAATGCACTTCAAGAATCTTCATCCTTCGGACTCAGTTGCAAACCAGGACGGGCGATTATACCCTATAACCCCTTAACGAGGCCCTTTATAGGGTTGATTATAGGGATTAATTATATGGCCTAACAGCCCATCCTGGAAGGTATCATGCTTCGTCTCACGAATCCGCTATAGAAATAGATCTAGACAAACATGAACGCCCATGTCCGGAAGCTTGGTCGGGTGTGCGGTGTGTGTTCCGCAGGTTTAGGGGTTAGGGTTTAGGGTTCAGGGCTTAGGGTTTAGGGTTTGGGCGCTGTGCCCTAAAATCGAAGCCCTACCTTTGCACTCAAACCGAAGCCCTGCGTTCCTAAGCCCTAAACCCTACACCCTACACCCTAAACCCTAAGCCTAAACCCTAAACCCGAAACCCGAAACCCTAAACCCTGCTGCGGCACTGAGGTCGAAGAAGTAGTTGTTGGAGCCGCCGATCTGCTTGGCGAGGTGATTCCGTGGACCTCTTCGCAGGGAGGAGCTGCGCTCTGGATGGGAGGGATTACTTCAAGGCTTACTTCTGTTTGCTCATACGAAACCCCCCCCGATAATAAGAACAATAATCATAACAAGAAGAAGAAGAAGAGTAATAGTAATAATTAGTAATAATAATTAAGCAATAAACAAATGTATAAATAAACAAACAAATAAATACATAAACATAAATAAATATAAACGAATATAAATAAACTAATAAATAAATAAATAAATATGTGTATATATATATATATATATATCGATTCTTCCTTGTAAGGGCAATATAGAAATTAGAACCTTTCATGTTTGTTGGGTTCTTGCGCAAACAAAAAATAGTATAGGGTTCAGGGTTACAAGCCAACTCTCAACCCTGGCGAGGCTGCTTGGGTGGGCTGGGGAAGGGGGGGGGGGAGGGGGTTTGGGTTTAGGGTTTTAGGGAATTGGGCTCAGAGGCGCTCTCTGAGGGTGTTAAAGGACTCTGCGCTTTCAGAGCTTCAGGCTTCAATTGCAGCAACCGTATGTGGCCCCATGTTGTAGGGTACTGGCTGACTGGGAATTTAGGGCTTAGGGCTTCGGACCTGAAATAACCTGATGTGAACTGAGGGACCTTGCAGGGAAGGGGATTTGGAGGTGTGAGGCAATGGATGTGGTGGCAGTCCAGAACCCATTTAGGGTTTAGGGCTTTCGGCTCAGGTCAACCGCCCCTATAACTCCCAAAGCCCTATATATGTACGCAGCCCGGCTGGTTCAATAGGCCAGGTCTCTAATCCATGGCCCTAAACATCCACAAGTGCCATATTTGGTCCCCAAACAGTGACGGGACCTCATCACCACTTTTTTTGAGGGGGGGGGGGAAGGTTAGGGTTTAGTTTAGAGCTTAAGGATTGTAGGGCCCCTTCTACATCGATAGTTTAAGCACGGTAAGGTAACATATACGGTCCGTTGTGGAATTCAGGCTTCGGCCCCACGGGGTTTCAACATGCACCACGGAGTGGCCTTTGGGATTTTAGGTTCTTTGTGGGTTCAGGACGAAAGGGTTTAGGGTTTAGGGTTTAGGGTTTAGGGTTTAGGGTTTAGGGTTTAGGGTTTAGGGTTTAGGGTTTAACAGGGTGCAGGGCTTATAAGTTTAAGGTTGGAACCATGGGCCCTGAGTATGGTCCCTTACCCTTATTCTTAGGGATCCGGAGTATGGGCCCTAACGAAACATAGCGCATTTGAGGGACACAAGGGGCCCAAGCTAAGAGCCCATACTTGGAACCTTAAACTTACGGTTCAGGGTTTCGAGTTTAGGGTGACAACCATCGCCACTACTTGGAGGTTCATGGTACTTAGTAACCCAAACATAACTGTACTTATGACCCCATTATGACCCTATCAGGGTACTTAAAATGGCTGGAAATAGCTACACTTCTAATGGCTTACTTCTCCAACAACCCGAGAAGAATAAAGGTTAATGTTGCTCTTTAGTAGGGGCCCCCTCTTTAAAGTCAATTTGGCCGAATTAATCAGGACCCCCTGCCTGTTTGCGGGGTCCTCTTTAAAGTCAAACCGTCCGGGCGCCGTAAGAAAATTCCACGTGGCGCGCCTTGAAAGAAGATAACCGGGGATCGCTGCCCCTTTTAAACCTGTCTAAACTCCTCCTTATTGAAATCATATAAGCCCCCGGGGCCGTGTAATCAGGCTCCCATCCACGCCTCGACTGGGGGGGGGGGCCCTACACAGTACAGAGGGTCCAACATTAAACTTCATTATGCCTACTAAAAAAAGGAAACCCAAAAAGTTTAAAGTTCAGCTACTGGCTTAAGTAAGATGGGTTACTATAAGTACCACATAATGGGGTACTACTTATGACCCAATTATTGACCCTATCAGGGTACTTAAAATGGCTGGAAATAGCTACACTCATTCATGGGGTTACTATAAGTACCAAAAAACCTCCAAGTAGAGTGAAAAACCCCGGGCCACACCTGAGGCCACGCGGTTCACGGATGACAGCGCCCGGCGCCTTTAGGGTTTAGGGGTTTAGGGTTTAGGGTTTGGGGTTTGGGGTTTGGGGTTTGGGGTTTAGGGTTTAGGGTTTAGGGTTTAGGGTTCCTTCTCTGCAACACGAACTGCCCTCGAACCCCCCAAAAAAACACTGAACCCTGCCCAGAAGACGATAATGACCAAGGGTTTAGGGTTTAGGGTTTAGGGTTTAGGGACCAATACAGGGGACATCGAATATTAGCTGAGTAGCCCAGTAACCATGTTATAATAAGGGCACCCTTTTTTGGGGTTGGTTACTTTATAAGGGGACCTTGAACCCCAAACAAGGGAAAAGGGTACCACTGGGCAACCAAGCGAGGGAGTGAGTCAGGCTTGAAAATTTGGGGGGCCGAGGAGGGACATACGAACCAGCCCATCTCAAAATTCGCAAGAAGGGCTGGCTTGCTAATAAAGAGCGCAAGCTGCTTAAACTCTGACAGCTTAAAGTGCCACCCCTACAGCTACTAGTTGCTTCAGAACCCCCAAAACATGAAACATAGTAATCCCTATATTGCCCTGTTAAGGAATAAAAGTTACTTGTTCGGGGGGTTCTTAGGCAAATAGCAGATCACCGTTGAAAGCTTAGCTTTCTAGGGCTGGCTCTCGAACCGAAACAGCACCCTTTCGACACTCCCACCGTCACATGGCAAGCTGGGCAGGGCCCTGAAAAGTTGACCCCTTATATACCCTTTTTTCCCCATAAAAAAGCCTAAGGCCCATAAATCAGAGCCTTTTAGAGGAGGTAAGGGACCATATTATGAAGGGCCCATGTTAATACCCGAAGAGGGGCGAAAGCTCAGGGCAACTATGAGGAAATTCGACTCGGCCGGTCGGGCATCACATTCACCACTTCACATGCGGGTATAGGATCCCAAACCCCCAAAGTATGCAACAAACCGGTCAAAAAGTATTAGTATGTTTCATACTTTGGGGGTTTAGGTAGGCTTCAGGGTTGAGAAATTTGCTTTGTAGGGTTTAGGGTTCAGTATGTCAGGCAAGACAACTTATCCAGCAAGAAGACCCACAGCCATCCCCCAAAAACTCCGCGCGGCTGAGCTCCAAGCCCGTCAAGGCTGATCCCAAACCCTCAGCCCCCCAAACCCGAAACCATCAAGCCCCCAAACCCTAAATTTGGGTGTGGAAGTTTTGCAACGCATAAAACCCTCAAACCGCTATGTCCTCTCTTGCAATCCTTACGAAACCCTAAACCCTAAACTCTGAGCCCTAAAACCTGAACCCTAAACGCTGTTTTGTAAACCCTAAACCCTGAGCCCTAAAACCTGAACCCTGAACCCTGTTTTGTAAACCCTAAACCCGAAGCCCTAAACCCTAAAAACCCTAAACCACTCCAAGGGACAGCTCCTCTCCTGCTCGCGACTGCTCGGACACCTTCCAGGCTGCGCGTGCGTTTGAGGAGCTGGGGGATGCCATGAGTTGAGGGATTCTAGGGATATTCGGGACTTTAGGGAGTTTAGGGATTTTAGGGATTTTAGGGAGTTTAGGGATTTTAGGGATTTTAGGGATGTTACGTTTTAGAGGGTTTAGGGTTATAGGGTTTAGTTTTATAGGATTTAGGTCTTTTAGGGTTTAGGGCTTTTATGGTTAGGGTTGAGGGCTATACGGGTATAAGGTTCCTTAGGGCTTGTGGGGTCATACGGGGGGTGGGCCACTTAGGGAGTTAGGGCTTAGGTAGGGATTCGGGGTCACATTCGGCGACGATTCGACTTCGTTCGAGACGTGACTTTTGCCCCGAAGCCCTACATACACCCACCTCACACAGCCTACATCCCGCCAACACCCCTAAGTCCAGCGCCCTAAACCCTAAACCCTAAACCCTAAACCCTAAACCCTTGGTACCCTGACCCCTAGCGCTAAACCCTAAAACCAAGGATTTGGTCTGAAGCGTGGGGTCAGGTGCATGATACAGGGGCCCGTATTATTGGAATAGTTGTTTGATTTTGTTTTATTATTGTTTGTGTGTTTTTTTTTTTTTTTTTTGGGGGGGGGGGTCTTATAGTATTAATGTATAGGGACCATGAGGGAACACTAACCCCTAGACGCTAAACACTAAACCCCTAAACCCTAAACCCGAAATATTCTGACCCCTAAACCCTAAACCCTAAACCCTATAGTGTGCCTCCTCGTCGG
This sequence comes from Symbiodinium natans, assembly GCA_905221605.1. Lineage (NCBI taxonomy): Eukaryota > Dinophyceae > Suessiales > Symbiodiniaceae > Symbiodinium > Symbiodinium natans. The sequence continues at coordinate 15,584 of CAJNDS010002592.1, read as the reverse complement.
TCACGTCCCAGATGACTTTGGCCACGACCAGCTGCGTGGTCTTCAGGGTCTCCCCTTGAAGGGCGTTTTGTGGGTTGGGGTTTAGGGGTTAGGTTTTAGGGTGTAGGGTAAAGGGTTTAGGGTTTAGGCGTAGGGTTAAGGCCTTAGGGTTTAGGGTTTAGACACATGTGGGCTCGACCCGAAGCCCCAACCGTCAAACAAAAACATACCCAAGCTGTCCCTGCGTTGGGTACGCCGTCCTTGATGTTGGGAGGGTGTGCAGGAGTATCGTGTTGCGGGTACAGAAACACTTGCCGTGACTTGTGCTCGTCACGCTTGTGAACATGAACCGCTTAGTTGTTCCACCTGTTTGCTACCTGACTGGGCTATAGGGTCTAAGTAACCCAGCAACCATATCGTAACAAGGGTACCCTTTTTGCTTGCTTACTTTATAAGAGAACCCAGAACCAAAAAAAGGGTGAAGGGTACCCGTGGGCTACCAAGGGGTTTAAGAAGTAGGGATGGGCAGAGCAAGTCTGTTAGGATCGCTCATTGAGGTGGCTTCCGCCCCTGCCTTTGGTACTGAACTTTATGCGCCAGCGCATGCATTCTCAATCAGTGCAACCCTAAACCCTAAACCCCAAACCCCAAAGCCTAAAGCCTAAAGCCTAAATCCTAAACCCTGAACCCTCAACCCAACCCCCCCCCCCCCCAAGAAAACAAAAAGAACGAACTCCCAACAAGCAGGGACTCCGTTTCTGGCATACGCTTCGTGAAATCTGCCTCTAAAAGGGCTGCAGTAGCTAGGCCCCTCGAGTTCTTTGTTTAGGGTTTAGGGTTTAGGGTTCAGGGTTGAGGGATTAGGTTAGGAAACGATCTTCGGGTTAGCGTGTATAGGGCTTTGGTCCTACGGAGCCCCGAGATCTGAGCATGTGGCGTGCAAGGTTTCAGAGGGTTCGCGGTTTACCCGTCGAATCTTTGTGCCACTGGACTGAAGTGAACCCTAAAAGCTAAACCCTAAACCCTAAACCCTATACCCTAAACCCTAAACCCTAAACCCCAAACCAAGAGGAACTAGGAAGACAAGGGTCTGTGTACAGCAACCACCAGCACCACTGGCCGGCCACTGTCCTGGGGTTGGGAAGCATCTCCGGGTGTCGCCTAAACCCGACCCTAAACTCTAAACTCTAAACTCTAAACCCTAAACCCTAAACCCAACTTACCAGGTCCCGGGGTAAGCCAGACATGACATGGGTTCCCTTTTGTGCTTACTAGGGTGTATAGGGGAACCTCTTCCGATGCAAAGGAATGAGCGCCCACAGAGGGTGCTAAATTTAGGACGCGTGGCACACGTTTGCCCGCAGATTTGTGGGCAACGCGGGTTGTTGTAGGACATATTATGGTAGCATGTTAGTTGTGGTGTAGAGTAGCTTTATAAGACAGAGTCGAAAATAGTGGCAGGCGCGATGAAGTTGAGGCCTGAAGAAAACACACTTGGCAAGATGAAGCACATGTAGAACGTGTTGTAGCTGTATCGTCCATGTTCGCATTGAAGCAAATTCAGAACTACGAGCTTGGAAGTTGCTAGTTTGGAAACACGAATGCTTCGAGAAATGGGGCCCGCTAATTTTTGCATGTCTGCACTTTTTGGCTGCAGTAATAGACTGTGGAGTAGTTTAGACATGGTTCGGGCTTGCTTGCTTAGGCCATGAGTACTCTTAGCAAGCAGATGCCTGACATAGACACCTTGGGAGACAGCAGAAACGACATCGCATTGAACAGGAGCTTGGGGGGTTTCGGGTTCCAGGTTCTTCTTCCAGATTTCGGGTTCAGAGTTGAAGTTTCCTGTCTCGGTTCAGGCAGGGTTGAAAGTTCAAACTTTGGTGCCTCTTTGAGGGATTCGGTTTCGAGCATGTGCTTAGAAACAGAACGCTGCCAAGCCCCCCCCCCACCCCCCACCCCAGCCCGAAAACAACAGAGCAGAAGCAACACTTGGAGTAGAAGCAACTTTTCCCCGGGCAAACGTGTGTAACACATCCTAAATTTAGGTTTTTGTCATAATTATGGCACTTCTGGTAGATTATGTGCATTGATTCTCCCCAAACAGGGTTAGGGCTTAGGGCTTAGGGCTTAGGGTTTAGGGGCCAATGCGGTTTCCAAGCCCTTAGAACGAAATTTGCACATACGTTCTCCGACCAAACAAACCCAGAAACAAAGAACGCAACCGCGAATCCCTTCGCCGAACCAGAATAGAAACTTCAATTAATTGGTGGTCGAGGTAAAACTCGAGACTGGGTCTTGGGACTTGGGGCAGTAGGTCAGGCAGGCTCAGGAAAGACAACAGAAAAACAAAAACGAGTCGGAGCGCTTCTTGATTCGAGGCTTAACCCCTAAACCCTACACCCTTTCTGCATCTGGGCTTGCAACAACAGCCCCCCTTTTTGCAACCCTGAACCCCCAAACCCCGAACCCTGTCTTATAAGCCCTAAACCCTAAACCCTATAAAACCTATAAGCCCTAAACCCTACAAACCCTAGATCCCACCCATCGCTGCCGGACGTCGTAGGGACAGTGCAGACACCGCAGGATCGCCTTCTCCCCTTCCTTGGCACAAAGCTTCAAAACCCTACAAGCCCCAAATTGGTATGTAACCCAAGGTTACCTTGCACTCCATACTACTCCCTAAAGCTTCCCTAGGTACCTACCCTTCCCCCCCCCCCCCCCCCCCCCCCCCCCACCTGAAATCCTCAACATATAGCCGAAGTAATTTCGGAAGATCCTTGAAGCTGAAACAATAACCCCAAGGACACGAAATCCTAGACCCATGATGCCAAAACCCTGAAACCCTGAAACAGATACCACGAAACCTTGGATCCCCAGAATGTATTACAATATCCAAGAGGCCCGAAGGCCGACCTAGTCTACTATGTACTATGTGCTGAAGCATCCCCCAAAAGGTAAGGGTATTCTTCCTTATAAGGCCAAAGAAGGATTATTATTCGGTATTTTGTGGGTTGTTCCTATGGTCTTTAGTATACAAGGTCCCTAAACCCTAAACCCTAAACCCTACCTCTCATCTAGGTGATCCCGACTTAAGACGCCCCTCTCAATCAAGAGTGCCAAGGCACCTCGCTTAAGCCCAGTGCTTCCCCCAACGCCTCCAGAATGTCATCCTCTCAGGGTGTTGTGGGTTCAGGGGCTTGGGGTTCAGGGTTTAGGAGTTTGAGGTTTTAGGGTTTTGGGGTCTTGGGGTTTTAGGGTTTAGGGGCTTTAGGGGTCTAGAGGTTCAGGGTATTGGGGTCTAATCCCAAAACCCTAAACCCTAAACCCCTAAACCCCCAACCCTGCGCCTGGCGCTCGTGGGCCTCGAACCCACTCAAGTCACGATAAACCGTCCTCTCCAAGAGGACGTGGACCACGGGTAGGTTTAGGGGGTTTAGGGCTTGGGGGTTCGGGCTTAGGGTTTGGGGTTTAGGTCTTAGGGTTTGGGGTTTAGGGTCTGGGGTTGAGGGTTTGGGTTTGGAGTTTAGAGGGGTGAAGGTTTAGAGTTTAGGGTGAGGGCTAGAGGATCTTCGGTTGGGGTATCTGCCGAATTGTGGCTCCATTTTTGGGGATCATGCTACAGGGTGTTCGGTTGGGGTACCTTCGCCGCATGGTTGTACAGTGGGACGGGAAGATGAAGCATCTTGCTCGAATGGGGCATCTGTAGGTACAGATATCAACCATCGGCAAGTACATAATCAAGGCTCTGCAAGAACACCAACAATGGAAACCGAAATTAGCCCCACCTTGATGCCGGTGCCAAGGATAGTCCATTTGACTCTAACAAATCCTTACCCATAACTCCCTAAACCTGGCTTGGATTCGCTATGTGTGGACTTGTCAGTGTGGTGGTGCTCAGCAAACATGTCTTTAGGGCACGTCACCCGACACGCGGAAACCCTAAACCCTTAACCCTAAACTCTAAATAAACCCTGAACAGGGACATTTTGGATACTGAAGCCGCAAAGGAACGAGTGGGAACCCCGACCGTCGAAGGCATTCGGGAAAGCTCCCCAAGGCCGGGTGGATCTCGTTAAAGGATTCTGAAGTATGGGCCCGTGACTCGACGAAGCTTGAGGGTTCAGCGCTTGGGGTTTCTGATCCGGGCTTACGCTGGCTTACTTCTCGTTATGTCCAAGATCAACCCTGTCACGGCCATTTTAATTATGGGTAGTATGGTTGCTATGGCTACTCTTTTGGGATGCTCCCCTTTATACTAACAGTCCTTAATAGAGATATTATAGCACCCCCTTGTTCGGAAGGACTGCTAGCATAACGGGGAACATCCCGACCAACCACGGTTATTTTTTGAGTAGTACGGTTGCGATGGTTACTTTGATTGGTGGTTCTTTTCTAGACCCAGGAGGGACCTAGGAATACAAAGGGTGCCCTTTTTGGCTTGAACCAGGTTATAAGAAAACCTCACCCCTGTAATAAAAGGACATAAGGGCCTAGTCCCGGTCTTAGATATATTTAGATATGTGGTTCTTTGCTGGACAAACCAAGCAGGGACTCTCAGGAGAGGAATTCGGCCCCCATCCCTATGGTTACTGCGGCCATCCTGGCAGCACAGTTATTACTACTAGTTGCTTAAGAACCCCCCCCAAAAACAAAATAATAATAACAATGCTGAACAAAGATCCCCATATTGCCCATGCAAGGAAGAATATTTAAGAAGTATTACCCATATAAGGAAGAATCTTTTTATTTTTTGGGGGGTTCTTAAGCAAGTGGTAGATTACGGCCAATAATGTTGACACCATGACTACGTAGCGCGTTCTTCTGGTTGTTGATGCCATTCGTGTGGAGTATGTTTCGTTCTTTTCTACCTATTGACTTGTGTTTTTGTAACTGCTATTAAATGTACCCGTTTTTGCTGTTGTTACTGCTCTTCTACCTATTGATTTTTGCATAACGTTGTGGTTCTTGCTACGTTGAATACATGGGGGATTTCTCAAAAAAAAGCTGGTCATGCACCACAAAAAGGTATAACCCCCTTATGAGAAGACACCTCCCCTCTCCCCGCCGAAACAAACACATTGAAGTACCTTGAAGACGAAATGAACCCTAAAATTGGGGGGGTCATATACCCTATTCTACTATATTTCCTATTAAGGTATATGAACCATAAACCCTAAAATTGGGGTCATATACCCTGTACTACTATATTTCCGATTAAGGTATATGAACCATAAACCCTTTTAGGGCTCAGTTCGTACCCAAGGTAAAGAGCACTCCTGATTTCGGAGATCCCCGTAGTGCTATCGTGGCTATGATCGCCTGCTCTCGGCTGCTTGGAGGTTTAGGGTTTAGGGTTTAGGGTTTAGGGTTTAGGGTTTAGGGTGCTTGGTCCTTATAAACCAATTATAACTGTACTTTTAACTGTACTTATTACCAGACTAGGGCACTCAAGGGGCGCATAAGTGGGTTATGAGTAGTTACAATTGGTTCAGAAGTACCCCTAAACCCTAAACCCTAAACCCTAAACCCTAAACCCTAAACCCTAAACCCTAAACCCTAAACCCTAAACAATATTTTGGTTAAACAAGTACCATGAACCAAGTGGTGGCCGTGGCTCATGGAGCCAAACCTTTGGGGCGGTCCTCAGCAGGTTTCCGCAAAGCTGGCTGGGCCCTCGGCAGAAACGATGATAGGGTTTAGGGTTTAGGGTTTAGGGTTTAGGGTTTAGGGTTTAGGGTTTAGGGTTTAGGGTTTAGGGTTTAGGGTTTAGGGTTTAGGGTTTAGGGTTTGGGGTTTGGGGTTTAGGGTTTCGGGTTTCGCGCTTAGGGTGTAGGGTTTAGGGCGGATTGGGGTCCGAGGGTTCAGGGTTTCTGCAGCACCCTGTCCGAAGAGCGAATATAGGGTTCAGGGCTGGTTTAGGGCTAGGGTTGAGGAGTGAGAGTTGAGGGCCCAAAACCCAAAACCCAAAACCCAAAACCCAAAACCCAAAACCCTAAACCCTAGACCCAATGGACTCCACTCCCTGAGACGTCCTTTGCTTCCCTGAGGTTCCCAACAGACCTCCCCCCACCGCAAAGAACTTCACAAAGACAGAAAGTCGCCAAACCCTGCACTCCCAATCCTGTCCCAAACCCCAAAACCCAAAACCCTAAACCGAAAATAAACCCTAAACCCTACATTTAGGGAAAAGGGTTCAGGGTCCTGTACTACATTTAGGGTTTAGGGTTTAGTGTCCTAAACCCTACACCCTGAACCCCAGGTGCCAAACTCCACCCAAAAAGGCAAAACCCACTACCCTAAACGGGGCCACACCCTGATCATGCCTGGTTGGTGGTATGCTGTGGGCTGTTGCTGACAAGTAAAGGGACTCCAAAAACAGCAATATTCGGGCTCAGCCAATCTTCGGGCTCGGGGAACTTCAGGTTTAGGGTTTAGGGTACTTAGAGTTTAAAGGGCTTCGGAATCAGGTTCTAACTCGGATGGCCCAACTTAGGGTACGCGCTATCCGCCTGCTTGCAAAGTTACCCTAAACCCTAAACCCTTTTCCCAAAACCCTAAACCCTAACCTTACACCCTACACCCTACACCCTAAACCCGAAACCCTAAATCCTGTCCGGCAAGCAACGCCAATGCCAAAGCTCCTCTATATCTCCGTCAGCCGGCCCCTGCGCCAGAACGCGCGACGGCGGGTTGCTTGAAGGCTCCAGGAACTTGCTAGTACAGGGTTTAGGGTTTAGGGTTTCGAGTTTCGGATGTAATGCGTAGGCCACGCGGATTGTATGCAATAGGGGGGGGTTACCCTACCAATACCTGGATACCTACTCGAGTAGGAATCAGGGTGCCTGGGGTTTTGGCTCAGGTATGTTCGGGTGTAGTTGTTGAAATACCCGTCCTTGCACAAAACGTTAGACTTCTTCGCTCCCAAAACGGCGGTGCATACAGGAGTTCGGGACAGTCGGGTGTCGAGTGTAAGTAGAGCTCAAAGCAAGCCTAAGCCCGAATTATAACCCCTGAAACGTGATTCTCAGGTGTGAACTGCGGATCACCAAGTGGTCCCTAAACCCCAACCCCCCAAGCCCCAAACTCCCGAACCCTAAACCCTACGCCTATTGCTGGCCTCTTCACTGACGATCAAGGATCCAGGAGTACACAGTACACACACACACACACACACACAGGTGAGATGCAACGTGCAGGTGCGTATCATGCGTGGAGTTCTCTACCTGGTGTTGCAGCCGGTCCTGCTACAAACGCTGGGGTATCCAAAAAGGGCCCAAGATGTAGAGACCCCCCAAATTAGCTCCAAGCTAAGGCCTTTGACTCAATCGGAGAAACGGTACACCTTGCAGGTTTTAGAGGGCTCATGCTCAACACCTCCTTTGCGCAACAATGGTTTGGGGCTTAGGGCGTTGTGATGAAGCACTTTTGAGCCACCGCCTTCTGCTTTCGCACAATGGGCCGTCCGAAATTCAGGGGCAGTGGCATGTTCAGGTTGAAGTAGACCTTAGATCTCGGGCCTGCCTTGATGACTAGACCCTAAACATCCCTAAACCCTACATCCTAATGTAACTCCATAGACCCTACTTGGAAGCCCTTTTGACTTAGCAAGCGGAGGTTAGGAATTTAAGGTGGGTTCTGGGGATTATAGTAGGGTTTCTGGGGGACACGAAGCAGACTTGCTAAGTCAAACGAGATTCCAAGGAAGCCCTAAACCCAAAAGCCCGCAACCCTTTGATAGGTGTCTAGCCCTCAGCGCCAGTGTGGGCTAGGATCTAGCAGAGGACGTTGCATGAATAGTCTACACAGGCCTATTTCGCCAAAAGGGGCACTTTGGGAATTTCTCGTCGTGTTTTCTAAGGGTGGTTGGAGGGAATGCGATTGGAAATTCTTGCGTCTCCCGCAGGAAAAAGACCCGCAGCGGGGAGATCATCTATTGTCCGACAACGCGGTCTGACTTGAAAGTGTACTTCGAGAGCACCTGCAGGCGGGTACTTTGCTGCTTTTAGCAACCTCTTTTTACCCTAACCCCTAAACCCCAAGCCCTAAGCCTCTACTAGCAGAACAAGGGCCTTTTGTATAAGCCTCTTATGCGACTCGTATACGGGAAGCAACCGAACTGAAACTGTCCTAACCCTAAACCCACAAACCCTAAACCCCTGAGTGCTGTGTGCACCAGAGGGCATCCGAACCCACAAGCCCGCAAGGCCCCTGTAGTCGTATACTCCTTTAGGGTTTAGGGTTTCGGGTTGAAGGATAGGCCGCAAAGAGTCTCCATAGTAGTATCTTCTGCAGAGTCAAGGGCACCAAAGGCGGGGCTGTGTTTTAAGTCCCTAAACCCTAAACCCTATACCCCCCGTGTCATACGGATCAGCCCCCATCTCCCTGCCGTTTCAAGCCTAGCCCAGCAGGATCGTCCCTCAAAACTGAACTCTGTTTAGGGTTTTAGGGCTTGCTACTATTGCTTAAGAACCTCAAAAGAATTAAAATAAGAATCCTTATATTACCCTTATAAGGAAGATTTTCGTTCTATTGTTTGGGGCTCTTAAGCAATTTGTAGCTTTGGGTATTCCCCGAGGTACTCTAAAAAAATACGCGGGAGTGTCTCCCCCCTAAACCCTAAACCCTAAACCCTAAACCCTAAACCCTAATCCCTAAACCCTAGACCCTATAAACCCTAAACCCTAAACCCTAAACCCTAAACCCTAAACCCTAAACCCTAAACCCTAAACCCTAAACCCTAAACCCTAAACCCTAAACCCTAACCCTAAACCCTAAACAATTGTGGAATTCTGTGAAAGGGACCCTTAGTATTCGGAAAGCCCCTCGCTCCGCAATTCGCTCCTCAGAAAACTTAAGATTCAATGGCATAAGGAAGGACCCCTAGCAAAATGACCCTTGATCTTGTTCCACTATATAACCCCTTACATACCTTATAGAGTCCCTATAGACCTAAGTAGCCCGTAAATAACCCCTAAATAACCCCTAAACCCTAAACCCTAAACCCTAAACCCTAAACCCTAAACCCTAAAGGAAAACATGAGGCTTCCGTGAAACACTTGTGGAAGCCTCAGGGCTTGGGAACCCAAACAGAAAATTCGTTTTGTTTAGGGTTTAGGGTTTAGGGGGTTTAGGGGGTTTAGGGGGTTTAGGGTTTAGGGTAAGCCCCCCAACAAGTGTACACTTTCAGTTCTATAGGGGATTATAGTATCCCAAAAAGTGCAAAGTGTACTCATTCACCTACTGAGACAAGAGGGTTTTGGAGGTTTTAGGCTTCTTAGGGTTTCTGGGTCTAGGGTCTAGGGTGTAGGGTTTAGGGTGGAGGGTTTTGAGGGGTTTTAGGGTTTTTGGGCTTTAGGGTTCTTAGGTTCCAGGGTTTCAGGCAACAGTTTTGGGGTTTTAGGGCTTTGTGCTCTTAGGATCTTTGGGGCTTCTAGGGTTTCAGGGTTCTAGGGTTTTTGGGCTTTTGGGGGTTGAGTTGGTCATGCCGAACCCCTGTGCGCACGCCACCCAAAACCCTAAACCCTAAACCCCAAACCCTAAACCCTAAACCCCAAGCCCTAAACTCTAAACCCTGACAGCCAGGAGACACTAAAGAAGGCGAAGATGTTGGTAATTCCTGCATGGGCGTGAGAAATCCGGGTGTGGTGTGGAAGAGACACTCAAGAGATGAAGACTCGTGCCTCTAAGGATGTACCCCCGAGGGTTCCCTTGCTACACCCTAGACCCTAGACCCTAAACCCCAATATGCTCCCCGCCCCCCTAGGTCCCCCCCAGAATTAAGGCTATTTAGGGATAATTAGGCTGAACTAAGGGTATTTAAGGGGGGAACCTGGGCTGGGGGGGGGGGGGGGCGTAGTATAGGGGGGAACCCGTGATGAAAAAGTCCTCGAACCCAAGGGTGCAACCTCAGGGGTGCAAGGTACTTGGAGGTTCATGGTACTCAATAACCACTTATAACTATACTTGTAACCCACTTATAAGCCGCTTAAGTGCCCTAATATGGTTATAAGTACAGTTAGAAGCACAGTTATAATTGGTTAATAAGTACCATGAACCTGCAAGTAGGATCTCGTGAAGAAGCCCTGCAATCCAGCCCCTACCTTGATGTAAGCGTTGGTGGCTTACGGTTTTCTCGGCGCTGTCTCCGCTAAACCCTAAACCCTATAGACCCTAAGCCCTAAACCCTAAAGCCTACACCCTAACCCCTAACCCCCACCCCTACTAAACCATATTATGCAAGTTCAATCCCAAAGCTGCCACACGAGCTCAAGTCTCATAGGTTCTCTCTCCCGGAATCGAGCACTACTAAGCTGAGCACTACACATGGAGCCTGGTTCTAGGAGGCAAAGGAAAGAGGGCACTAAAGGGGCATGAACGGGGGTAAAAGTTTTGAGGGTTTAGAGTCTGCGTTTGGGGTTTAAGTGCTTTAACTTTCGAGGTTCTCTAGGATTTGGTAAACCGTGCCTAATGATTACCAATGTTATGCAATGTACAACCCCAATCTGTATAATAAAATCTACCCAACATGTTCCCAACTAGGCTCCTGATGGCTCCTGTACAAAATCGGCTCCTGTACTATTCCGCCAACAGCAGTAGATGCTTTTGCGGGGGCATGCAAGAGGCTGAAGCACCCATGCAATGCCGGTCTAGCGCAAAAGCCCCGAGTGGCAACCCATCCCCTCGCAACCTCCAATGCCCAAGCCTGAGCCCCTGACGATCTTACAGCCTTGCTCAACTCCCCCCCCCCCCCCCCCCCCCCCCCCCCCCCCCCCCCCCCCCCCCCCCCCGCCCCTTCCCGCCCTGCCCAAAAGGGGGGTTTAGGGGCTGAGGGTTCTAGGGCTTGAGGTGTTAGGGTTTTAGGTTTTAGGGGTTATGGGCTCTAGACCAGGCTGCATGGTCCCCCCACACACCCTGACAGCCCAACTCCCTCCTGGGTACGTGTCGGAAGGCTGGCAGAACTCTTTCTCGTAGTCAACGCGAATGATGCCCACTTTGCCTCACCAAAAGCCCTGCCGAATCTCCGAACCCTCAGGCCCGGCGTCGGAGATCCCTGCACACCGTAATAAGTAGAGAAGTAGCATAAAACACAACTACAAATGCACATGCACAGATAGAAAAGCTGTTGAAAGGAGTGGGTCTAACGCTGCCGACAGTAACTCCCCTAAACCCTACACCCTGAACCCTAAGCCCCTAAACCCTAAACCCCTAAACCCAAAACCCTAAACCCCTAAACCCTAAACCCTAAACCCTAAACTGTTAACCCTGTTTCAAGGGTTCGCAACTCTATGGCTGGGGCCTGTGAGGGTCGACAGTATTGGCTTTAGGGGGTTTTTTCTTGAAGGTGTAAGGGGTTTAGGATTGAGGGGTTGAGGTAGAGATTTGGGGGTTCTAGCGCTTTAGGGTTTAGGAGGAACCAAGTAGGGCTCAAGGAACTTCTAGCAAGCGGGTTCCCTAAACCCTAAACCCTAAACCCTAAACCCTAAACCCTAAACCCTAAACCCTAAACCCCTAAACCCTAAACCCTAATTGTAGCCCCTTCAACCCTGAGCTTGAGGGCTCTGGGTTCAAGCCCATGAGCAATCTCTTGGGAAGAAGCACGCAAAGCCCTGCACCCCAATCCCTTAACACCCTAAACCCTAAACCCCAAACCCCAAACCCTCAACCCTAAACCCTAAACCCTGAACCCCAAACCCTAAACCCTCAACCCTAAACCCTAAACCCTAAACCCTCAACCCTAAACCCTAAACCGCAAGCAGCCAGCCTGCAATCTGTCCAGGATCCATGTCCTGTGAGGGCCGGGCGAGCGCAACTCAGGGCTTAGAGTGGGCTGGGGTCGAAGTGTCCAGCACACCATACCCTCAGGTCCTAAGCCCTTTGTCCCTAAACCCAAGCCCTAAACCCTAAACCCTAAACCCTAAACCCTAAACCCTAAACCCCGAACCCCAAACCCGAACGGCCCAAACCCCAAACCCCCCCAGGTCCAGAAATCGGCCCAGGAAGCCCGAGACGACCTGCTCGTAGGGCTGGTCCACAAGACCTGGTTTAGGGTTTAGGGTTTAGGGGTTAGGGCGGCCGACAACCCACGAAACACGCCCTCGCTCTCTTTGATGTCAGGGTTGAGGGTGGAGAGTTTAGGGTTGAGGGTTGAGACTTGATCCGTAATTAGGGAATATCCCGCAAAACCAAAAGAAGGATCCTTGCCCCGAATGCGGCCGCAGGAACGGTCGCACACCGGCAGCGGGGAGGTCCGCTTCACGGAGCCCACCGTGCGCACGTGGGTGTTCACCAGGGTGTGGTCCACTTCCTGCTCTTACTTCTCAGGGTTTATAGGGTTTAGGGTTTAGGGTTTTGGGTTTGAGGTTTAAGGCTGTTTAGGGTTCAGGGTTCTTGGGTTTAAGGGGTAAAGGTGTAACTAGGGCTTAAGGTTTAAGGTTTTTGTTGTTCACCAGGGTGTGGTCCACTTCCTGCTTACTTCCCAAATTCCCATTTAAAGTTCGAACATGCAGAATAAGACATAAGACTGCCTTATAGAAGAGGCCAAAAGTTGAAAAGTTGGGTGTGGTCCACTTCCTGCTGAAGGAGGGCTTTGGGGTTTCAGGGTTCTAGGTTTAAGGTTCTAAGGACAAGGTTTTGGGCACCCAAAACCCGAAACCCTACCCCCTAAACCCTAAATCCTAAACCCGAAACCCCTAAACCCTAAACCCTAAAGCCTAAGGGCCTAAAAGCCATCCAGGGTTTTGGGGCGCAGCGGCCTTCTGGTCGCTTGTCTTTTGGGGCTCTATAGGGGTTTCTAAACACAGGGGTTTAGGGTTTAGGGTTTAGGGTTTAGGGTTTAGGGTTTAGGGTTTAGGGTTTAGGGCGCTGAGCTGTTTCTTCTACAGCTCTGCTTCTGGGGGTTATCCTCTTTCGGATACTCTACCATTATCAGAAATTCAAGTAACCCCAAACAAACGCTGCAAGGTACACACCGCTCGCAAGAACCCTCAGCCCTGCACCCTAGTAAGCCTCTACCCCAATCCTAAACCCTAAGCCCTAAACCCTAAACCCTAAGCCCTAAACCCTGAACCCTCAACCCTAAACCCTACTGGTTCAAGTGAGATCCTTGGATCCCAGCTGCCAGTGAAGGTATGCCTCAGCTCTCGAGGTCTGGTTTTTGTTTCGTAGGAGTTAGGGTTTAGGGTTTAGGGTTTAGGGTTTAGGGTTTAGGGTTTGGGGTTTGGGGTTTAGGGTTTAGGGTTTAGGGTTTAGGGTTTAGGGCAAAGTTTAGGGCACCCAGCAAACAGCCAAAAGTCTCTGAAGCTGAGTAGTGCGAGGTCGCATTCCTTCTCCACGTCCTCCAAGGCCCCCCCCCGACACCACATTCGCAACCCCGTTCACTCTGTAACTCGAGCCCGAACCCCTATAACCCTAAATCCTAAACCCTAAACCCTACAGCCTTTAAATCCTAAACCCTAAACCCGAAACCGCAAATTTATACCCATAAAGAAAATAAGAGTTGTGGGGTATAGGGTGTGGCCTTATACTACCGACGCAGTTTTTCAACAACCCATTAGGGTCACTGCATATTCTTCTGAGCGAGAAATTGTATTAGAGGGCGGGATTCGGGCTAGGGTTTAGGGTTTAGGGTTTAGGGGTTTAGGGGTTTAGGGGTTTAGGGGTTTAGGGGTTTAGGGGTTTAGGGGTTTAGGGGTTTAGGGGTTTAGGGGTTTAGGGGTTTAGGGGTAAGGGGTTAAGGGGTTAGGGTAGACCCTACTCCCAGCCGCTCCTCGTCCTCCTCAGAACTTGTCTCGCTCTCGCGCTCCTGAGGCTTCCTTGTCTGCGAAGGTTTAGGACTTAGGGTTTAGGGGTTTAGGGTTTAGGGTTTAGAGTGCAAAAATCTCTCCATGCATTTGTCAAGCCTTGGAATTACTGGCTTTGGGTGGAGGGTGTTCAGGGCTCCGGGTATTTGAGCTTTTGGGGTTCAATTGAGGGATTTGCGCGCTAACCCCTAAGCCCTAAACCCTAAACCCTAAACCCTAGAATTTCCGTGCCGAGCCTCAGCACGAGAGAGGCCGCGCCACTATGGACGTAGTCGTAGAGGCTTTGCACACCCGGTGCCACGTTCCTGTTGTAGGGTTTGGGGTTTAGGGTTTAGGGTTCAGGGTTTAGGGTTTAGGGTTTAGGGTTCAGCTTGGTTGAACAACCTGAGAACCCTTGGGCAGTTCATGGCAGCTGTAGTCTAGGAAAAGGTATACATGGTACAGATAAGGTAACCTACCCTAAACCCTACACCCCAAAGCCAAAACCCAAAACCCTAAACCACCCAAGCTTCAGTTCCAGAAAATATCAGAAACCCTTTACCGTGCTTATAAACCTATAGCTCTGTCCACCTGAAACACCCCAAGCTCAATCAAGCACTGGTGGATCTCGGGGTCGAGTTGTAGGGGTCGAATTGGCTTGTGTATGGATTTAGGGTTTAGGGTTTAGGGTTTAGGGTTAGGGGGTGTATTGCGTGTGGAGACTTTAGGCTGTAACTAGGAGGGCTTCTTGTGTAGGGCTTGGGCTTAAAGGGGGTGGGGGGGGGGGGGAATACGTGGTGAGCAAAATAGGAGGACCCTAAACCCGAAACCCTAAACCCTAAACCCCAAACCTAAACCCTAAACCCTAAACCCTAAACCCTAAACCCTAAACCCTAAACGCTAAACCCTAAACCCTAAACCCTAAACCCTAAACCCTAAACCCTAAACCCTAAACCCTAAACCCTAAACCCTAAACCCTAAACCCTAAACCCCAAACCAAAGCCAAGGAACTTCACAGCTGAAACCCAACGCCCGTCCACTTCGGGTTTTGGGTTTTCGGGTTTGGCGGCTAGGGTTTAGGGTTAGGGGTTAGGGGTTAGGGTTTAGGGGTTAGGGGTTAGGGTTATGGGTTATGGGTTTAGGGTTTAGGGTTTAGGGTTTAGGGTTTAGGGTTTAGGGTTTAGGGTTTTGGGGTTCATGCCTTCACTCACTACCGTAAGGTTTTTAGGGCTTCTAGGGTTCTCGTCCCATCTCCGAGGACCACATTTTCTTCTGTGATTCGGAATCGCTGGGCCCACTGCGCCCCCCAAAACCTAAACCCTAAACCCTAAACCCTAAACCCTAAACCCTAAACCGCTTGGGGATGAAAACTGTTGTGAATCCAAGACTGGATTTCCGGCCTGTCTGGTGGCGTTTTTGCAGGAAGCAAGACGTTGGAACACTAACCCTAACCCACCCTAAGCCCGAAACCCGAAACACCACCCTAAAGCCTGAACCTGGAAACCCTAGACCTTTGGCATCCCTAAACCCTAACCCTTGTTGCCCGAGGGCTCTCTTACATCCCTCGGTCCTCTGTCTGCCATGAACCCTACTTGGAGGTTCTTGGTACTTGTTAACCCAACAACAGCTGTACTTCTAACCCAAATCGAAGCATACTAGGGCACTTCAGGGGCTCATAAGTGGGTTGTACATACCCCTAAACCCTAAACTTTAGGCCCTAACCCTAAACCCTAAACCCTAAATACTCTAAACCCTTAACCCTTTTAAACCCTAAGCCCTAAACCGTAAACCCTGAACCTCCAAGTACACCCTCAGCCCAAAGCC